>CM056949.1:21584861-22184861 GCA_029856935.1 Cyclocarya paliurus | reverse complement strand
TCGGTCCTCGCTACATTGAATTGATGGATTGGAATACAGAAGCTCTTTATTTATAGGCTTGTTTAGGTAAAGAAACTCAATTAAAATCTTCATATTAAAAACTTTGAAATTGGGCACCAGGTGTTACTTTTCAACTCAAAACTTAAGTTATTCCTAGACAAGCTTCGGTCTAGGTAGTCTGGCCCATTCACGGTAACAAAAGTGTATCTATATGGTGCTATTGAGGTGCATAGTGAGGTCACTGGTGCATTTAAGGTTAATGGGCAGCGTTTGAAGTTTTATCTTATTGGTAATGTGGTTCCTAAAGGAGTTACTTACTCCTTGAAGAATTCTACCTATGGATGATGGTGTAGAAGTCAAACTAATGACTATAAACAAACGCTTCTTTTGTTTTAATTGTTGTTTTTACTTGTGTTTTTTATTTTTATTTTTTTAGTGATGATGGTTGTGACCCCCATTCTTTTGGTTGTGTTGTGTAGGTTCAAAAAAATAAAACAAGAAGCTAGTTCGTGTTCAATTCAATCGGACATTTGTTTTGTTTAACCTTGCTAAAAGGGAGTATTAGTCTTTCATTTTTCTTTCATTTCACATTGAGGATAATATGAAAATTAAGTTTGGGGGAGTGAATATTTGACTACGCTAAATGCTGGTACTGGTTATGTTTGTTTGAGAAAGAATTTTTTTTTTCTTTGAAATTTTGGTTTGTTCACATTCATTCAAGTTAATTAATGATCATATCCATGTATTCCAAACCAGATTTTTATGTGAAAGATTAAGAGAAATGAACCTGCATTTGCACTTGTGTGAGACTTGTTTAGGATCAACATTACACTTTTAGACCTTTTTTACACCTTTTTTTCAATGATCAATAAAGAAAAAAGAATCTAATTCAAAATACTATTTTATTTGTAGCGAACGAATTAGCTAAATTGGAACCTTACAAAATCACAAAGGTGTGTTGGCTACACTTTGATAAATGATATAAGACATTTGCATAAATAACCTTGTAAACGACAGTCATCGATACAAGCGCGCATACATTCGTAATTAATTACTACTGATATTGTTATTTCCCATAAAAGAAAAGAAAAGGAAAAAATAAGGATGTTCTGGTCATGGAGTACTCCAATTGTCCAAGGCCATGATAGCGCTGAGGTTCATTGGGCTCATGTAATCAGGAGATCCGGACATGATCTGCTCGACAATAATTCTATTCGCCTTTTCAGATGGATGGAATGGATCCCAAAAAGCATACTGGTCTCGGTTGGGGCACAAGTTGGAGACTTGAGTGCATAGCCCAATGCCATTGTAAGGTCCTTGCCCACAACAAGCTATCTTTGATGTTGTAAATCCTGCCGAAAACACAAAATTAATGTCTCTTATATATGTTTCAAATACATTTGATCTTATTACGACAAAATAGCGTCTGTTCTTGTAGTGCATTTTTGGGGCATGCAAGATGTCGGAACATAAAAAACGAGGGATTACATTATATAGCAAATTAAAATAAACGGGTAAATTAACGTGGAGGCTGGCTAGCTACCATACCAAATGCTTGAGGGTTGTTAACGAAATCGTTGTGCATGCGCTCTGTATTGGCAGCAATGAAGACATCTTTGCCAATTTTGGAATTGAGTTCTCTTAACATTTGGACAAGTTGCGGGTTGTATAAGGAAGCAGCTCTTTGGAGTTCAGCTGAGCATCCACCATTTGTGCCTCGCATGGCCAACTCTGCTGGGACACAACCTAGTGGTCCGGTACCTGTTACAAGAACCCGTCGAGCTCCCAGCTTGTATAGCGTCTGCGCCATGACGTGACCAGGAACATCAATTAATATTTAAGAAAGCATGCAATTAAGAACCTGTCATTTAAGGAAAATATATATATACCTGTAAAAGTTTTCGGTACTCTGAGATGAGATACTTGACATAATTTGGCAGCGAATACTGGCGAGACCTCGCAGAATAGGGTACCAAGTAGTAGTTGTTTACAAAATCATTGCCTCCGACAGTGATGAGGATGAGGGCTTGGTTCACAAGTCTCTTGGTTCCTTCACTTCCAATCAGTGCACTCACTCGTCGCTGATATTCTTGGAAGTATTCCAACTGTCTATACATTCTTATTATGTTTAGCTGCCAAAATAGAATCTTAATTAGCTTTTGGATATATGCTCCTGCTTTCCCTTTAATTTTTAAGGGGAAAGGAGCTGCATACTTAAATTAAAACTGCTCAAGGATCATATAACTGAGCCAATGCCAAAATGGAAAGCACGATGGATTATGTAGAGAAGCCTAGAGAAATAGGCCGGGCATTGAGAAATTACGGTTGCCTACATGCATGCTATTCACTTACAAACTGAATTCCAGTGTCATTGAGGATTCCAATGCCTGCTGAAGCAAAGTTGGCGCCAACAAGCAGCTTCTGTCCCGTGAGCTGAGGACTCAAGTATGGCAATGTGGATTCAGAGCCGATTCTCTGACCTGAAAATGCAAGCAATTAACTCACTTCTAATTATAATCTATATGCATGAACGTAATTAACAAATTAAATATATATTGAGGACCAAACAGGCACAATTTAGTAGATCGAGATCAGCAAGCTAGCTAGAAATTAGCTCATGAAACCCAATAATTAACTGATGATGTCGGGGATGTTAAGGCCATTGGAGAAGCGGCCTGTGGCGCGGTGAGTCGGATAGTCGATGCCATAAGGAGGAGAGTCAGCACGGGCAGTTGTAGCCAAGTAGTTGTTGTTGCCACTATCCACGAGTGAATCCCCGAAGACGAAGAAACCCCTGGCATCTGCCGGCTGAACAATGGCTATTATTATCGCAATTGCAAGACCCAAAATCATCCCGAAAGTAGTGAAGGTTGATGAGGAGGTAACTTCCATTGTTATGTTAGTAAGAAACTTTGTGATGTGGATTGACAAATATGGCTGGGGATGATGACTTTTTATAGCTTGTTTGGCTTCTAGCTACCACAACTGAATAAGAAACTCAAGTGGTTGTTAGGTGCCACTTTGTACCATTAATACTGTCTACTTTAACCAATGCCATACAATATTGGTATGCAGCTTAGGATACAGAGCGGCTCTTCCTAGGCAATTGCCTAGGACTCCTAATGGAAGAAAGTCTCAAATATATATATATAAATATATATTTATAAAGTAAAACTTTTAAATATATATATATATATATACCCAATAAAAAATTTTAATTAACTCAATTGAGAATGAGGATATAAACAAAATCAAATAGATATTATGTCATTATTAGTTTTTAAAAGTACCACAGATAATAATTATTTTACCTATTCTCCTTTTAAAAATCCAATTCTCTTTTGTCATTATTAGTTTAATATATAATTAATATGAAAATTATAAATAACAAAATCTAATTTTTCAGTATTCATAAAAGGCTTTTGTATAATCATTTGAAGAGGCAAGGGCCCATTTTTTTTTCAAATGTGTAAGTTGTTTATAGAACTTTATTGACAATAATGATTATAATTGTGTCTAAGAGTCTATAGTATTTGTAAAACTAGATTTAATAAAATTCTCTCTAAATAAAAAATTTTCTAATAAAGATTAAGTAAGTTATTAGTTGAAAATGTGGTATAAAATCTTAATAAATAATTTTACTTTACAAAACGATAGGAATTACTTTTAAATAAAAATATAATATAAAAATAAAAATAAATTTATTTAACTTTACTTTAAAAAAAAAAAAAAACCTCACTCAAAATTTTAGCTTTAGGCTCCGGAACCTATTGAGCCAGTCCTAGATTGATAGCTTTAGGTTCAAATTAGTATAGAATTCATTGGTGATGTCTGGAGTTGATTAGCATGCAGATCAGCCTAATAATATGAAAGATCAGCCCGTACGTATATTTAAGAGCGACACCAATTTTCAGGTGGTGTGCATCTGTGCTAGCTTGTTGATATCCAAATTAATCACTCCGGCCCGCATGATAACACAAAACGATCGACACAACTCCTGCAAAATATCCTTGTGATCTTAAACATTATTCAATCATCCCACGAGGTGCCTGTCGATCCATCTAATTAAAGTTTACAACTCGATCGGTCTTCACCATGCATGTGAGATATAAATGGTGCGTGGTAAGATCAATGAACCAAGACCAGCAAGATGGAAGCCCACTATTATGTAATCTCTTCCCTTTTTATTGACATTAAATTAGGGGGTAAAAAATAACTACTGAAATCGTAGAATTAAGTGGGTATGTGATCACCTAATTTCATGTTTTAATTTGCTCGAGTTGTGTGATATAAATAGCTAGGGTAGAATTAGTTAAGTACTAAGTTTCCCTAATTTTTTCATATTTTATTGACCACCTTAGAATTCACGTGTTTCTGATTTCATTCTGATCATCTTCATCTTTTGCCGTTAATTATGAACAGAGTACTAGATCTTCATATATGGCGACCTTTGTACAGGCCGTTTGGATTAAGAGTTAAGATAAAAATTAAAAATTGAATAAAATATTATTAGAATATTATTTTTTAATATTATTATTATTTTAGAATTTAAAAAAGTTAAATTATTTATTATATTTTATGTAGAAATTTAAAAAAATTGTAATGATGAGATGAGATGAATTGAAATCACTTCTCAATCCGAACAGAGCTTAGTGAGATTTAGATAATAAGATGAGATGAGATGGTTTTAGATGAAAGTTTAATAGAATATTATTAAAATATTATTTTTTAATATTATTATTATTTTGTAATTTAAAAAAATTGAATTATTTATTATATTTTATGTGAAAATTTTAAAAAAATTATAATGATGAGATAAGATAAAATGAGTTAGAGTGATTCTTCAATCCAAACCGTGGGGAAACCCGTTAACACTACTACTACATGCACGCAGATGTGAAGGTTGTAAACAGGATCTAAACTCACATTAATTATTTACTAATAATTTGAAAACTAGATGATAAACACAAGAATATGATTCTTAATAAGGAGATTAAGGGTTCAAATGAGTCAGGTTTAAGTATATGATCATCGAGTTACATTTGACAATATTATGAGCAACTCATTAATTTTTAGAATGAGTTTTAACTTGTTCACGAGCTATATAACTTTAATAAAATAAGTTATTTATATTTTATCTTATAATTTTATTTACAAATTTGAGAAAAAAGAAATTGGTTTTTGTGAATATGTTTATATTTACATCAATCAGTGACTATATTTATAAAGATTCTCGTATAACATATATCATGTCCTATTAGAAATGTGATTTCTTCTAATCTTTTTAAATATTTAAGCTACTCTCGTTATAAAAATTAAATAATATTATAAAATAATAAAGACGAAATTATTTAAATTTTATGTGAGTTAATCGAATTTTGTACAAATTGTATTATTTAATAATCAACCATATTTTTTTATGCATGACATATTTAAAAACTAATTAATTATTTAGCTGAATTCGAGTTTGACTGAGCAGTATAATATCAAATATCTATTCTATTATTATATATATATTAGTGGCTATCGCGTATGAACAGTAACTTTTGTTCATCCCTTTTTTATGTATCATGCCGTTTATACCCTTGTGTGCATTGGTGTATTTCATCCGTTTTTTGCATTTTAGGTGGTTTACGTGTAAATTGCGTCAGTTGTGTCAGTCGGTCAAGATAGGTTGACTGATGAGAGATGTAACTTATGTCGTTAGTCCGTCTGAGATAGCCTCTTTTAGAGGATATTACTCTATAAATATTAATTAATTTACATCCTCACTTGGATACAATACCATGCGTGGTTGAGGAAATATCAAACACATGAGTACAAACGATTTCCTTAGTGGAAATAATTAAAGTTACAGTTTAGAATGAGACAGACTTTGATGACCAAAAGTGGATGATCAACTCTAATTAGAATGATCTTAAAGCTGAGGCGCGCGGTTGGATTTTCTCTTTGCAGTGACTAAAAATTAATTTGGAGTCTAGGACAGTACTAGTACTACTTACCATTTATTATTGTGTTGAATAATGGAGTAATCAAGACCACCATAACCATAGAAACAGAACTACTCCTATTCCTAGTTTGCTTGTCATCAACTACCTACAAATTAGCCTGTACGTGCGTCGACTACTTCTGGGTTTCCTTTCACTGAAGGCCGACTAATTATTACAATGGAAGAAATTAGGCACCAGGATATATAATATATACAACGGCATGCATTTGTTTCAGCTGCCACGTGATCTGAGTAAATGCTAAACTTTAAGGACGACTGATTCTTCTGAATCAATATTACACTCTAACAAAAACGAGTACAGATTATAAACGATGAAAATTGATTCATTTTAATATGAAATAATTATTTTTATAAAAAATAACTAATTATAAATAAATAATTTTTTTATAATATCAAATAAGAATTAGTTTAGAGAGTGAGATGAGACGAGAATTTTATAAACAAGGTTTATGAATAGTAGTGAGATAATTAATTTAAATTGAATATTTTTTAAGTTTTGAGAAAAGAAAGAGAAAAAATTGAATAAAAATATTATAAAATTAAAATATTGGTAGAATATAATTTTATAAAATAAAATTATTTTTTATTTAAAAATTTGTAAAAGTTGTAATGATTAGTTTAAAAAAGTTATAATTATTAATTTGAAAATATTTATATTTAAATTATATTTAGAAAAGAGATGAAATGAAATAATCAATTTTGAGATGAGATATATTTTCAAATAAGTCCTAAAGGGTAAAATAATTAAGCTGGAAGATTTATTTTCTAAGTTTTTGTATGATTGGTATAGAGTACTAAATGCTCAGTACAATTAGCAAGTGATAATGAGAAGAAATGAATGCTTGAGCTAAGTTTGCGGCACGACCTACATGCAGCTACAAGCTGGCTGATGAATCCCATGCATCGTACGTACTGACTTTAATTGTTTTTGTACTATATATACATGCTGTGAAGTAAACCTACTTACCACATAAAATGTTCAGTTTTTAATTAATTGGAATAGAAGGCTGCTTAATATTTAATTCTCACGTATTGTTTTATCTTAATTTAATTCAGACATATAGTTTTCATGAGACATATAATATTATGGCAATATAATTACTGAACAGATCATCACTGTAAGCTGCTGATGATTGACGTAGCCAAACCAGAAAGTTCGGCCAACAAATTATGCACCACAGTTATAGGTGAGAGTATTGAAGAACTGCTACTGGAAATCTGCTTCTAGATCTCCTTTTTTTGCTTCCTATAATTTCTAGTGATCTTCACATCTTCTTTAAATGGGAATATAGGTGGACACTTATATTTTCAGGCTCTTAAATTCACATAAGCATGCATGCAGTATTGATCGGTCTTCACGAAAACAGCCTGGCCTATCATTTACTTCATCACATAAAGGAAGAGGAAGGAAGGAAGGAAGTTGGTCTCTCTCTCTCTGTTTTTTTTTTTTTTGGTGGCAGGCCATGCAGTTATTGCTCACATGATGCCTATGGCTATGGCAACTAATTACTATTGAAAATAAAGCCATTATTAATGGACGAGCTAAAAGTAGTGCAACCAGTAATTTTCATTTTCATTTTCATTTTCATTTGCGTACGTACTCATGATCATGAAACTGAGGGAGCTGGCTCCTGATCATCGTCTATCTGTACATGAGTTGTAACAGCAGGAATCTGCAGAGCGATCGAGGAGCTAGGGACGCCAAACGCCACAAAAAAAAAAAAAAATAGTACTGCTACGGTGATAACGGGGCCGTATACGTAATTAAAGATGGAATTTCACGTATTTTGTAACGTACGTGCGGTGTCGGCTTTCCACTTTAATCTATTAGTATCTATCAAATGCTTTTATTTTTTATTTTATAAAGTATTTATATGATATTATTTAATTTAAAAGATCAATTTTAAAATTTTAAAATATTAAAAATTAAATTTTATTATTTAAATGATATGGATGTTATATTCCACCCAACGAATTGAGAGAAAAGATAACTTTTAAAAAAATGACACTTGGCCGGATATGCGCCATGAGTTTTCCGTTTATTATTTTTTTTTTGTTTACTTAATTAAAATATCAAGTAATTAAGTTTTGGATTAATCTTATAGGTATGTTAAAAGTCAACTTGATCATCATCCTTTTTGTTTTCAAAACTTTTTGCTTGCGGTTTTTACAAGATGATCAAACTTGTCCTTGCACGTATATTATTAAAAAGAATATTTTAGTCTCAAAAAGATTATATAAAAATAAGTTAATAAAATAATATAGCTTGATATGATACTTTAAATTATAAAATTATTTTTATCTTAAAGTAGATTTAACTCATGATCACATGATGAATTTATGTTACTTTGTGAATTTAATTACTTTTGTATAATTTATGTGTTTATAGAAGTGTTACAGTCACAAAGAAATCTCATAAAAATAAATTTACAAACTGAAATGGTTTCATATAATCTAATAAAAGTATCTTTAAAATTTCACGTATCACATCAAATTATATCAGTTTAAGATTTTATTTTTATAAATATATATATATATATATATATATATATATATATATTTAATGTCTGAGCATTTTTCATATATCTTCTAATGTGCCAATGGCCTTAAGGCCGAATGGCATTAGCTACCCATGCATGAGACCATTGGATTCATTATTCGGGGCCGGGGTTCAAACCTCCCCCTCCCCTCCCCCTCTCCCCAATTCTACTAGACCTGATACACCTTAAAAAAAAGTGCGTGGCAAAAAACGAAAAAAATCTTGTAGATGCAAAGTGATGATGTACTTCCTTATGCTTTACTATTATTTTTTATTCTAAATATTTTTAGTTTTACGTAATTTTAAGAACTCTACTACAAGAAAAATGGACTTTTACGACTAATTTATTGAAACCAAAAGACTGTTTGCAATCAAAACTATTACAACCAAAAGACTGTTTATTGTAAACAGTCTTTTGGTTGTAATAAATTAATCGTAAAAGTTCATTTTTCTTGTAGTGTCATCTAATTATTATTATTATTAAGCCATAGATTTTGTAGTTTATTATTTTTCTGATTTCACTTTTTCTTTGCCATCTAATTTATGTTCTTCTTTTGACTTTTATTTTTTATTTCATTTTATTTTGTAAATTTCTTGTTTTTAATAGGGTCCTTTATTTTTTTTTCTTTTTATACTGTTTCTTAAATCTTTTTCCAACATTTTATATATTCACAAAAGGGACACAATATGTCCAACTACACTACACGTGTAGAACTGTTTTTAGTGTTGATATATTATTTCTACCAACGTACAAAAATGAAATTATGATGGGGAAGCAAGTTTATTATTATTATTATGACCATTGGGAGTTGAAGGTTTATGTTAATGACGTATTTTGTACACTGGGTATTGGGTTTAGTTACCTATAGCACATAAAATATGAGGCGCTCGAGCTGGAAGGGACACATCCAATGCTTAAGTTAGTTTTTCATTCTTTAGAGAGAGTCTTAGTAAGCAAGAGAGCATGGAGAGTGATTCTGACTTGGTGCATGACATTTATACTACCTGTTGAGGTGGTCCCCTATATGCAACATCCACGATGATTGTCTTTCGTATGGGACCTCACATTGTCGCCTTTGATGGGGTGTGACCTTCTCAGGTCACATCCTTGCAGCAGGTTGGTGAGTGCGGCCACTTCTCGCGCATCCTAGTCAAGGACAGGGGTGATGTCATGCACCCTGTTAGGGATAGGGTGCTTCACCATGATCCCTGCCTGTACGTCGCGATAGTCCTTAAGGGCGGCGTAGCCCAATCATTACGTGCGTGTAGAGCGGTGTCAAAAATGACAACGTACCATCATTCTATGTCTACACCCTTCCTGAGTGATTGGGCCCTATTTCCCCTTTCCTTGACTTGTGGGCTGTAACACTCCACATAATTACCCATTAGAATAAATCCTTAATCTCCCTTAGAATAAGCTTATAATACTATATTATATTTTGGGCTTATTATATATTTTTTAGCATGAGAGTTATTATTATAATTTTATTATTATTCTATTTTTTCTTTCTCTTTGGGGGTTAGTTAGGTTTATTTGACCTATTAAACTATGGCACTTAGTGTCATTAGTGGTTAAGCTTGAAGGTTAAGCTTGAGCAGTTTAGTGAGCAAGCTCATTAGTATTCCACTTAAGGCCCTTTAACCTATAGAATGTTATGGGCCAAAACATAGAAGCCTTATAAGAGTTTTAAGTCTTCGTGGGTTAGCCTTAAAAAGACTTGGCCCAAATATGAGGAAGGCATAAAGCCTTTTGGGCCTAACTTGGTGTTAGCTTTGACCCAAAACTCATTTACGTTAATGCAAGCCTTTCAAGCCCCTTTGTTGTGGATCTTAAGGGCTCTCATGATCTCTTAAAAATCTGGACCCAAAGCCTCCCATCAACCCACACTGAAAGCCCATGAATCAGGCAACTCACTCTCATGGCCTTTTTAAGCCCAACAAGGCCCAAAGCATTGTCTTACATTTTCATACTTCTAATTGAAGCCCACATATACCATATTATAGTTTTGTCATGTCCACATTGTGCCCCACACCCCCAAGGAATTCTTTGGACCCAAAATTAAGTTTTGAACTTGGGTTAAGAGTATTGATCAACTTACCCATGATTAGAAATCTCTAAAATCATGTTTTAAGCTTAATTTCCTTTTTAATTATTTCTCACATTTTTTGTCTTAATATTTCTTGCTTTATTATTCAATTTCATCATTCTTAGATCATATTAGAACTCTAGATAAATCTCCACACATGCCATTAAGGGTAATGACCTGTCGAAACCCTAAATCCACACCAATCAGCACCCATATGTGCAATTGCCTAAACAGCCCCTAGCCCAAAATTTTTGTGCCTTTTTCTCAAGGGAATTATTGTCTTTTAGCAACTCAAAATACCCTTCTCAAGGCAGACCTAGTGGTGGACGAAATTGGTCCAAGAACCAAACCAAAAACCCAAAACCAAATGCACCTACACACTAGTTGGATGGAAACCTAATGGCTTGTGTTTTGGTTGCACTTTTGCTCATGGCTGACCCACCACCTTACACCACCTCTCTTTTCCTCCAATCCCCAAGAGCCCCTCCAGTCATCATGGTGAACCTTGAATCCAAGTTGTCCCAAATAGAACCAAAAGCGATTGGCTTTTTATGCAAAACACCACTCGGCAACCACCTCCATTTCACCCTCTTCTTTGAGCTACCCATGTATGATCACTTGGCTGCCAACCAAGCATCACTCCTTCACCTGAAAAGCCATCAAACTATAGACTTTTGACCTGCAAAACAAACCCAAGAAGATGAGACAAGGTAATAGTAAAACTGCCTAGTTTGTTTTTCAAGACCCCTACTCAACGCATCATGGCATGCCATCATGCCTTGGTTTTTTTTTTCTTTTATTTCGGCACCACAGCAGCGCTGCACCCCCAGCCCACTTGTAGCACCTGACTTGATGTGATCATGTTGGGTTCTAGGCACTATTCATTTTACAAGGATGACACACACAACCAGCATGGTGGCACTCATTACCCACCACCCACTTCACCCAATCACCATGAACCATGGCCGGCATCCCCTCCCTTCTTGAGCACTATAAAAACCCCATCCACTCCCTCACTTCATCCACACCTCTTCTCCAAGCTTCTCTTGAGTTCTTGAGAGCTCTTCTCTTCTTAGTGTGCAAGAGAGTGTAAACCAACTTGATTCAAAATTGAGTTCATTAAGGATGAATTAGGCTGTGTTTCTATTTTTGTTTTTTGTTTTTTTCATTTAAGTTCTTTGAAATACAACTTGCTGACCTTTTAACAGAGGAAAAAAATATCATGACGAACTAAGTTGTCAAAAATTATATTTCAGTGGCCACTTTAGCTTTAATTCTTTTCCTACTCCCTTGTTGTTGGTCCACCCTTGTGGTCTTGAAGGAGGGGAGAATGTTAGTGTAAGAAAGGAGCACCCATAGTGGGCACCCTTTTTCCTTCTCTTGGGGCTTATGGAGTAGCTCTTAAGCCACTTCATGAGCCTTGATGGCTAGCCCTTAATGGCTAGCTGTGGGTTACACTTAGAGGGGCTATCTACATAGCCCCTCCCCCTTTTAGAAAATAGACTTGCATCACAAATAGAAAATCTCTTTCTCAAATGGTTCTCTCTAATCTTGGCATCTAGGCTATGGAATATATGGGTGTTGCTCTGGTATATTACCACGTAGCACACTCCACCATCGATAAAAGAGATTTCGAATAAACAACGACGATGATGGAGAATCCGTAGAACAACTGCACTAGATCTAAAATATTTTCAATGAGGTAATATTGCTTCCATTATGTACTTTGATCGAATATTTCTAACATTGGTATCAGAGCAAGAATTGGTTGTTCCCAATTTGTGTTTGATGTGCATGTTGTGATTTCATTCACTGAATTTTTAGTGCACGATGAGAAATTTTTTTTCTCTCGATAACCACCATACCACCGTGAGAGGTGGTTCGTGTAATGTTCGCCGCTTGATAGATGCCGATCACTGTTAATGCAACCAAAGAATCGCTGCACAGGGAGCGGCTATGGCCATATGAGGCAGAAACCTGCACTAGAGGGTATTGTGCACCCTGGTGCTATGAGCACCACAAGAGACACCAACGAACCATGGGTGATGCGACCATCGTTGTAGTGTCCATGACCTCGGTGCAGCACGCATTGCAGGACAGCAGTGTGCACCTAAGGTGCTGATCTGCAGACCAAGTAGAGCACCACACAGTGTTGTGTCGGTGTGGTGCGCATCGCACACATGAACATCAATGGTGCAAAGTGCCGTAAAGCTTGCAATGTGGCTCGTGACTTGTTCCATCATACGTAGAGGTGAGTGCTCGGTGGTGGAACAAAGACAATGAACCAGTGACGCTGCCATGGAGGGCTGCTAGAAAACGCAACGGGGTGGTAGAGGCTAGAGCTATCGGTAGCACCGTGCTGTGTTACTCATGGCTCTGCCCTCACCAAGTGTTGCGCCGCACATAGAGATGCAATGTAGCCCCACAGGTAGAGGTGCAATGCAACGCCGCAAGAGCCTCTGCGCAGCATTAGGTGGGTGTAGTGTGCTGCCCATGGTGTTACGCATGTGCAGCGCTATGGTACAGGCCGGAGCAGAAAGATCTATTGTGCGAAGATCAGTGCGCCATGGCAAGTGCAATAGCTCTGTTGTGCGCTGAGTGCACCAAGTCGAGGTAGTGCTGCACGCCAGGGTGTGGGCTGTTGCGTTGAAACAAAGCACTTGAACTGTGCACACCGTTTGAATAAAGCACCTACACTCTGGTGCAGCGCACACCAATAGGTGCTACGCGCAACAGGGGCAACGAGCACCAGGTTCAGCAAGCACCAGGTGTTGCGCGCACCAGTGAGCGGCGGAGCCCCACGGAATGATGCTGAAAGAGTGGCTAGCGGTGGTTACATGCCACATTTTGTTTCTTCCTTTACAAGAACTCTGTAACCGTTGGGCAGAGAAGATGAATCGTGATTTGTTTTATAGTTTTAGTTCTTGGACTAAAAAATGAGTATGGGTCAACTATCTTTTATTTATTTTTGGACCCCACCCATTTCTTTCTCAGTTTATTAAAAAAAAAAAGATAGCTTTTTTTAGTAAGTGGGACTTCGGCCCAGCAGGCAATTAGGACCTGCATGTTTGTTGGGCGTCTAGTTGAGCAGACTATGGGCTTTCTGGTTTGGCCCTGTGCGCTATATATATATGAGTAATGCTATATACTACACTTTCATCTTATTTTGATTATACTAAGTAGTATGTGGTACATTCATTACCATTAGAAAAGTAGAATTGATAGATGTATAGATTCATCTCTTAGCACTGATTGAGTTGCATTTAAATAACCATTAATCGCATATTTATTGAAACTTTTCTTGAGGGAGTTAAATAGCTGATTCTCATAGGAGAATTAGATGGTTAGCTTTTGTGATATTTAGAAATGAAGTACTTTGAGCGCATGATTATTTCTAGTACTAAACAAACCGTCTTTTCAAAGATAATCAATGTATCTAGTCATTTTTATTAACGACCTATTGAATAAAATTAAGTTCTTTGAACACTATTGACAATTTTAGAAAAATGTTATCTTAAGAGATATGACGAATTGGTTGTCTTAGATAATTAATTGTCGCCTAATAAAAGGTGTTCCATACTACGAGGTGATGGACATGAGTTTGTAAAAAGTAACTAAGACTTCACATCTTGTGAGACTTTATATAAGAAAAACAGTTTCTAGGAGCTCTTGTTCAAAATTCATAAACAACTAATGAGATAGATAATACCAAAGAATCTAGTTTTGCCTATACTATTTGGTGTTTCCATTATGGTTTGCTCATAGGAGTTAGAGGTTAAGATTTTGTTAAAGGGTAAATATGGCTGATTAAATGAGTTTGCGATACGATTGTCATTAAAAGTAATGACTAGACTATTATGATTGTCTTTGAGGGCAAAAGCCCTAATCGCTTTACCCTTAATGAAAAATAAATTATGGTTATCTCACATACTTTTGTTGAGTACAAAAGATTTATATGAAACCTTGACATTGCAAATTAAATTTGCTGAATGACATTTGTGGTCACCTTGTAGATTCTTAAAAGTCATAGTTAGTCTTGCTGACTAGAATCCAAGGTTTATATTGTGAGTTTAACCCTAAATGAGATTCTCGAAGAGTCGTCACTGACTTCATAGTTATGGAAATAACTTTTATATATAAAAGTAGAGTCTCTTGGTTGGAGCATATTTTGGAAAGTTACTACACATTAGAATGAGCATGGAGATAAATGATCATTAAACACAACTTGAGAGTTGTGGTTTAATAATTTGTAGTTGACCATATGATTTCTATCTATCTTATGGTATTGTTCGTTATGCACATGATACTGATGTGTTCTATGATCATCTGACGTAATTGAAAGTATTTTTGGAAAGCACACACATTCACCATAAATTTAGGAGTTATGGTGAAAAAGGTATATCGACAGGCTTAGATCGGGTCACTCAACACGAGCGATTATCTTTAGCACTACAAAAGGGTAGCGAGCAAAAATGAGACAATGTATCACTTGGTACTTGTCTAGAGAGGGATATGTTGTAAGACACAAAATATATGTCGCCTTAGTTGGAGCTAAGATGAGTTCCATCATATTTAAAAGGACTGTACATGATTACCCACAATCCTTGTAGCCTGTGGTTTAGTCAGATGAGAGAACCTCTTTGGCTTTGGCACTTTGAATAGCGGGCAAATTAAGAGACTCAGGTTAGGCGTTGAGATAACGACTAGACTAAAATTTTTACGGTGAATTGAGATTAGATCAACGCTCTTTATTTTGAAAGAGAACTCCACCATAACATGTGATGTGAACCAAAGCGGACCTAGTCTTAAAGATCATTTACAAGTTTCAGATGGGCCAATTACAATATCAAGAGCCCAGAAGATCAAAGAAGCAATGTAAGGATTGGTGCTGTCCACTTGGGATGAAACTAGTAAGAGCCCAACACTCAAAATGGGCTTAAAAGTAGAAGAACCAGTTATGATCCACTTGATTCAAGTTGTGGAAGACAAAACATAGAGATAGGGCCTATTGTTATTGGAGGCTTCAATTTGGTTAAACGATTTATTTTATTAGTTTAGAATAAGTGGGCTTGAGGATGCTTGGCCTACATATGTCTTATTTCTTATGAATTAGGATTTTTGTGAAGGCCTTGTATTTTGGCCAAAGGCTTATTTGGAAAGTTATATTTTAGGAACTAGGGTTTTGAAGAGAGGTATTGTAGCGATTATTGTAGCCGTAGTATTGTTCACGAGGCATTATTCATCCAGGGGTATTTTTGGAAGAAATAGGTTTATTTTAGGCTAGGGTTTCAATTAGGTTTTGCATTAAATACACTTTGTAGCCTCATTTGAAAATTTGTTTATGAAATTTGATGAATTTATTCATTGTGAGTTGAGTTTATCTCCTATTGTTCTTGATTGAACTTTTGAACTTATCAAAGGTAAATCACAACCTTTGTGGCGTTCCTCCTTGTAATCTAGGTTCTTGAGATAGGTTCTTCAACGGGTCTAGATTTTAATATAATTTAGGTTCTTGAAACGAGTTTTCATCGGGTTTAGATTTTTCATCCATTGACTTGAGTTTGGCTTTTTTGGATGAGTTTTCAATTTGATTGGAGGTTCAAGGGATTCATTCCTGCGGGTTCATATCATTATGTATTTCATACTACATGTGCTTTTACGACCAACTGTAGAAGTGAGTGAATGAATCTCTGCTTCCTCACCATGTGAGTCTTGTAGGTTATAATTGATGACCATAATTTATTTATGCCCTTAGGAGACATTTGACAATATCACGAGGTTGATGTTTTAGTGTATGCTACTTTGTCATGTTATTTTTGAACATGAATGATACGGTATAAAGAAACATTACTGGGAAAGCAGCTAAAATGAAACTAAATGACATGAGGGTGAAGGGAATACTATTTGGTAACACATAGATAATGGTGTATACTCACTGCCAGCAAGTTATGTTACTTGTTTAGGAGTTGCAACATAGCTGTGAGTACATCATGTTTTATGGAGATTGAGCATTGCTCTAAGTCATTTAGACTCAAGAGGGATTAGGGATTCTTAGTCTGATGTGAGCAAATGAGTCGGGCACAGCGAGACACTTCTAGAAATGTTGTTATACTGGTCTTCTCTTAGAAAGATTTGGTATAATGCTCCTATTTTTATTTTACAGCTGTGCTCGATGGTCACACAGCCTATTTGCCAGTATGAACAAAATTAAAAACATATTGAGAGATGCAGAATTGGGGTCTTGCCCACAATGTGCGAGTGGGGATCTAAGAAAGGAGCACCCAGTAAGAGTCACTTCATGAGCCTTGATGGCTGGCCCTTAATGGCCAACCAAAAGTTACACTTAGAGAAACTATTTACATAGCCCCTCCCCTCTTGAAAAATAGACTTGCATCACAAATAAAAAATCCTCTTTCTCAAATAGTTTTCTCTAGTCCCGACATCTAGGCTGTGAAATATGTGGGTGTTGCTCTAATATATTACCACGTAGCATACTCCACCATCGATACAAAAGATTTTGGATGAACAACAATGACGAAGAATCTGTGAAACAACTGCACTAGATCCCAGATATTTTTGATGAGGTAATAGTGCTTCTGCATTGTACTTTGATCTAGTATTTATAACAATTAGGAGTATACTGAAGTGTATCTAGAAGGAACTGAAGACAGCGAAGGGTTTGGAGCATGTGATCGAGAAAGAAAGAAATGAAGAAATGATAAAACGGTGCACTCAATATTGATAAAACGGTGCACTCACTATTAATAAAACGGAGCGTTTAATACAGACAGTAGACTTAGTCATTTGGGAAAGTTAATAAAACGAGGTGTTTTGTATCAGTCATACGGTGCGTTTCAATCTTTACTGTTGTTTATAAATTCCTAGAATAATAGGATGAGAACGATTTTGAAGAATCTTGTAAGTTTTAATTCTTTGTAACTCACCCTAGGTGTTTGTTAAAAATATACTGAGAATTGCTCGCTTCGAGGGGAGCACCTCCAGCAAATAAGAAAGAGAATAGGGAAGAAACTGAAAAATTCTAGTATTTTTCGATACCCCCATGTGAGTAGGGAATGCTCCTTACATAGTAATGTCCCAAAAAGACCTAGCTAGACAATAGGAAAATTAAATGCAAATGGTTCAAATATTATGGGTTAAGGCCCAATATCTACTACAACCCAAAGTAATTAAAAGCAACTAATATTATAGCATGAAAATAAAGATTGGCCCATGGCCCATAGTCTTCGCCCCAAAGCTCAGCTTTTTCTTTGGGCTGTGACAAACCCTTCCCCTTTAAAGCACCTTGTCCACAAGGTGTGGGTATACTTCCATGGTAGATCTTAAGAAATTGTTGAACCCTTAGAATCCTAGTGCTTCCACCACCGGGATCAAAGACGAGGATATTCTTTTCACTAATTTCATCATACCTCTCTTTTAGTTCTTGGTTTCAGTCCTTGCCAATGAAGACTTTCTCTCAAGAAGTACATAAAAACATATCCAAGAGATTCTAAATCATTCCTCCGATGATTTAGAAATGATATCTCGATATCTCAATGCAGAAATGATTTATGAACAATTCAACAAGATTTTTCATTTGATCTGCAAGCATAAGAACCATTTCCAAAGAAAGCTTCCTACTGCATAAGTCAAAAAGATCCACAAGACTGGGTCCCAGCAAATCCATCACCAAAACATTATAGTATGGATAAAGATACCTTATGACAAAATGAGGAATTATGCATAACCATGATGTAACGGGACTTGTAACCTGAAAGATTGCCCAATAGTCAATCAATAAGGATAAAGCATTAATGATGACATCACAAATGAAAGTAATAGTTATAGATCCCCAAATGGCTCAAGAGTAATCCAAGTCTACCTGATGAAGTCCATGGCCAAGTTTATATTGACCAAAATATTCACTCCAAGTGTCCAAAGATCTTCTAGATTATCAACGCTACTGCACCACTACTCAAAGAGAGAGATAAGGGCGACAACTGCACCTTACCACAACGTGTCTAACATTTGTTAGCCAACACAACTTCGCATGGTGGCACTCTTGTCAATGGCTAGCCCCACAAAGCTGTGGATAATGTAAAAGAGTCCTTTTACTTAGATCATTGTCAAGAGTCCAAACAACAAGTGTGGGAACAAAAGGATAGAATATAGAATACAACATACTACTCCTTTCATTGATGGTGATTGAAAAAATGAAAGAAGTAAAGATCACATACCAAAATAAAACCAAAACCATCACATCATTCCCATAAAAATTGAATAATATCATGTAATCCATCCGCTGGTAATTCTAATACCCATGGACCAATATAAGGGAAACTATGAATCTAAACTGCCCCATTGCAACTTTCGATGACATTTATGCTTGTCAACCCTCTTGGCCACTGTTTTCAACCCCAATATCAGTGTTCTAATCAAAATCTCCACTATTTACACCATTTACTGCAAGGCCCCTAATCTTAGAATTGAAGGTGACCACCTCTTGGAAGAACATGTACTAAAAAATCTCTTTTGCCCTCTCCAAGCTCCCACATTTAGATTACATGTCAATGAATGTCATATCTAGTATTTTGTTTGGCCTTATAATGCCTTAAGTTCCTCCAGACTTCATGCACTCAAGCCCACTCACCAAGATCTAAAGCACCCACATGAGCATCAACTGACAACACACTACCCATTGTAATATGGTTCAATTTAAAGCTACTATCCTCCACCATCCTGTCAAAAAAACTCAATGTCTCTATAGGACAACTATTTTGTACACGTGCACACAAGCTAGCAACAAAACAAACCACAACATAGCCAGCTAATAATGAAGTCTAGCCACAAATCACACTCATATGCCGCATTTCATCAAATAGCTCCTCTACTATAACTAAATCTCTATACTTTCCAAACTTTTCATCATAATCACTTCCTTATTTGGTTTCACAGTTATATCATATTGTTCGAAATTTCTAGCTCCTAAAGCCCCCAGAATTTCAGCCACTACCACCTCATTTGGATTAGTTGAATTCAAAGACTCAACCAATTTTGCAAGAGAATCGTACCTTGCATTAAGAGCCGCTAGTTTAGTGGCATGTTGCATTCAAAGGTGGTCTCGTGCCTTTGTCATACTCTTCATTCCTCTTTTCTTTTAGTGTCTTTGAATCTGCAAGGTTCATGGGGGAAAGAGTTTTGTGGTCATGGAAGAGAAGTGAGTGTGAGAAGCGAAGACACTAGAAATCAACTCCTCAAGGGTCAATATCCCAAATTAGACCATCATGTGAAAGTCTTCTTAACTTCCCTCCATCTTCAAATATCGTGACGTTTAAACCATGTGATTTCAATTTGTATGTTGCGGCAAGCCCATTGACAACAACACCAATAACAACTACCCTTTTAGCAGAACCTTTCAAATTTGTATGGACTGTGTTGAAGATGGACTGCGATATTCAACTGTGATATCAATGTTGTCGTTATATCGGTGTTGGAATGTAGCGTATAACCAAGAAGACTTGCAGGAGACGAAGCACGGTGGAGAGGGTAGCAAGGCAATTCAGGGTCCACATCAACACACCCATGCTCGAGTTCGACTTTGTGTTGCCAACTACCTCAAAGACCCTGCCATTCAAGCCTGAAAATCAAAAGAAGATAAACTTGCCTCATAGTCTTACTCTTGATCTCCAAAGAGTTATCTTGAAGAAGTCACTCGAACTCTCATCATCTATTGCTGACTTTTGGCAAAAAGGGAAGGAGGAGAGAGGATGTTTTGCTGAGTGAAAACGACATTGATAGAGATAGATATATGTAGGGTTTTCAAATTTAAAGCGACATTGAAAGAGATAGTTGTTAACAAAGAAGAAATGTGAGGGTAGTAATCGAAGACCACCAGGATCAAATTTCCATCTAGTATATAGATCCATCGTGATGGTTTTTCCTTCTCTGATAATTGTATGGGCATTGGTTGGAATGTCTATCGGAAAGGAATGGAAGATGAAATCATTTTTGGAAAGTGATGAAAATGAAAATCGGAGAGAAAAATTTGAGTGTTAGAAAGTTAATTTTGGATGTGCCAGAGAATATCTAGGAAAATGAATTTAGGCGGGATGACCCTTGGTTTGATCTTCCTCTTCCTGCAACACACAGAGCTCTTGTTCCAAATAGGTGAACTCTTCATTGAAGTTGTTCCTGAAGCTTTCAAAGTTGTTCTCGACATCTCTGAACGTCTGCAAAATAACTTCAAAATGTTGTAGCAACTGCTCAACCATCTCTTTAATTTTGAGTAATGAGGAGATAATTTCTTCCATTGCCATGGATTGATGAAGTAGCTGCCAAGAAAAAGCTGACTCTAGATACCACTTGTAACACACCCCAATGGAGCACCTCCAGCAAAGGAGAATAGGGAAGAAACTGAAAAATTCTAGTATTTTTTGATACCCCCATCTGAGCAGGGAATGCTCCTTACATAATAATGTCCCAAAACGGCCTAGCTAAACAATGGAAAAATTAAATGCAAATGATTCAAATATTATGGGCTGAGGCCCAATATCTGTTACAACACAAAGTAATTAAAAGTAACTAATATCATAGCATGAAAATAAAGGTTGGCCCATGGTCCATAGTCTTCTCGGCCAAAGCTCAGCTTCTTCTTTGGACTATGACATTCTTGGAGGTGATATTTTTCCTCGAAATAAAATCTGTCCGTATGATTCTTGAATTGAGTTCTTGTTTCTTTCTCGTAGTTCTTGTTTCTTTCTCGTGTTTCTTGTTCTTCTCTTTCAACCAAAAACCCATAACATTGCCATGGGCTTTTGTTTCCTTGATTAACAAAAGCCCCTAATCTTAAAAAATCATGGATAAATTTTGATGTCTTTATAGACCTACATACAAGGGTAGGCCTATTATAAAATATAGAAAAACAGACGAGTGCCACTTTTTACTTTTTTATTTTGTTTCTCCCGGTACTAACTTTTTCAAGATAGATGGATCTATCCCATACAAGCAGCAAGTAGGACGGCTACAGAAATCAGGAATGAGCTGAAGAAACCTCACTTTTCTGATCCAACGAAGTGTTGTCCCCTTTGGATAGGCTGATTGGTGCATCCATTTTCAATGTGGGCATCTCCAATGCGGGTACTATGGGAGGTTTTACTCTCCTCGTGACTGTCATCTTCAAACCTGCTGTTGTGTGGATTGTTGCTCCTGTTGTCATCTCAACCTGCACATCCACTGACTTCAGCAACTTGACTAAAACTCCTATGAGTCTACCTAAATTAAAAATACTGAGCTTTGCCCGATGGAAGATCAATCAGCCCCATCTTAGAGTGGGGGTAAAAGTTGACCCAATTACGGATGAAAATTTATGTCTAAGCTATTGAGCTTTAATAGCTTTACCATGGAATATGGATAACGTTTTGGCTACTGGAATATTAGTTCTAACATATGTCTAAGCTGAGTATCAGATCTTATAGTCCATTAAACTCTGAGGATATGTCAAGACAAGAAGTTTAGAAATCATGGTTAAGAAAACATGCAAAATAACCAGCAGTTGACTTACAGGAGGAGCTCCAAGTGCCATTTGAAAGTTAAATCGGCGGACAAGCATTGCAAGTGCTACAACAGTCTGCAGAAATATAAGGTAGAAGTTTGCACAGAACAGTAAAGTCTATAACTGATTTCTATAATAATTACAGAGATATTAAGATATCCTATAAATTGACATCATTTTTTTTTTTAATCATAAGAGGTGATCATCCTACAAGCATTGATGTTAAGGCAGTTTTAATAAACGTACCTCATACGAAGCAAACAAGTCACCCACGCATTTCCGCGGTCCACCACCAAAGGGCAAGTAGCTGGAAATAGACACTATCATCCCTTTATAAATAATATAGCAAGGGACTTTTCAATGGGAGAAAGAGTTAGCATTTTTTTTTTTTAAAGAGAACATCCACCATTCCCCATCCCAAAGGAGGTCCAAAGGAGACTAGTAATGCCTGCCAACAAATAACGGCATCCTGGACACTAATATTTTCTCTAACCAAATTTGATTGCAAGCATGACTTTAAATAACAGTGGCCCAACCAAATGTTGGCGTGGAAGCATGGAAATTGCAACACAGAAAAGGTCCAAACCCATACTTGGAGTGGAGATCAATTCAAAACAAGAATCAACACCAAGGTCATCCTGTAAAACATTTTTTTTTTACTTACAAATGCAATTATAACTGAAAATACTGTAAAACACCGCCTTAGTCTAAAAGGAAGAGATATGATAAATGAACTAATAACTCTGTGCATCATAGTGCATTTGCCACAACCATATCAACATGATTTAGAAAAAATTCGTGAGGGGCAACAAAGCATTTTCACTTGACAAAGTCAAAACTACACCAGGTTAAAGCCGTCTTAAATTAGCAGTAATCTGAATTTCCACATTCACAGGTACTTTGATGATTTTACTGATTCAGATTTTCTACTGTTGGCATGAGAGAGTTGGTACGTGTTATGTTAAAGTGTTTTACTATTTCCCTTGTTTCAGTTCAAGTTGGTTTAAATTGGAGACAGTAATTTTATGGCTCACCCAATGTAATATCAAATGCAGACCTTTCCAGCACATGTTTACTTCCTAGGAAAATATTTCTACAATACTATGTAATACCCAGATGATATGGTTATGAATAGGAAGGTGGTGAATGGGGATACCACATTGCTTGGAAGGGAGAAGTTCAAACCCTTTATTACGAATTCCAAGGCGCTCCAAATGTAACCTTGACTAGTCCTTCTGTAGTATGGGCCCAAATGTTGCTCATGCATTCTTTGAATCGTTACAACCAATTTTCAGTATCACTCAAAGTTGCCGCTTTAAAGTTCTTCTAACATCCAAACTCTCTCCACAAGCTGGTAGCACATCAGTTTCCACCTTTCCATCACCATAATTATCAAATGATTGATTACTTCATCTCATCTTCTACCTTCTCACCTTCAGCCAAGTGAACTCTTCCTTTTGGAAATTAAATAAAAATATGGATTGCCACTCTCACAATAATAACAGAAGCCATAATCGCTGCCACTACAGCTTAGAGGCCCAATGCTAGAACTTTTGTCACCATTCTCTGCTTGGTCAATAATTATTAGGTCATCTCATTGTGGTTGGAATTTTCCAACAACTTTACCATTACAAGGACATGATTAAGCAGCTTTTGAATAACAAACAAAAGTAGGGCCTTGACAAACTAAAGACAAGCAGTTCTTGTTGTTAAGGGCCTTCTCAGTCCAAGGTCATATCTTTGCTTCAGCGCACAAGGCATGTTTCCTTGCGCCCTTAAAATTTGTGAGCCTGAAAATCCCGAAAGATAATGGGCTGTATGTTGTGCATTAGTCACATATGCCACCATGTTCATATTTCATTGCGTCAGTCCATGGAAGTGTCAGTATAAATCCAACATATAATGACAAGCAAAAAATGTTCACATCTTTCTATCTGTATCATCCTATGTGAAAAATTTTGGCAAACCTTGAAGATCAGGTTGTGCCTCAACAGGTAAGGGCCACAGACTTCAAATAACGACCAGCCTCAATTGCTGTGAACACAAAAGTCTTAAGCTCCTCTTCAAATCCATAGCATGAAACCCCCACAAAGTGATGAAAACTCCACATGTTGCAAGACCCAATCTGATGTTATGATCACTGATCCATCAGAATTCTCCAACTCAAGGATGGTAATTGAATATCTAAAGGTTCACAGCTGAGGGCTCCTCTCAGGTATGATCCCCTACAAGGATATAAGGCCCTTCCAAACTGCCTGAGCGCGATTCCAATCAACCTAGAAGAGTTATCCCCCCCCCCCCCCCCAATTCTTACCCAGAAAAATTGGAGATAGAGGAAGGTCAGATGCCAAAAACACCCTCTCCCCTCGTTGTGACCATAGTCGACTCTTCAATTTTCGGTGCTTCTAAATACCCCTGAACAGCATCTTCAAAATCTACTCAACCCATATCTAATTTCTCCACTTCTGTAGAGGATTGGACTCTACCACTGTGTACTCCTTATTGGCTTTATCCTTAAAATTATCAATAAAAATTCTGCATATCATTAACAGGATGCAGTACCTGATAAACGCGGCATACAGCTTCGGGAATGGATGAAGTTTCTACGTGAACAAGGTTTTGCTATTGAATTTGAAAATTCTATCATTGTGTTGTCTCTATGATTGGATGCATTTTTCAATTCAAAACTTCTTTAAAGCTTAATGATGTTTCAAATTTTGGAGGCTAGATAGTTTATATTTATATATTTTACTGAAAAAAAAAAACTTTTGGAGGCTAGATCTTTTTTTATGCCGGGGAACCTCTCCAAGGTAGGGCCTTTCGGACCCACCCCTACAGAGTAAACCCCGGTTCCATGCACCGTACCCTCAGAAGTTTCCCTACATGAAACTGGTTAAATCGCTGGCTTTTCACTAGGGGATGTGGCCCCTAGAGATTGTTTGCACCCAAGGGGATTTGAACCTTGGAAATGGGGGGAGCATACCCCCAAGCCCAAGGCCTTTACCACTTGAGCCAACCCCCAGGGGTTGAAGGCTAGATCCTTATTTCGTCTATCATATACCCCCTATGTTCTCTATCTTAATCTAACTGTTCTGGGTTAAAATAACAGAACTGTAAATAATAAGTTGAAAAATAGTGATATTAGCATATATTAAAAATATCAGAAGTAGAACCAGTTAAAATAAGAATCTTGTTTAACTTTTTACAAAAGGCAAGGTAATAGAAGGCGGAGATTAGCTGACAGAATCCCTAAACTTTGATGGCAAGGCTGATGTGATGGAATCGGAGAACTAGACAAGGAGTGGGAAAAAATGTTTTGGGTTGTTTACTGTATTAAGGAACAGAGAAGTTGGAGTTTGCCACACATAACCTTACAGATGTGGCTGCTGAGTGGTGGACCTCCACCAGGGAACTGATGGAGCAGGAGCTCACTGAAGGAACACTGATCACTTGGACGAGGTTCAAGCAAGTATTCAGGAACCGTTTCTTCCCTAAATCTGTCAGGATGCCAGAACAGGGGAGTTTACTGATTTGATGCAAGGAGCGATGATAAAATGGTAGTATGCCTCCAAGTTCACAAAATTGTCTCGATTTACCCCATACTTGATTCTGGATGAGTCACTAGAGGCTGAGAAGTTTGAGAGGGGACTGAATAAGTAACACCCAGAACTTTTGAGGTTTCTAATTTTGGAAAGTCAGAATTTACAAAATAATTAGGGTTTCTATTTTTAGAGAATGAATTAGGGTTAAATATAAAATTAGGCCCTCGAACCCTCGAACCCGCGTTCATTCCTTGAGGTCAATTATATGGCACCTAGGATTATGGAGGATTAATTTTATGAAGATTTAGAAACCCACCAAGCCCACTAGGCCCAAACCCACTATGACCATGTAAGGATGAGCAAGCCCAAGTATTATCCTTGCCAAGCCCATAGATAGCCCATGAAAGTGAGCCCACATATGTTATACCCGAAACCTACTTGCACTACACTTCTAGCTGCAAGCTCAAGTCTAGTTCTACTCTAACCACAACTCCTAAGGCAAACACAACTCCTAAGGCAACCACAACTCCTACGTCAACTATGACTCCAAATCACATTCAAACACTCCATAACCCACAACACTAGGACTAACACACCCCTTGGACTCTACACCCTCCAAACTCTATTTATAGACCCCCTATGAGAGCCTACCTACCATTACATGAGCCCTAAGCATGCCCCCTCCCCTTGCTACAACATTCACACCCTAAGCTAGAAGATCAAGATCCAAACCACGTAGCCAAGCCTTGTACTTCAACCCAACCTTTGGATCAAGCTCTTACTTTAGGTAACTCTCTCTCTCTCTCTCTCCTTTTCTCTTTTATGATAGGTATGTTAGACAAATGCCATGAGATCATATGAAATTATTGAAATTCAGATTTCATAAAGGGCTAGAAAATACACATCCTAGACTTAGGTCTTAGGGCATTAGAATGCATCTTTATACACGGGATTGGACAAACAAACATATAGGATGATTATTTAAATGAAATCATGCATATTTGAGAACTTAGACCCACGATTTTGATGGTTTAAACATAGGGACAGAAATACAGATTTAACAAAGAGAGATCATGAGCAATTCAGGTGGCATGTAGCATAGGCTTGAAAATGGATGGATGCATTAGGGTTCAGATTATATGAACTCACATGACTAAGTGTTAATAACATGAATAGTCATAGGTTTGCTAGACAAGATTAGGTTTGAAGATCTTAGAGCAAGTAGGTATGAATTATGATGAAGAATGATGGACTAAAATGATTAAAGTGACATACCAAAAGTTAAGGGCTAATCAAATGTTTAGAACCTCAATTGGTACTCGGGTAGTCCGACAAGAGAAGCTTTGGTCTTTAAAGTGATGATATACAAGATCATAAATTGGCGTGATTACATATTTATTGAATAGGTGATTTTCGATGCGCTAATTGATGTCCCGAGTTTCAAAGTAAGTAATATGATCACGCCCTTCATTGTCATGCCTATTTTCCAAATTATGTAAGTAAGATGATCCACACCCTTCATTGTCATGCATATTTTCTAAATTATGTGAATAGCATGATCATACCCTTATGTTTATGGTAAACGATGTTTTAAAGTATTATGTATGTATGGCACTTTATTGAAAGTCCCTCTTTACGTATCAAGTTATGACATGATGAAAGTGAGTTTTAATGTCACATTATTATGTGTTTTACATGCATCATGATATTTTTCATTTATGATTATGATGAGCTATGTTATTATGTGTTCTACATGCATCATGATAAGAAAGATAAAAGACAAGTTATGAAAGAAGCTTTAAGAATGGCCAAAAGAGATGCAGGGTACCAATGCCGTTATTGGTGGACGTGCAAGCCATGGACCAAAGCGTGGTCCATCATAGTATGTTATGATAAGTTAAGTGGTTCCCCTTATGGCCAAATGCAGTGGAACCAGTGCACAACCTTGCACATGGGGTTAAGGTGCACTGGCCATTAAAGAAAGGGAAGGACAAGTTTAATGAGAGTACATGTTACATGTTTATGTTAGTATAAGTATTAAGTATGCGCATTTTTCAAGGAAACCCTCTATTTATATTATTTTTACCACGTGATCTATTACTTATTGAGTATTTGACTCATTTTTTTATGTTTTAAATGTTTTAACCACCCCACGTTATGGTCAATGTGAGAAAGATGCTGCGGGATGGGACTTGACTCAAGGAGATGAAACAAAGGCCTAGGCAGTTAATGAGATATTTAGTTTTATGTTTTCAATCATTAAATTTATTTTGTTAAGCACATGAGACTTGAATGATTTTCAGTAAGTGCTTCTGCAGATTCTCTTTTAAATTTTAATGAAACATGTTTTATTTTAAATTATGGAATCTTTTATACCAGGCTTCTACATAAATGGTTTTAAAGGTTAGTAGCATCTGGGTCCCCTAAATTTCTAAAAATGATGTTATTCTTAAACCTAGGGGGACTGTGCGTTACAAAACATGAGGATTCAGGATGAATTGATCGTCTTGAAGATTTGCTGAGCTCATAGATAGGGCAGTAATTTTGGAGGATTTCTTGCAGACTAAATCAAGAAATCCGAACAGATGAATGGACTGACCAGCAGACTATTATTACTGGACAGTGTGCCTCGTGGCTTCAAGTTTGGTAAAGTTCAAAATTGCCCACATTTACATGCATCTCTGGGAAGGAAGGGTGGACAGAAGATGATGGCTCCAGCTCTTGTTTTTGCACTCATTTCACATGGCGTAGAGATGCCCAATGAGGAGACCGTACGTAAGATTTTCTACCTCGACTTGAATTGTCAGATTTTAATGAAAACTTAGGAATCATTAGAAATGAAGAACATTTTGAGACTCCAAGTTAGACTACGGTAGACGCAAAGAACATGAATGAGGCATTAACAAATTAGTAGAGACACAAAATATAAGACCACAATACACATATGATGAAAGCATGTCTTAGATTTTCCACAATTTGGAGTACATGGAACCACCACACAGAATAAAGCTGCAAGGGGAACATGAAGAGGATATGAAAGAGAAGTATGCAAACAAGTGTGATGGAATACGAACAAATTCCAAGAAAATTTTTTATAAGGGAGAGTTTGTAACACCCGGGCCCTAAAATGAATTAAGACGGCCTGAGAATTTATTTCAGGCCACAAGAGCCAGACTGGGAAATGGACAATTTTAGCCAGACAGCCCATGATTTTAGCCGGGCAGCCCATGATTGGGAAATGGACAGTTTCGCAGCTCTTTTCAGCGTCTTGTATTCACTCAAACCGAGCAACCAGCATGCTGATTTATTGTGGTGGATATCTACAGGTAAAGGTATGTTCTCGGTTCATTCGTTTTATAAGTCCCCGTCACAAGAGCCTCCAACTCAGTTCCCCTGGAAAAGGATATGGAGACATAAGGCACCTCTCAAAGCAGCATTTTTTGTGTGGACCACTTCCTTGGGCAAGATCCTCACAACGGATAATTTGAGGAGGCGGAGGGTGATCATCGCAGATTGGTGTTGTATATGTAGGAACGAGGGTGAATCAGTGGACCACCTTCTACTACATTGTGAGGTAGCTCGAGGGATATGGAATGAAGTATTTAGTAGGCTAGACTTAGGTTGGGTTATGCCCAAGACAGTAGTGGCAATGCTGGTTAGTTCAACAAACCTGAGAGGTAATCAACAGATCAAGGCTGTATGGAAGATGCTTCCTATTTGCATCATGTGGTGTGTGTGGCAGGAGCGCAACAAACGGACGTTCGAGGACAAAGAGAGATCAATGGAGGAACTTAAAGCTTTTTTCTTTAGAACTCTTTGTACTTGGGTCATTGCCGTTAATTTTAATGCCCAAGATTTCCATGATTTCCTTGTATCTATTGCTCCTACGTAGTTAGGGCATTCTTTGTACTGAACATGGCTTTTGCCTATTCTTTTATTAATATACTTTTACTTATAAAAAAAAAACATCTTTCAGGCCACGGGCCCATGTTTTATGCCAAGCCTCTTGGATATTTTATTTGACAAGATAGGCTTTGGTTGATAAGACAGGCCAGGCCCATTTAGAAATCAACTCCACCCGCCACATCCCATCTCTATAAGGCCTCTACAGTTTTCTTCCCCTCAAACTTCTCCCTACCGGCTGCACTCTCCTACTCTGATTCAACCTTTACAGTCCCCCTCTTCCTAAATTTCCCTTGCCCATGGCTCCAAATAAAACTGAAGACCGAAATGTGCCCTTTATATATTTCACACACACATCCTTCTCTCAAACAAAAGCATCCACCTCTAATTCCCTCTCTTCTCAAAACACCAACTCTGTTTTACTCTGTTGCTCTCGTTGTCACTCCCAAAAATCACGTTGTACCTCTCGTGCTCTGCCTCTCATGCTCGTGTCTGCACCAATGGGAATCAGCCAGCTCCACCTCAACCAACTGTCATGCTAGGACATCCTTACTGGTGTTTTGAACAAACACTGGTAGCGGTGAGCATTGAGTTCTCTGCGTTTTCTCTTCTTCTCCCTTTCTCTTTCTCTTTCTCTTTCTCTCTTTCTCAAGCTCACTCTTTTCCTGTTTCTCTCTCCCACTCAGTAGCTAACAGCTCTGTTTCTGACGCTCAAGACCCGACCAACTCAAGCTTTAAGTCAAACCATCACTGTCAACAATGAAACAGGTGAGTCCTATCTGTCTCTCACGTTATATCTCTCTTTTTGCTATCTCAATCTCCTTCTCACACTCCCGCTCTCTCTTGCGCTGTCTCATGACCATCTTTGCACCTAGAAAGACCAATCTTTTTCTTTGTAACTCACCATTCTCATCCATCGGCACTGACCAGTTGAAGCCAGCTCAAACTCACAGTTTTCTCACCTTTGCCACATAATGCCTAGCTGAAGCCCATCCTCGCCCAGGCACTAGCGTTGCCTAGAACCCGTTGCCCAACCACTCTCTCCATATTTGGATGGTATCCAAGTTGATAAACCATCATGCCATCAAGTCTTTGTGCCATGTATCTCTTTTTATGTATTCCCGTAATATCAAACATGTGTATGTAAAAGGAATTGTATGTATGCTTCCACTATGCCATAATATGTACATGTAGTAATGATTTGACTAAATGAAAGAAAGAAAAAGAAAACGAAAGAAAAGGGAAGCGATTGAATGATTGGATGCTTGCATGAATTGTATAATGACGGATAACAGATGATTGGTGACAGATTATTACTAATGGTGAATAACAGATAACAGATAACATGGTGGATGGCAATACATTGTGATACAAATGGGAGGATTACAACATAACGAAGTGAGCAGCTTCAACTAGACACAGGAAATGAACAAAATTACATTTGTAAAAAGAAAGAAAGAAAGAAAGGTTTTAAATATACCTGAAGTTTTGGTTTGTTTCATTCGGATTGGGTCCATCTAAAGGCCATCTTTCAGGTTTAAACGTATCTGCCTCATCCCAAAGCTTTGGACTGTGATGCAGGTTCCAAACAGAAATAAAGATATCCTCACCCCTGTAAATAATTAATGAAAACAGATAAATATTTCCAAGACAGATAATTGAATAGAGAACAATGGTAATAACATCAAATAGAAAAACTCAACAGCACAAGACAACGCACGAAACAAATGGAATGTTGTTTGCAAGACTGGAATCGATTTAAGTAGGCCCTGATACCATGTTAGTAATCAAACTATAAAGCCATAGCTATCAGGAAGTGGGCAAATGACATTTATCACGCGCAAAAACACATAAATGCTAACGAGAATTATGCAGCATCCAATAATGGAACAGAAGGAAGAATCTCAGCCATCGATATCTACCAACTACCATTAGAAAATAAAAACTTCAAAAGAATGAGGGAGTATAAAAATTTCAAACGAATGATTTCTTGTTTGACGACTGGATGAAAATGTATAATAACTGGTAGAAATAGTATTGGCAGTGGAATTATTAGGATATAACCTTTTTATGGGGTACTTCCCAAGGACATCATCCACAAGTGACCGACGAATTAATACAGGCGGTTGTGGGTAAAGCCTCAAGGACTACAAAGAAAGGAAGAAAAATGAAAAACAAAATGTCAATGCATGAAAGTCAAAGATTTTAAATCCAAAAATGTCAAAAGCATTCATCTTCTCACTTCATTGATTATTCGAGTTGCATACTTGAGTTTCTTCATGTCTTCAATTCTTGGAAACTGATCTCCTAAAACAGAATCAACCTAAACAATACAGTACAATTACATGTACAATACAGTATATGTCACTCTTCTTGCTTATGATACAAATCTAGATGAATAAAACATGTTAAGATACCTCCTCTTGCAGCTTGGACATCACTCTAGGCTCCTGCCCAATCAAAAAGTAATGATCACCTTTACAGAGTAGCAATTTATGCAAGACATATATACTGTCCTCATATGCATAAGTATATACACATGAACACCCACCCACACACCCACCCATGCAGAAACACAAACTAATATATATAGCTATCATATTTGTACCTGTTACTCAAATTACCAGTCAAACCATTTGATTTGGTTGTAAGAACAAAATTAGGGCAGTTGTGTGAGCATACATGGCCATGCTTACAAACAGGAAGAAAAACATATATACATTCATGTTGCTCGAAAGCTACATTGTAGGTTCTTAATACATTAATTGCAATGGCAACGATCTGCACAAAACAATGAACATTACAAGGCAGACAGTCCCAACTAAAGGGTTATTAGACATTTTCCTTAAGTTTTGGTTTAACCAACTATTATTTTCCATTCAGCCATTGAAACTATCTAATGAAAATTGTTGAGAAAGTCCATGCTATTTTCAATATTCGGTCATGTTCTACTACTCAAAGAATTTTCATGTACCAAAGCTGATGTAAATTGTTCATGCACTACAAGACTTAACGAAACCTTAACATACTTTACCTTGGAGAGAAGATAAAAGGTCCACGTTAATACTGCAGCAGATGTTTCATGCCCAGCTATAAGCATTGTCATCAAGTCATCACGGAGTTGCTTGCTTGAAACCTAACAGAAAATTAGAAAAGCTTCAATCCTTTCGGCTGAAATAAAAAGATTTAAAAATCTTTTGGATCATACATCATCTCCCGATGCCAAAAGAAAGTGGAGAATACTAGGATCTTGTTCATTCACATATTCCTCATGAAACTGTAGCTCTTCTTCATCTACCATCCTCTGCAGATGGAAACAAATAAAATAATAATACAAAACAAGAACTGGCGAACTTAGCAGCCCAGTAAATGTAAAAAGCCACAATTAGTTTGATGAATCGCAGACTTGCCAGCATAGAACTTTGTTCAGTTTAATCGTGAATGGAATTTTAAAATATTGAAAAAAAAATCCAATTTTTAGAGTAAGCCAAAAAAAAAAATCAAATTGCACATTAACTCTAGTAACTTGTTTTTTTTCTGACCTATTCCTATTTTCTTCAATAGCAAGAAAAAATGCACTTTTGCAAGTACGACTCCAGCATATTGTTCAACAATTGGTAATTTACCAAATTTTAAGGAGTGACTTTTCACCAAGCAAACATCACCTACTTTGTTTGCTGCCACAAGCTTCCTTCTTATCTTGGACATTGCCAGAAACCTCAATTCCGTAGAGGAATTACGGGAGGTTAGGGTGATTTCAAGAAACACTCCCCCCCCCCCCCCACTTACCATGAACAGCACTAGGCAGTTGCCTTTTTTAACAAAGCGAGAATCTCATACAAGTTCCAGCACAAAGAAAGTCCAAAATCATAATTTGGGAAATATTTTCTCCCCTTGCACAGTACAATGTGTTTTCTAACACTGAAAGATGATATCATGAAACTCTATAATTGAGTTGTATCGTTACAGGTGTCACAAAATAAATAAGTTACTGTATTCAATTAGGATTTTATCAGCAATGAAGACATACCCGAGAAGGTAAAATGTAACTTACTAATAAAGGTGTCATACGGTTAGAAGATCGCTAAGATTCAATTAATTTTATATACGGATCTAATAACTCTTCTTATGGTTAAATTTTAAGCATTAGAATTGACAGAATCTGTCAACTCAGTTCTTTTAGAAGGTGACATATATATATATAAATATATATATATATATACGGGCCCTTTTGGCCTTTACAACTTGATATTTAAATACATCAAGGTAGCTGTATTAGGCGCCCTATGGTTTTCAAGAATATTTGCCTTGGGCATAACATTCAAGGATGAGGCACCTCCAATTGATATATCTCAAATGTATATTAAATAAAATAGTCTTTACTTATAAAATAAATAAATAAATCAAATAGTCTCAAGTACAATGCTAAGGTAACCCTTACTAAGTATATAAAGCTTGGGAAGTAAATATTGGCAATGGTTAAAAGGTAGGCACCACAGCATTACTTTTGTATGAGCAAATATGTAACAGTGCACATCCATATGAATTGGACCATTATATACCTAAACAAGTTTGTATGGCACAGAATGCTGCTCCAACAGTTGAGGACTTACCTTACATATTGCTATTAGATCGTCAAGAATGTCATTAATCAATTTGAGTGCTGCCGAAACCTTTTTTTGCCGGGGTGAAATGTCTTTCCATATTGGAATCTCCCAGAATGGAATTGGAGCAACACTCCGATCTTCTGCTTCTCTCAGTACAGTGTAAACGGCCTGGGCTAGCAAAAATACAGCATAAATATACATGCACACGCACACGCACACGCACTTATACATGAAGCATTTGCATAAAAGCAACATTAATGAAAAATGAAATGAAGCAGGAAAACTAAAGCAGAAATGTACTCCAACAAACTGAAGGAAACATCAAAGGCAAAAGAGTGGAGGACAAAAAAATACCTCAACTATCCCATTTTCATTAGTTAATGAATCAAAATCATAGTTAAATACTGCCTTGCCAATGATGTCCAATGTCAAACGTGAGAAAAGTGACTCCATCTCAACATCTTCCCCATCAGATGCAGCAACATCTAGCTTCTTGCAAAGCCTATCTGTAGCTTGTCCGAAGAGGTTAATCATAGCAGCCACATACTACAGATAAAAGTAAAAATAACCAAAAAAAAAAAAGTCAACAGCAAAACAGGTGAATGATAACAAGGTTCAATATTTCTTATTGCCTGAATCAGGCTCACCTTCCAATGAACTAAAATATTATCTTATGTATGCAATATTACTGTTAGAAATAGCCTCAAGCATAGAGGCATTACAAAGGCATGTTACTTCTAACTTCTACGCCTCAGTGTAAATGACATTTTTCTTTACTTTTCTTTTCTTTTTCCATCCAGTGATAAAGCTGTTTTTTTTTTTTTTCTATTTTCTTTAAACCGTGTTCCTTTCCTGAAACTAATATCTTCTTCTCTTGCTGTAACACCCCAAACTTTTAAGGTTTTTACTTTAGAAAATATTAGGAATTACCTTATAATTTGGGTTTCTATTTTTAGAAAGGAAATATGGATTAGATCTGAAATTGGGCCTTCGAGCCTATGTCCATTGCTTGAAGTTTAATTATTGGGTGTCTAGGTTTGGATCCGTGAAAATGTTTATTGATAATTTATTGGGATTAGAGACTCACCCATAGGATAAATTCGTGAATAGGCTAGCCTACACTTGGATTGAATACATTATTGGAACCACAGTCCCATATTTTAAAGAAGCCTAATTTAGGTGATGGATATGCATGCCCATGAGCCCATGACATGTCCTGCAAGCCCATTTAATATTTAGAGAATAAGTTGGCCCATGTTCAATGGATAACAGGTCCAAGAATTTGCGCAAGGACCCTTCTATGGGGTAAATGGGCCAGCCCATACATTTACTACAAGCCCATTGGCCGTTTAAGATGGCCTTCTTTTGGATTTATTGGGCCCGACCTATGAAAACTTCAAAGCCCCTTTAGTTGCGGGTCTAGCCCATGTAGAAATGCAGCACACCGGATTCTTACGTCCAGAAGGGCAAGAACATCCAACTCATCTGGGTAGTTGAGCACCACCCAAACACCAACCTCCTAGGTAAAAAGCTACTTAGACAAATTGGACTTCAATCAAAACTCTCCCTCATACTTTGAATAGGAGAAGGCAGACCACTCGCTCCCAAATTCCTACTGCTCATCAGGACTCCTTCACTTCTATAGAAACTACTCATGCTCAGAGTCTCAGACCCCTTCCATCTATTCTCCTCATCATATCTCTCTCAATCCACGTTCTCTCTGGTTTTGCCTCACGTTGCACTGCACCACAGCAGCCCAGCTCAACCTCAAGCTCGCAGCACTGTGCACAACATCAAGAACCAGTGAACCGACAACTCAGCCCTGCTGCGCCACCATGAAGACAAGCAGAAGCCGAGCTCTACCTCATGCTCAGTCACCACCAGCCACTAGTAGCAAGTCCCATATGTGTTACAGCCAACACCATCTCAGATCAACTGAAAGCAAGTCCCACCACAAAACTGTAAACTCACCCTCTTTCTCTCCATACAGTGACTCTCTCCCGTAAACCCTTTAGGTTTAATATTATGGGTGTAATTGCGACGTGGGAAGATGACTTACTCAAATATGTGTTACAGATGCCTATGCAGGTCAAGTTGGATTTATAATTATGGTTGATGTTTTTAAGAGGGAAGAATATAATTACGTGTTACAAGCACTGTGATTTTAAGGAAAATATGTTTTTGGATGTCGGCCCTCGGGTAGTCCAATTAAGTTTTTTTTTTTTTGATCGGTAAACAAACTTTTTATTGATCAAAAGAGAGACAAAGATGCCCAAGTATACGGGACATATACATGAGCAAATTTATGTCTAGTTTAGAGATACAAGGAAATCATGAAAAGTCCTTCCATGAAAAAAAGTGAAGTTCTAGTCTTTAAGTTGATGGTGCACCGAATGAGAAATTGATGTGATATTATGTGTGATGATATAGGTCATTATCAATGCACAAATTGTTGCTCAGAGTTGTAAGGTAAATACCATGATCATACCCTTATGTGTGTGCATGTGTGCATGTATGTATGTATATTATATATATATATATAAATATATATAAATGGTGAACAATGTTTTTCAAGTATTATGTTTTGTATAGCCCTTCATTGTAAGCCCCTGTTTACGAACCCAAGTTATGATGAAAGTGATTTTTGAATGTGATGTTATGATGTGTTTTACATACATCATGATATGTCTTCACTTATGATGTTACGACAATCTATATTATTATGTATTTTACATCCATCATGATAAGACAAGATATGAAATGAAAGCAAGTTCATGATTGAATGCATGACGCTTAAGATATGTATGATGCTTAAGATATGTAATGGTCTATGTTATGATATGTATGATGGTACCAATTAGGGCTAAGCAAAAATCCAAAAATCCAAGTCCGCTTCGACTCCGACAAAGCAGAGTTGGAGTCAGATTTTTTTTAATTTTTCATTCAGAGTCGGAGTTAGAAGTGTCGCCAAACCAACTCCAACTCTAATCCGATCCAACTCCAACTTTATGCTTCGACTCCGACTACAACTCAGACTTTGCCCTCATACTCCAATATTGTACATGTGTTATAAAAATATGTATTTATCTATATATTGATCATATATACTAGTATAGTTATATAGTATATAACTAGAACTTATATAGTTAAATTCAATAATATACTAGTATGATCTAATTATTATAAAATAATATACTTATACTATAATATAAATAGATTAATAACAGTTTAGTATATGCAAACATCATAGTATTACTACCATACATAATCAAGTATAGAAATAAGTTAGACACTAGCATTGAAATAAGTTTAGTATAATAAGTTAATAACACATAATACTAATTTACTAAAGTATAATAACATGTAATTAGACACGATAGTATAAGTCTAGTATAATAAGTAAATAACACATAATATTAATTTACTACAATATAATAACATTAAAGTAGACACTAGAAATAAGTCTAGTATAGAAATAAGTTAAACACTAGTAAAAAAAATTTTATTTTATAAGTTAGACACTAGTATAGAAATAAGTTTAATATAATAAGTTAATAACACATAAGACTATGGTATAATAACATATAATTAGACACAAGAAATAATGTGTAATACTATAGTATGGTAACATGTAATTAGACACAAGAAATAATGTGTAATACTATAGTATGGTAACATGTAATTAGACACTATAGTATAAGTTTAGTATAAAAATAAGTCAGAAATAAGTCTAGTTAAATAGTGGCAAAATAGTGGATCATTTACTTCTACATTGTGAGTTTGCTAGGGCCTCATGGAATTACTCTTTCAGCAAAGTGGGATTAGCATGGGTTAAGCCGGGGATGTGGTTGACCTACTAGCTAGTTGGAGAGGGATCACGGGGATACCACATATTGCAGTTGTGTGGAACATGACTCCCATTTGTCTACTTTGGTTCATTTGGACTGAAAGGACTGACTAAAATTTTGAGGATCGAGAGCGCTCCTTGGAAGAGTTTAAGAGTTTCTTCTGGAAGAGTTTATTTATGTGGGCCATTGTTATATACTTTAATGGTCTCAACTTTCATGATTTCCTTGTAACCGTTTCTAGTTCCTAACTAGGTGTAATCACATGTATACTTCCTGTATACTTGGGCTATGCCAATTTCTATATCAATAAAATAGCTTCTTACTTATGAAAATAAATAAATAAATAAATAAGTCTAGTATAATAAGTTAATAACACATACATTATAATACTATAGTATAATAACATATAACTAGATAGTAGTGAATTAGTATTTATTAATAATCAATACAAACAATTATAAAAAGTCCACAAAAAAGTATTGTTTAAAAATGGGCTAAATATGAAGCTAAAAAGAACTAAAAAAAAAAATCCAAATTTGACTCTGCTCCGACAAGTTGGAGTCGGATCAGAGCTTACACAAGTCAAAGTCGGAGTTGGAGTTGGATTTAGATTTAGGGGATTCCGACTCAGATTGAGTCGATGCTCACCCCTAGGTACGATAAGATAAAAGGGCAGATTGCAATGCCAAGATAGGCACACTAGTAGTACACCTAGTGATGTCATCCTCATGTATGGGATTCCTAACCCGAGTCCTCAGGCAGAAACAAAATCACAACAATTGCTAAACTCCAACTCATGGGGGTCAACAATAGGTACCAGCCAATAAGGAAAGTCAAAGATAAGTTTGATGAGTCCTGAACATGTTACATGTCTATAAGCACGTTTATCTAGAAATCCTATGTTTAAATATGTTTACTGTATGATGTGTTGCTTATTGAGTATTCAACTCATTTTTGTTCTAATTTTTTAAAAACCCTAGATAATGATCAATATGAGTAAGAAGTTGCAAGACAGAACTTGGGCCAATTTGAAGAGATAGAAGCCTAGATCACAATGGATTTTTTAGATTTATGCTTTTATTTATTAATAAGTTATTTTCTTAGCACAAGGATTCTTAAAAGTGTTAGTAGCATCCCTGTCTTTATGAGGGACAAGGTGTTACACTTCACATAATTGGAATAATTCCCATTATAATAGATAGATGACCTTTTTCCTTTTAAAGGTAAAATGCATCCACTCATTCATATGGAGTGCACCAATCTATTTACAAACGAAGTGTGCAATATCATGCCACATTCTTTGGCCATTCAAAACTAACTTTACATGAAGAGTAATGCTAGATATAGTTCTAGGGTGTGCAAGTCTCACGCACTCACTTTGAAAAAAGTGGAGTCCACCATGAAAAAGTTAATTTTTTCACGTGGATCCCAGATTTTGGAGTGCACGGGCCTTGCATACTTTAGGGCTGTATAAATCATTTCCCTCACATGAATTGTATGATTAGCTTAACAAAATTATTTGATGGAAACACTTTAATCACAAGAAAATTTTGGTACGCAAACAACATAAAAATGAAATCAATAAATCACTTGAGTCACCTTCTGATGCAAAGATGGCACTATAGCACGTCTCCGAACACGCCATATCTCCCCATCAGCAGGGATGAGCCCCTTTCCCATGACAAATTCTAGAATTTCAGCCAAAATACCCTGACATCAAAGTGTTAAAAAGCTGCTGAGAAAGAAGAGGAGGGAGGGCAAAGAATAAGCATAAGGAAAAAGGGCAGTTGGTTTACCTTTGAATAAGCCTTTGAGTTCTCCTTCAATATATGTTTTGCGATGGAAGGATCGGAAACTATTAGAAATGACTACAACCAACATGAAGGGGTTGATCAAAAATCCATAATGGCCATGCCCTAGATGGTCAAGTCAATTCCAGACGAAATATAAATACAGATAATAACAAACCAACCTTTGGTCCAAAGCTCAACCTAAAGATTCCACCGTATCTGAGGTAAAGTTCATACAAGGGGATGAAAAAGGCCTCATTCCTAATGGCACTAATTGATCCTTTTGCCTCCGGGATCTTTGGACAGTCTCCATGGTTATCAACCCAACCAAATAAAAATTCCAGCACCGCACTTGGAACCCCCAACTTCAACAAACTTTCCTTCACCACTGTTGGAAACCTTGCAAAACAAAAGACAAATACGTGAATATCAATCCCAAGAAGGATAACATCCACGCATTTCAAGACATACCAATCCGAAGAGGAGGAGAAGAAGAAGAAGAAGAAGAAGAAGAAGAAGATAATCGCTTCTTTACTTAACATATTAGTATTATGATCATTACATATTTTCTTTTTACTTACCAGAAGAAAACAATCATACACATAACTCACAAGTGAAATAAAAACTGAAGGATTCGCTGTTTCATGTGAATTTGAACATATCCAGATCAATTTTCGCCGCATTGAGTAAAATACATATCACAAGGGTGACTACGATACGTAAATCAAAAGTATTGTGGTACCATTCAAGGTTCTTAAAAGCATACCCGGATTGCTCCACAGTGAAGTCCCCCGAGGCAATCCGGGCAGAGAGATCTGTGCGCTGTTTTTGTTCAAGAAGCCGTTCAACGCTCTTGACACCATCGTCCACAGAGCCAGGCTCCTTCCCACTGGAAGAAGCGCAAGCGATGGTAGATAACCCACGTAAAACTGCAAAACACACACAAGCGAAAAAATCTATTATTGGGATCATATATACAAAAGAAACTTGGGCGGAAAAATCGTTGAAGGGGAGCAGAGCAACCTGGATGTCTTTTGGCGTACAATGGGGGAAATCGGGTAGTGGGATTGAACTTGCGGATACGAACAGGTTTGGTAGAGGAGGGTGTGGCTCTAAAGAGAGGAAAATTGGCAGCCATGGAGACGGACTGCCCGAAACGATAAATCCAGAGTTGGGTGGCTTTGTTAGTGAGTAACAGACTAACAATGGCAGAGATGAACAATGAGAGTAGAAGAGTGAGTAGTGGGAGAGTGATAGAGGAGGTCAGGACAGGATTGTGATGATAAAGAGCACCAAAACGAAAACGTGGGCATCTTCATTCTCTATCAAAGTATCACCGCTAAATGATAGGAGGGAATCTCGTACACGTTACATTGTTAGATACCCAACAAACCGCCAAAATCTCACCCATCCGGAAGATCCAGTTCTTAGGCGAACATTTCTGCTCGGAGGGAATTTTCATTTGGGGAGTACAACTTTTCAACCAGCTTACGATCAAAGAGTTAGGCCTCGGGAATCAAATGAGGAGAGAAATATTTATTAGTATAATAAAAGAATTTGTGAAGTAGTAAAATAATTTGAATTAATATATTTTATTAAATTTTGAAAAAAAAAATTAAAAATTTTATATGCAGTTACTTTTACGTATTCTTTCATACATTCCACTAATGTAATTGGTTGTGTCATTTTTTTAATATAAAATAATTATTTTGGTCAATCACATCAGTAAAGTATATAAAGAGTACGTAAAAGTGATTGTATATAGTAGAATTCTATTTTTTAATATTATTGTTATTTTAAAATTTAAAAATGTTAAATTGTTTGTTATGTTTTATTTAGAAGTTTGAGAAAATTATAATGATTAAGTAATTATTAGATAAAAAGTTAAAAACTTGAAATTAAAAAGTGTGTGTTTGAGCGATGTTTGATAAGGAAATTATGAGAACAAATTGAGATGAGATGGGTTCTCCAACAAGCTTCGTTTGTTTTCGCAGATGAGATGAATTGAGATGAAAGTCAAAAATTGAATAAAATGTTGTTAAAATATATTTTTTTAATATTATTTTTGTTTAAATTTTGAAAAAGTTGAATTGTTTATTTTATTTTGTGTGAAAATTAGAAAAAGCTGTAATAATTATATGAGATAAGTTGAGAAGTTTTGTGAAAATAAACGAGGCTTTGCATCCTGTTAGCGTCGTATTTCGTACACTTTTTGGCCAGATTCCAGCAACTTAGGTCTTCAAAACTGGGCCTGCAAAAACGAAGAAGAAAGAAACTAGAAGAGGGATGTCTTGTGGCCAGAAAGTCTCTGATGCCAAAGTCAATGAAGTATTTTAGAAGTTTGTAAATAATGAGAGAGTCTAGAGACTATGAGCTTTTTCGTACTTGAAAATTACTATTTATACTGGGAGTTTGGGAGGACAAATCATGCTTGCCCCTGTGGAGCCCATGTCCTTTTTATTGTTCATTTTATCATAGTCCTTTAATGCAATGTGTTGCTCAGGTAGTAGTATCATTAATGCGGCGTGATCTCCTGATTTGCCTTACCATGTTGGTGTTTTTGGTGGTCCGTCGATGTCACATTGTTAGAGAATTGAGGGTCCCCCTTATTTCCCGCATGTTCATATGGGCAAGTACTCGAGGGCTGAACGTTGTTCGAGAGATCTCCAGGATTGCGAGTCTCATCCCCTGCAGTCTACTCCCATATGAGGGTTGTGTCTAGGGGAGTCTACCTGTGAGCCAGGCCAAGGGGTTTATTTGTTCTAAGTTGGGCCTTCTTTTCTTATTCTCTTAGTTGCTCCTCACAGGTCTACTAAAAAAAAGAAAAATCCCTTACAGTTACCTCGTCAATTCTCATCGGACTTGTACGGTGGGAATTTTTAATCTCAAATTCATCTTGATGTCGAGGCCGGGGTCGCCCTGATGACGCGTGTTTGGCTCCGAACTCTAAGGTGGCTCCTTGTCGCTTGGCAACCCTAGTAACGTTTCCCTTTTGGCCTTTGTTGGCACGTCTTCCGATAACTATGCTTGTATTTGATGGCGTCCTTCCAATTGTGTCAGTATTGAGGGCGTCAGGCGGTGCTTCATATTCACGTCACTTCGTGGTGCATATTCCTCGGGATTCAAAGTATCTAGCACCAGTTTCTTCTACCATAGGGCGTGGGAGATGAACCGCTACCTACTTCTTTTATAAGCACGATTGGGCCGTTGTCTTGTCTTCTTTCTCCATACCGTAATCTTCTCACCCTTCTTTTCTTCTAACTTTTCATCTTTCTCCCTTAGACTCCTTTCTTCTTTCTCTATTACTTTCTTCATTTTCATCAATGGCCCCTGAGAAGACCGCCCAACCCACAGTTCCTGGTGGGGTAGACGCACTAGAAGTTAGCGATACCGAACCATCCTTCTTGGGTAGCACCTGGTGTTCAAGCATCCAAATTGCGACGCTGGCATCTCTAGCCTTAACCTACCAGGTCCCTGAAACAGTGGTCTTCGAGGTCTCTGGCCCACACGAAGGTGCCATCGCCGCCGAAGGTCACTCTTCCAGAGTTGCTCTTAATGTGGCATGTTACTCGGGTAGTGGTGTCATTAATGTGGCATGGGTCCCTAATTTGTCTTACCCTGCTGGTATCTTCGGTGGTCTATCGATGTCACCTTGTCAGAGGATCAAGGATCTCCCTTGCTTCCCGCTCATTCATGTGGGTAGGTACTCAAGGACTTGACGTTGTTCGAGGGATCTCTAGGAAGAAGAGTCCCATCCTCCCTACAGTCTACTCCCATATGGGGGTTGTGTCCAAGGGAGTCTACCTACAAGTCGGGCTAAGGGGTCTATTTATTCTGGGCTGGGCCTTCTTTTCTTATTCTCTTAGTTGCTCCTCACAGACCCATTAAAAGGGGTAAAACTCCTTACACATCCATTACATTCAATTTAACCATTCCATTACAAGAGTAGCATTTTCCCACAAACATCCCATTTTTGGATAATATAAATATATCCGATTCATACACAAGCTTGCCCCCCCTCTTATTTAAAAGATCACCAAAAATTAGGTTCTTTGCTATGTCTGGAAAATGATGTACATTGATAAGAGTCAATATTTTTCTGAAACTGAACTTCAGAACGACAGTTCCCTTTCTAACAACTTTGGTTCGAATTTTGTTACCCATTTTCACCTTAGTTCCATCATCAAGCACTTCATAAGTCTTAGAAAGGCTTATATCCTTCCAGATATGAATAGTAGCTCTATTATCAAGCCACATCCATTCTCCGATGTCACATGGTTGGCTTCACAAACCGTTGCAACGAGGTTTTCACAACTTCACTTCTTTCCTATATCGACATTGAAAGGAGGATGCCCTTACTTGCCACAAACAAAACAATTATCTTTCTTTTTTATTGTTTTGATATTTGGGGTTTGGACCATTTTTCTTGAACTTTTTCTTATTCTTACCTACAACTTATTCTTCTACTTAGTTTTGTTAACATCAATCATGTTAACTTTTATTTTCATTTTAGAAGAATCATCTTTTCTATATATATTCCTAGAATCTTCTTCAATACGTAAATGGCGTTGAAGAGATTCTTTTATGTCACCATGTTTTAGCTTTCTCTTGTAAGCAATCCATGATGAAGGCAACTTATTTTTTTATCAGCAATTAAAGTATTTTATTCATCAAAGTAGGCAAAATCCAAGTATATAGGGAGTATACATGGGAAATACCTAACTAGAGTTTACAACTTATAATAAAAAGTAATGGACACTTAATCCGTTATAAACAATGACCCACACCCATGAGAACAATGTTTAAAAAGAAAAAAAGACTTTCAACTCCTCTTAACACCCTGCCTAATTACCTATTAGGATTTACTCTTAATCTACTTTAGAATGAGCTTATAATGCTATATTATATTTTTGGGCTTTATAATCTTTTCTCTTAAGATTTATTATTATTTTAGAGAGTTAATTAGATTTGTTTTACCCCTTAAATTATGACACAGTGTCATTAGTGGTTAAGCTTAAGGGTTAAGAATTGGTGGTTAGTAAGCAAGCACATTAGTGCTACACTTAAGACACTTAAACCTTTAGAATGTTGTGGGCTAAGACTTAGAAGCCTTGAACCAAACCTTATAAGAGTTTAAGTTTTTGTGGGCTACCCTTAGAAAGGCTTGGCTCAAGTGTGAGGAAGGCATAAGTTCTTTTGGGTCTAACTTGGTGTTAGCTTTGACCCATGGTCTATTTATGAAAAGGCAAGCCTTTCAAGTCCCATCTTGATGGATCTTTAGGCCTCTCATGACCTCTTAAAATCCAGAACCAAGGCTTCCCATCAACTCACACCCAAAGCCCATGAACCATGCAACTCCCACTCATGGCCTTTTTTAGCCCAACAAGGCCCAAAGTCTTGTCTTTTCACACTTCTATTTGAAGCTCACATACATCATACCATTTGTTTCCTCAAGCCCATTTTGTGCCTATGCCCCTAAGGATTTCTTTGGGCCCCGATTGAGTTTTGAACTAGGGTTAAGAGCATTGATCAACTTCCACACAATTAGTGATCTCTAAAACCATGTTTTAAGCTTAATTTCTTTTTTAATTATTTCTCACCTTTTTTATGTAAAATGTTCTTGTTTTATTATTCAATTTCATCATTATTAGTTCATATTAAAACCCTAGATAAATCTCCACACATGTCATTAAGGGTGATGATATGTCAAAATCCTAAATCCACACCAATCGGCACAAAATGTGTGCCTTTGTGTGCAATGGACTGAATAGCCCCTCTAGTCCAAACTTTTTGTACCTTTTTTCTTAAGGGAATTATTGTCCTTTAGCACTTCAAAATACCCTTCTCAAGGTAGATCTAGGGTTGGACGAAATTGGTTCCTACAACTAAACCAAAAACCCAAAACCGAATGCACCTAAACATTAGTTGGATAGAAACAGAATGCCTTGCATTTTGGTTTGATTTTCTACTCTCAAATGAACCACACCCTCATGTCACCTTCATCACCATCCAATCCCCAAGAGACCCTCAAATTATTATAGAAAATTGACCAAAAAAATTTTCACAAAAAGTTACTCAAAATCGATGGCATCAAACCATCACCACTCGACAACACCCCTCCCTTCACCTCTTCCCTTTGGGCTGCCACTTCATCATCACTTGGCAGCCAATCTTTCCACCTTCCATCACCTGTAAAAGCCTTCCAAGAGTGACTCATGACCTGCATAAAACAGCCATGAAGAGAGGACAAGAGGGTGAGTCAAGGAAATTATCAAAACTGTCCAAGGATTTCAGCCTTGAACCCGACTCCTACTATGCTTGATGTCATAAACTTTTTTTTCATTTTTTTCTTCTAATGATGTACCATGGCAGCACCTACACCCTCTCCTTGCATGGCAGCACCTGAAAAGGAAGGAAATCATTTGATTTGGGTCACTATTCACCTAGACAAGGTGATCCAACCAGACTGGAAATTCAAACTCCTTCACCACCGCCCACTTCACCCAATCACCATGAACCAAGGCCAACTTCCCCTCCCCTCTTGAAGTCTATAAAACTCCCTTACACTCTCTCATTTCTCCACACCTCGTCTCCAAGCTTCCTCTTGAGATCTTGAGAGCTTCCTCTCTCTTAGTGAGCCACAGAGAGAAATTAGGTGAGGTCTTGAGTGTTCTTGGGAGTTTTTGAAAGTTCTTGTGCTTGGAGCTTTAGAGGACCACGAAAATTGTAAGCTCTTTTGCCCTAGGGATTAGTTTTCATATTATGTTTTTCAAGTGTTGAAGTGATTTTTGGATGAGTTTAGAAAAGATCACCATGCTTACATCAAAACTGAGTTCATTAAGGTTGGATTAAGAATTAAAATTATTTAAAGTGAAAATTTTAACTATGGCATGTCTTAACATATTTTTATATGATGTATTAATTTCTTAGAATGATCATTGAGGGTTTTTTTTTGAGATTAGAAACATGTCATGATAGGTTTTAATTCTATATTTTGTTGATTATCAAAGCATGCACGATTTGATTAGTTTATGCTTAACTTATGGAGTTTTGATTTATTTCACCTAGGCTTGAAATATGAGCATTTATAAAACCTTATGATTGAGATAAGAAGGAAAATATATGATTTAATTCTAGTTTTTAAAACTTTTCTTGATGAAAAAGATTAAGAGATATCATGCATGCTTAAGGGCTAGTTTAATAGAGATTAAGATTTTTAGCCATGATTAAGTATTGGGATGAACTTATTCACCTAATATTAAGCTTTTAACATGTCATTAAGGATTATTGTAATTATTTTTAATTAAATAAATTGAATATGCATCCATTCATAGGGATCAATAGTTGAAATTACACTTAGTATCAACTAGAGTGTATGCCACGGGTTGAGTGTATTTGGGCTAGTTACACTTTGATTTTTAGAATTCTAAGGGCATAGTTAGTTTTAGAATATAGAAAATATGAGGTTTATGAAGTTTGGTTAAATTTGGAGTTTGTTTGTAAATAGTAAAAAATTAGGACCTTAGTGGTAATTTTTGAAAATTTAGGGGTATTTTTATGAACATCTTCTGTAGTAGTTCAAATCCTAACTTAGTATAACTTTGATTACAACTATTACATTTTTTCGAACTCAAACAATTTGTAAGTTGGCTTCTAACTTATAGTTTGATAAGTTATTTATAATTTATTGATAAATTTCACATTCATGTTATAATTGTCATTTTGAGCATGAAACACCATGTTATATGATACATTGAGTACATGACATGTGAAATTTTTACTATTTTTAGCATATTGCATATAAATATCATTTTCACATGAAAATTTGCTACATATGCATATGTTATGAATACAATTTTTAAGCATAACATGAAAATATTTTTTGTCATGACCCCAAAAGTTAGGGTGGAAAATTATCCTAATGGAACTACTATGTTCATTCTAGAGTGAATAAAAATGGAATAGTAGCCTCTGGGTTGATGAAAAACAGTCAATGTGTTTCGAATGGGTTCTTTGTAAAAAACGTCGAAGTAAAGTCAAATGTTATTACACCTAAAGCTGGTGAGTGTACATGTTATGATGATGTCGTGTTATATTACAAATGTATTGAGAACGAGTTTGCAGACAACGTAGTTTCAAATGTACTACAGTCACCAGAAGGTACTATCAATATATATGAGGAACTATGACGATACTATACATTATAATGTTAATGTTATGATTAAATGTGAATTACTAATAATGATAAAACTTTATGATGAAACATATGTTTTTGACAGTTGAAGTGAAAAAAAAAAATTTTCCTGTCAGAAAATGTGTCTCAACTTTTTTGAAAATGTTAAGGAATCTGGATGGTAGACATATACTAATTTTTCTGCATTGCACGCATTTCATATTTATCATTCATCATGCATAATTTATCTTTGTGCACGTTGGTTGTCCAACTTACTGAAATTTCAAGTAAATCTCATCCCTTATTGTAACACCCCCTTCCTGTAGGCTAGGAGTGTCACGTGTTTTTCATAAAATAAACCCGGTAAGAGATCTCATATTTAAAAAAACAATTTTAGGATTTATTTCATAAAACTTTGTCTGATAAAAATGTCTTCAAAAAAACTTAATTGAATAAAAGTCATGTCATAAAAACAATAAAATAAATTTATTTCTAAAAGGTCTGAAACTAAAATAACTGCTCCTTCTAATCCTGGTCTGCCTGCTCGTAATCATCATCCTCACCTGGGTGGTTAAAAATATGAAAACAAACTAAAATGAGTCGAATACTCAATAAGAAATCCATTACAATGTTAACATACTAAACATAAGGTTTTCATAAAAGTTTTTCATGCTGAGAGCTTAAAATTCATGACTGTTCATACTGATGTCTATGCTATACATGACTAATTTATCTGAATTAACTGACTGTTCTGATTACTGACTGAACTGACTGGCCAACACACTTAACCCTGTGTGCGAGGTTGTGCACCGACCCCACATCCCGCGGCCGCGAGGGGAATCGTTGATAGTATTCTGGCATACTATGGTGGACCACACTTGAGTCCGTGGCTTGCACGTCCACCCTGATCTGAACTGCATTGGTACCATGCATCTGAATGACCATCTGATTAATTGATCTGATCTTATCTTGCACTTGAACTTAAGATAGCTTATGTGTCTTATGACCATGAGATGCATGACATAATGCATACATAATTATAATTTCTGAATCTGAACATGATGCGTAATGACATGATCGTATGCTATGCTGGATGACATGTTTGCATATGACATGAGTGGTACATAAACAAAGGCTATCAATGAACTGGCTTGAAGGATACATATATATAAGCTGAACTGTGATGATCCTAATTTTGTGATCAAATAACTTACATTGCTGCGCTTCTTCTTGAATCTCAAGTTGTAACTCGTCACCGAGAAGAGTACGCGATGGGGGATTGGCTGGACGAGACGACGGTGGCTCTGGGTGGCTGGGGTAAGCCCGAAAGCTTAAGAGAAGCCAAGATGAACGAGAGAGGTGGGTTCTCGGTCTGCTATGGCTTGCTTCGGTGGTTGTGGTTTCTTATGTTTTCTTCTGGAGATCTCGGCCAGGGGTGGGTTTTATAGGCAAGGAAAAGGGTATTGTGACTATAAGGAGATGGGATAGGATTTGGAGTTGAGAGTTTGGTTTCCTACTAGGATTTGGAGTTGAGAGTTTGGTTTCCTAATAGGATTTGGAGTTGAGAGTTTGGTTTTCTAATAGAATTTGGAGTTATTAATAAGAGGATAAGGATGAGGCTTATTGGTGGAGATAGGGAGAAATAATGTTTAAATTCAAATAAAACTCTAGGCTATTGTAAAAAATCGGGTCATAATAAAATAATAAAAATAAAATGATAATAATCTTATTAAAAGAACAAATGTAAAATCTGATGATAATAATAATAATAATAATAATAATAATAATAATATAGCTATAAGAAAATACATAAAATTTATCTTATAGACTCACTATTATTCCACTCAGAATGATAGAAGTTGTGTCAGGACTTGATAACGACAGACCAGATGGACCAATGAATCCGATTGATTAAAGAGGAGCCAAATCTTGACAAAAGACTATACCTCATTTTAATGTGTATAACCCTAACCTTTCGTGCATTAGAACGCATGAAGCAATTTATTTAGCCATGGAGACTCTTATCTTGAATATTTGTACTAAGATTATGCTATTTTATGATTTGAACTTATGATGGTTATGAATGATATTAGGATGTTTTAGTTTATTCTGGCATAAGTTTTATTTAGTCACTCATATTCCGTTGCAGTTATTGCATATTTATAAGATGCATTGCATATTAACTGTCATGAATGGGATATATAACTTTGTATTGCATGTCTCAACGCTCTAACTCTCCGTTCCATTCCAAGCGGAGGTTGAGAGCGTCACATCCTCCATTGTCTTCTCGCAGTTTTTGAAACTTCTATCATTTCGTTCCTACCATATACACCAACACATGTAAATAGGGACCATTTTTCATATTGCTGTAACTTATGAATTCCCTCAAAGACCTCTCCAGTTAGCTAGAAAATCCACCAATCTAAAATGTATGACCCACAATACTCCAATTCCTGTAAAAACAATAGTCCCAAAAGGTCTTCGCCACCTCGTAAGATAGAAATAGATGGTCTACTAATTTACCCTCTTTCTTACACATGTAACACTAATCTAACGTCATTATCCGACGTTTCCTTAAATTATTTATGTTGATAATTTATTAACAATTGCTCCTACCAAGAAATTTCTAGCAATCTCAATTCCCATCATTTTTAGATCACCAACGATAAGAAATAATTCACACACTTGAGTTAAAAACATCACTATGAATAATTCAATAATTCATATACCAGAGTACCTCCATTTTATAAGCTTTTAAGGCAGGACATGATACATTTGTCTGCATTATATAATATGCAACATGTTTCTCAATACTGCTTGTACCGATAAAGAATAAAGTTTCCTAACAGTGCTTGACTATTTGTCAATTCCTTGCCTAAAAAATCTTGATTGCATTCACTTGTCTAATATTCTAATATTATGCACATTTGTAATAATAGGTTAGACATGGCTTAGCTCTTTTCTTTTCTTTTCTTTTTTCTTTCTCCCCCGTTTGCTCTTTTTTGGTAACCCTCTCTCCTTTTTTTCTTTGAGTTTTTCAATTAAGCTGTTGTTCCATACCCATTTGCTAACACATAAGTATGTCTGTCTCTCTCTCTCTCTCTCATCACTTCTCATTTTGTAGCACCCCCCTCCCCAACTCTTACGCTCATGCTACTAGCATGTCCTCTCTATAAAAGTAGATTTAATCGTCTTGAATATAATTTATTTTCTACAACTGTCACAACCAATTACATCGCTTGACATGGCACCGATAAAGAATAAAGTTTCCTAATAGTGCTTGACTATTTGTCAATTCCTTGCCTAAAAAATCTTGATTGCATTCACTTGTCTAATATTCTAATATTATGCACATTTGTAATAATAGGTTAGACATGGCTTAACTCTTTTCTTTTTTTTTTTTTCTTTCTTCCCTGTTTCCTCTTTTTTGGTAACACTCTCTCCTTTTTTTCTTTGAGCTTTTCAATTAAGTTGTTATTCCATACCCATTTGCTAACACATAAGTATGTCTCTCTCTCTCTCTCTCTCTCAACTTCTTTGTTTTTTCATGCCTTCTCTCTTTCACTACCCTAAAACACTTCCCCCCCTCTCTCTCTCTCTCTCTCATCACTTCTCATTTTGTAGCAACCCCCTCCCCAAATCTTACACTCATGCTACTAGCATGTCCTCTCTATAAAAATAGATTTAACTGTCTTGAATATAATTTATTTTCTACAACTGTCACAACCAATTACGTCGCTTGACATGGCATCTTAGGGGTTGTTTGGGTGCTAAGGTGATCCTAGATTATCTAAGATAGTTTCATACGGATGGATATACTTTTCATCTAAACACACATAATTTATTTTATCTAAAATAACCTTAATTTTTTTAATTTTAACTCAACATTTTTCATTGATGGAACTTTTATTATTATTCCATCACTACAACAACAAACCAATCATTGATGAGACTCATTACTTTTTCAAATTTTTCTAAAAAAGTTAAAAAACATATCTCAACTAACTTCATACAACCAAATACATCTTAATGGGATCCACAAGATCCACCCAAACATCTTAATTCACTACTATTCATAAATAAATTCAAATCATCTGAGATATTCTTAGCATTTAAATAGAGCCTTAGGCGGCACAAGTTATCCTTTCATTGTCTTTTTATTATATAAACAAATGTTAATTGAAAATTAATAAAATTTTATAAGGTAATAATACATTTACTTTTATGTAGATAACAAAAGATCATTACTTTCTAGCATAATGAAAAATTGTCAAGTATAGCATACACTAAATTTAACCAATTTTTAAATAAATGAATTTACTGAAATAAAATATCAAAAATAATATATATATCTGGATATAAAAATAAGAAATTAATTTTCTTTCGATAAAAGAACATGGCATCATCTATTAATAATATGAACCACTTGCAACAATACATAACATAGACTAATTTTAACTAATGTTTATGGATAGATAATCAATACTGGTCTATTATTTATAAACTAATATATATTGCATTGTAAAAATTCTATTTTTTGAATAATGCTTAAACTACTAATTAGTGGTTGATTAGTGTTATGGGTAATACACAACGACCATTTTTAGCCCCACTAATTTGGTACAACCACCGAAATCATTGCAAAAACTTTAGTTAATAGGTTTAAAACAATCCTGCATTGTACTTTATCTATTAACCAAAGTGCTTTTATCCTTGGGAGACTTATTTCAAATAACATAATAGTTGCATATGAGGCCCTCCACTCAATGAAGACAAGGAAGAAAGGTATGACTGGGTGCATGACCATCAAATTAGATATGTCAAAGGCCTATAATAGAGTGTAATGGCCTTTTTTAGAGGGTATGATGAACGATGGATTGACTTGGTTATAGTTTGTGTTACAATTGTTTCTTACTTAGTCTTATTAATGGAAACCAGGTAAGTGGTTCACACCTTCAAGGGGATTAAGACAAGGTGACAACGTATCTCTCCATCTATTCCTGTTGTGTACTGAGGGTCTTTATACCTTGATAAATCAGGCTGAGAGTGAAGGGGTAATAAGGGGGTAAATGTGGCCAAGGGAGGACTGAGACTCACTCACTTGCTATTTGCAGATGATTGTGTAGTGCTTGGGAGGGCTAAAATGGATGAATGGAGGAAGATCACTAATATTCTTGAAATTTATGAGTTGGCATCTAGTTAATGTCTAAACAAAAGTAAAATTGCAATCTTCTTCAGCTCTAATGCAAGAGACCAAGAGAAAAATATGATACTGAAGGAGGTGGGAGCTTGTTGCAATAACAATTATGAGAAATATTTGTATTTGCCAACTACTATGGGCAGGGCAACAAATAAATCTTTTAGGGTTATAAAGAAAATGGTGTGGTAGAAGATGAACAATTGGAAAAATCAATTTTTATCCCCACTTAATAAGGAAATCTTATAAAAGGCAATAGTGCAAACTATCCCAAACTACTATATAAGTGTATTCAAGTTTCTAATGAGACTTTGTAAGGAACTCTCTGCTATGATGGCTTGCTTCTAGTGGGGGCACAAGGAAAATGAGAGAAAATTCAGATGGAGTAGATGGGAAAAGATGAGGGAGACAAAAAGTAGTGGAGGACTGGGATTAAAAAATGTGGAGAGTTTTAACCAAGCAATGCTAGCCTAGCAATGCCGAAAAATCCTAAGTAACCTAAACTCATTAGCAGCAAGAATATTGAAGGAGAAATATTTCAGGCACACAGGCTTTCTCGAAGCAAAATTGGGTACAAAACCTTCCCTCAAATGGAGAAGTCTATGGGAATCACTAGGCTTACTGAAAGAATGGCTCATCTGGAGAGTTGGGAATGGGCAGAGCATCATTATTTGGAGGGATAGATGGATTCTCAAGCCAACAAACTATTGTATCCAGTCACCAATGAAGAACTTTGACAAAAATATAAGAGTAAAAGTGCTTATAGATGAGGAAAATAGGTGTTGGGAGGAAGAAGTGGTTAGGAAAAAGTTGGAAAAAGAAGAAATGGATATGGTATGTTGCATTCCAATAAACATGTATGGTCTGCAGGATAAGAGAATTTGGGGGTTCTCCAAAAATGGTATGTTCACAGCTAAAAGTGCTAATCACCTGGATATTGAGGGGGAAAAGAGAGTTAAAGGTGAGTCCTCTAGCAGCATAGATGATGGTAGTTGTGGAGAAAGCGGTGGTTTTTACATGTTTCAAGAGTGGTGAAAAATTTTCTCAGGAAAGCTTTTAATAAATGCCTTCCCACGAGAAAAAAAACTTGCATAAGAGAGGAATTATAGAGCATCCCACGTGCCCTATATGTGGGTCAGAGGTGGAAACTGTTTGCCATGTCTTATGGAGTTATGAAGCAGCCACAAACGTCTGGTCTGAATTCCTAGGTTCCCTGCAAAAGTGGTTGAGTAAAGAGGATGACTTTATTGTCATATGTGAAAGATTAAATAAGAGACTGTCACAAGGTGAGCTCGAAGTGGCTACTATTATTATGAGAAGGTTGTGGCTACGTAGTAACGTATTCATCTTTGAGCAAACTTTTGCTAGTCCAAGTTCGTTAGTAAAATCTGCAATGATGAATCTGGAGGATTTTCAGCAAGCAAGAAACTAAACAAAGAGTAACAACACATTAAGAAGTACGATGAGAAACTTGGCTAGATGGCAATCTCCAGGAGATGACATAGTAAAACTAAATTACGATGCAGCTCTTGACTGGAGGTTAAAAGGATGGGGGTAGGAATTATCATAAGAGATGCTTAGGAAGAAGTGTTGGCCTCATTGTGTATGAGTAAGGGTGGAGTCTCACACATAGTCATAGTAGAAATACAAGCACTTTGGGGAGCTGTAAAGCTATGTTAAGAACTAAATCTCACCAAGGTATCTTTTGAGGGGGATGCCCAGGTAGTCACAAAGGCAGTAAATAACATAGATGAGGATTGGTCATGATATAGGAACTTAATTGAAGATGTGAAGCAAATCTTTCTCAGCAGACTAGGTTGGAAACTTAAACATGCTTATAGAGAATGTAATAAGGCTACACATTAGTTGGCAAAATTTGCTCTTACTTATGGGGAGGAGAGAGCATGGATAGAGGAATGCCCTGAGGTTATTTGGAAAGAAGTTTTTCACGATAAACTTTGTATAGTTTGATACAAGTATATTAATAAAAGTTAAAGTTTTATACTAAAAAAGAAATTGGTACAACCACAAGTAGCTTGTTATATCTTATGACAACAACAACTCCATCTACGACAACATCGAGCAGCACCAATCAATTGCCACCATAGAAGCAGCTCAACACAACATGCCCTTCTTGTCATGCACCATCGTGAGCTAGCTTTTAAACCCCCTATTTCCTCTATTTTTTATGCATCACCCAATGCAAGTGCTACGCAACATGGGTGCACCACCAAAGGTCCACATGTAGAAGCTTCCACACACAAATCCACGTGCACCTTCTTGAGCTCTCATGACCCACACCCAGGCTAGTCATAAGTCATGTGATGAAAAACAACATTTCTCAGTACCTCCCTCCCTCCCCCCCTCCTCTCTCTCTCTTGATTTCTTTGCAAGTAAGGCTTAAGCTTGCATATGTGCGCATATGTGCTCAGAAGATGCATGCTACGGTCATGGGATGAGAAAGTATGCATTGCATAGCATAAGTGTTAAGGATACGTTGTTTCCTTTGGATTTCAAGTATTAATTGTCAAAATATGAGAATGATGAACATATGATATGGCTTGCAGTGATATAAATGGGCATTTTATTAAGTTTAAGTGGTAAATGAATTGAGTTGTGTATGAATGAAGCTTGAGAAATCATATATATGTTGGTTATTGTGGTTAGACAAATTTTGTTTGTTGATGAAATTTCTAAAATCTTGTATATGTATTGGTTTATTGTATGTTAAGCAAGCAAATGGATTGTGTGATTTATACTATATGTGGTTGCTACATGTGTAATGAACTTGAGACGTGGATGTGTTGTTAAGAGACATGTGGATTGAAGAAGTAAGTATTCACATGAGTTGGGGAAGTTTTGGTGTAGTTATTTGAACTATTTTTATGTATAAAAACATGAGGTGTTTGAATATCAAAGCAAGTTGTAATTGTATGTATATGCTTGGTTTTGGCATATGTTATTGGATTCAATATGAGAGTGAGTAGGGCTTGGATTAAGATGGATTATGTAAGTATGGTTGTTATTGTGAATGTAATGAAGAAGGGCATTATACTTGAAGTTGGATTGAGTTGTGTATATAGGAAATGTTGAGTAATAAAATAGACTTATAATGTGGTATATGACCAAGAATCGGGATGTAGAAGTTAACTTCATTTGAACCTATTCCTTCATTAAATTAACATTTTGTTTATTGAGACACTTTAACTTTCTTACCTCCTTCCAACATCCTAAACTCTACAGACTTGCAACTCTAGGTATTCTTAAATACTCTATTAACATCATTTACACAAGACATGGTTCAATGCTTGGAACTTAGTCATGTACATGATCCTAAACCTAAACTATGAACTTTGGAACTTAGCTTCACTTCTTGTCCATAACTGCTATCATTCTCTTGATTAATCCTCCAAACCTCATTTACTTTAGCATTCATGACTTCAAGACCATGACTTGTGATCCCTTGAGATTACCTTTCCAACTCTTGAGATTCAATTACATGGTGTATTTGGTTGTTGAAATCAACTCAATTCACTTCAAACCAATCATTGATAGGACCGACTACTTTTTCAATTTCTCATAAAAAAAGTAAACTCATCTCAACCTATTTCATACATTCAAACGCATATATTAACCTATTTACATTCAAACACATCTCAATGAGACTCACAAAATACTACTACTCATAGATCATCTCAAATCATCTGAATTATCTCAACATCCAAACGCATTCTAATGTTCAAAACAGTACTTCAAACTTCACAACTTAATCCCACTACACAATAATATCCAAACTATAAATACAATGCCCTTTCTCCACACAATTAGATAAGCAACTCAACACTTTATACTTTAATACAAGCTTCACCATTCAACCCCAACACTTCAAGACAACTCATCTCAATCAAAACAGTATTCATTTTCTCACACTTCATAATATAGCATAATCCAAAGCCAAACATATGTATACAATTATAAATGAGTTTCAATACTCAAATACTACATATTTATGCAGAGTTAGCTTCTACATAACTATATTAAAATCTGTCAAACATAGACCACCAACCAAAACATATAATTAGAACCATCATCTAGACTTCAAGTTTGTCCAACTTCTAAAAATATACTTATTTAATTCATATGCCACTTAACAACACTTACACATCTCCAAATTTTCACCCAAGAATCCAAATATCATATATACATCATATAATTCATTTGATCCATAACATGCTCCATTCCAAAACAACATATTACCAACATACTTGCATGACCTATCAAGCTCAACCAAGTCCTTATTTTGTGTGACGCCCCTAGATTTTGTTTGGGATCAGACAAACTCTGAAGCATCGGGACATGCAACACAAGATTACTTACCCCCATTCATCACAATTAGAGATGCAATGCATCTAGCATGTATCTATAAATATGCAATATTCTTTTTTCTTTAAGCAATTCTATGCACCAAATGAGATAAATCCCAAAACATTGAACTATAATTCATAAACTGAATGTGATAGACTTTAAAGATTATAGCATAAGTCCAAAAGGTCTATAATCATAAGAGTATAGAAGACAGAACTCCGTAAGTACAAGCATAAACTAAAGTATCTACCAGGCTAATCCATCGAGTAGCTCGTGCAACTCAGTCAAGAACACCATAATACTTTCGATAAATCAGAGCATGAAGGCTATGAGCTTCGCGTCGTGTCTTCTCTGCCTAATCAACCGCCTTTAGTTGATCAATCTCGAGTGCATCTCCTAGTCCTGACACATTGTCTACCTTTCAAAGGGGAATGGTAGTTGGGATTACCACAATGAGATTTGATTACAAATTTCAGCAAGTTAAGAAACAACTTAAACTAGCATTTTAAAGATGCATGCATAATAGTAAAAGCAACATGGCATGTGCTTATATGACTTAAACTTACATGAATTGAACTTGAACATGGGCTGAACTTGAAACTGAACTTGGACATGAAATAACATGAACTTGAACGTGAAACACATGAATTTGGAAATTTGTTAAAAAATTAAACATGATTAATAAACATGAATGGTGCTACATGGCTCCCTTTGAGCCGTGTCTCCCTGTCGATACCATATCACATCACAAGTCTCTGCATCAGCTATGAGTGCATTAACATACATATTAGTTCACAAGTATCTACACTTGCTATGAAAAACGTAATATACGTATCCATGACATGTATCTGCACTTGCACGAGTACGTATAACATGAAATTGAACATGTGGGTTGTGACGCCCCCAAACCTCCGCTTGGGATGTAATAGAGATTTAGAACATCAGCACATACAATACAAGGTTACATACCCCCGTACCTAATAGCTAATAAGGGTAATAATGAACTTATGCCAGAATAACTAAATCATCCCAATAATATAGATTGAACCATAAGTTTCAAAGCATCAGGTAGTTTAATCTTAGTACAAAATATCCAATTCTCCAAAAGGATCTAAACCAGTTGCTTCATGTGTTTTATAGCACGAAGGGTTAGGCCTAGAAATATCAAAATAAGATTAAGTCTCCTGTCTACTTCTGGTTCCTCCTCAATCCTCTTGATCCATTGGTCCATTGGGCTCATCTGCATCTACAACTTCTATCATTTAGAATGGGTCCACAAAGGGTGAGATTTACTTAAAATTTCATAAAGTTAAACAACCAACTTGCACAAAGATAGACTATGCATGAAGAATGACAAACGTGAAATGCATACAAGTGTAGAAAATATGTATTTGTCTCCCATTCAAATTTTTTCAAGGAAATAGATTTTTTATGCACATTTTCTTGCAGAGAACATAATCTTAGTACAAAATATCCAGTTCTCCAAAAGGATCTAAACCAGTCGCTTCATGTGTTAGCACAAAGGGTTAGGCCTAGAAATATCAAAATAAAATCAAGTCTCCTATCGACATCTGGTTCCTCCTCAATCCTCTTAATCCACTGGTCTATTGAGCCCATATGCATCTATAACTTCTATAATTTCAAATGAGTCCACAAGGGATGAGATTTACTTGAAATTCCAGTAAGTTAAACAACCAACTTGCACAAAGATAGACTATGCATGAAAAATGACAAACGTGAAATGCATACAAGTGTAGAAAATATGTATTTGTCTCCCATTCAAATTTTTTCAAGGAAATAGATTTTTTATGCACATTTTCTTACAGAGATCATAATTTCATTTTTTTTTATAAAAACATAACTTTCATCATAAAATCATGTGACTCTTTCATTAAACATGACATACAAAGCTAAGGAAGTGAGTGAATCAACGATAATGGAAATAGGTAGTTTTGTGAGGACTCTGGTGGTGGGCTGTATTGGTGGCGTGGTTATTGTTAAAGAGGCAGGGGTGTGGGAGGAGTTTGATCTTTGCGAGCTCTTTCTTGAGGTAGAACTGCAACGAAAGAAGAGAGTAAGAATTTTCTTCATATTCTTTGTAGTCAACTTCCTCCTCACTGTTGTGATTCCTTTTCATTGTTGTGTCTCTGTTGAAATTTGTTTCTACCGCATTTTTTTAGAATAGTCTGTCATGTAATAAATCGAACATACTGATCACCAATCTTGTTTCTATGTATAGACTCCTTGGCTGTATCGGTTTATCGCATTGATTTTCTCCTATGTAGTAGTTACCTTAGATGCTTGATTTGCTCCTTATTGTACTATATAACCTATATCTTTTCCTGTAAATGAACTAACAAAGGTTTTACCCATGATTCCTATTTCTGTTTTGACATGGCATCAAAGCCATAATTGATTCCTACTTTTTTTATTTACTCATCAATGGCGATACATGCTTGCAACAACTTCAGCCACCAGAGCATGTCATTGAATTTTTAAAAGGGCTCAACCACTTTTACGCCTTAGTCCGGAGTCAAATCCTTGTCATTCCCAACTGTCAGCAAAGTCTATTCAATTGTCAATTAAGAAAAGTGGAAGAGACTTCTACATCTTCCACATCCACATAAAGAATCCATTGCCATGGCAGCGACTCGTCCAAATTTATCCAAGAGGGGAAGTTCCAATTCTACCAGAGCCACAAAACATGCAAAAGGAAAAGATAAAACAGAGCTTGAAAGGAGGAGCAACTGCAGCTTCACTATCCGTTTGTTCTCTTACTCCTTCGCACCAAAGAGAACTTAGAAAATCATTTGCACCAAACTTTAATAAAAACCAAATAGAGAACAGCAAAAGAAAAACTACAATTGGAAAGCAACCTCGAATACAATTTTTTTTATTCAATATTTCGGCATAAAACTCAAATAGGATAACAAGAGCTTGATATAGTTACAAGGCAAAAACTTCGAAATACCAACTCAATAACATCAATGATTACCAAAGCCAATCAATATTGGAAGTCCCTCCAGTGATATGATGCTCATCAAATCGGATAAATAATGACATCATGACACCCAGGTCAGCAAACACTGGGTATCAAGCCCAATGTGTGCATCTCTATCCCTATACTAAAATAGAAACTGATAGATGATGACAAACTTGATACTATCAGCGATCGTGAAAGCCAAAAGATAAGTGCCCTCCTTTTGTACATCCGATGCTCATCAAAATCTAATTATTACGTAGTTGACATCATAACACCCAGGTCAGCAAAAATTGGGTAACAAGCGACTATGTGTGCATCCATGAGTCTGTATTTTAATTTTTGTGCCGTATGAAAATTTGGCAACCGACTTCCCAATCAGTCAACGTCTATATACCTCCACTCTTGGAAATAAAATATAGACCGCTAAAGAAGAGTTGATTATCAGCCACTTGCCCCGTCATCCTCACTGTCTTCACTGTCATCACTGCATTTACAATCCCAACAATCAGCTAACGCTCCCAACAAGTTCAAACCACATATATAAAGGCAAAAAGAAAAATGATACAGAAGCATGCACACAATTTTATGCATGCAGACATCTACTTGCACATCTATGTTTCATCGTGTTCCCTAAAAGTAGATACGCATTGGCAATAGGTAACGGTATATAAAAGGGCACTCTTGCATTTAACTAATATATTATAAGATTATACAAGTCATTGAATGGAAAGACTAGCATATATACTACATACACAGTAATACTATACAGGCCACTGACCTTTTTTTATCAGCAAATAAGAACTTTATTCAAAATAACCCAAGTATACGGGACATAGACATATACAAGACCTATGACTGATTGTCTAAAGATACAAGAAAATCATGCATGTTCATCCCATTAAAGTCTATTACAATCGACCAATGAAATAAAGGATGAAGAAAAAAAGTTCTAATCTAATCCATCGTCCGTGCATGATCCTAAAAATTCCGACCATTCCTCTTCATCCATATGCACCACCATAAACAGATCGGTATCATCTTCCACATAGCTGCAATATGAGTGTTGCCTTGGATGCCTTGCCAGCTGGCTACGCTTCTTGGCATTACCCAAAGGAGTCCCACTCTAGCAAAGATATCATTCCATAAGCTCATGGCTACTTCCCAGCACAATAATAGGGGATCCACAGACTCCCCACTTTTCTTACACATATAATACCAATCCAATACAATGAGTCGACATTTTCTTCAATCATCTAAGGTGACAATCTTCTCTAACAAAGCTGTCCATACAAAAATAGAAGCTTTTAGGGGTGTGCCTTAGTCTTCCATATGTTCTTCCATGGGAATGCTCTTGTAGAGTGTCATAAGGGACTTGTAGTACGACAGCACGGTAAAACTCCCCTTCTTGGATGGTGACTGCATACTCTTATCCGCTCCTCCAATAACTCTACAATTATGTACAAGAAATAGAATGAAGAAATCTGTAAATGTGTCAATTTCCCAATCTTGGGCAGCTCTAAAGAAAATGATATTCCATTGAGAAGAGCCACTAGAGAGATCCATGAGCTTTGCTACTAAAGCCCCCCGTCTTCATGCGATGCCATATAGTGTTGGAAAGGCTTCTTTGAGGATTCGATCTCCACACCATAGGTCATTCCAGAATTTAATTTTGGAACAATTCCCAATTGCAAAACATTTGTATCGACGGAGATTGATCCAGCCTCTTCATATGTGTTTCCAAAGCCCCACCCCATGTGATCCGCTCACCACATTCAAGCACCATCCTCCCCACAATCCACCATATTTTAAGTCTATGATCACCCTTCATAAAGCTCCCCTCTTCATGGTATCTCCACAACCATTTACCCAATAAAGCCTTGTTGAAAACCAAGTAGTTCCGAATTCCTAGCTCGCCTTCGCGATAGGGATACAAACCATAGCTCAGTTCAACAAATTTCAATTCTTAATCTATTCCCCCCCATAGGAAATCTCTTTGCAATTTCTCTAACTGGTTAGCCACCTTGCATGGTATTGGAAATAAGGATAAGAAGCAAGTAGGCAAGTTGGATAGAGTACTTTTTATCAACGCAACTCTACCAACCTTAGACAAATAAATCCTCTTCCAACACGCCAATTTATGCTCCATTTTTTCCAACACCCTATCCCAACTAGACTGCGACTTAAAGGAGGCACCCAAAGGAAGACCCAAGTATTTCATTGGCAAGGTGGAGACTTTGCACCCCAGAATATTGGCCAAGCTCAAAACATCTGGAACATTTCCGACTAGAACTAATTCTAATTTCACAAGATCCAATTTTTAAACCCGATGCCGCTTCAAAGCAAAGAAAAAGAACCTTCAAAGCTTGAATGTGATTATGACTAGCACCACAGAAGACAAGAGTATCATATGCAAATAAGAGGTGAGTCATCTCAAGTGTACTGATTCTTGCATCCCCTACGACAAAGCAAGATTGAAATCCACCTTCCACAAGACCTGTGATCATTTTACTAAAAGCTTCCATTATGAAAACAAAGAGTAATGGAGATAGGGGAATCACCTTGCCTCAAACCCCTTGAACTTCCAAAGAAACCCATTTGGGTGCCATTCACCAAAATATACAAAATTTGATCCAAGAGCACCATCGCGCTCCTAGTCTACACCTCTCGAGCATGTTTAAAAAAAAAGTCTAGTTTACTCGATCATATGCCTTCTCCATCTTGAGTTTGCATAATAACCCTAGTTCACCCGACTTGATGCGACTCTCCAACATTCATTGGTAATGAGAACCACGTCAAGAATTTGCTGACCTCGTATGAATGCATTTTGGGGCTTGGATATGATCTTCTCCAATACTGCACTCAATTTATTAGCAAAAGGATCTTGTACATTCCACTCACCAAGCTAATAGACTGAAAGTCCTTAATCTCCACCAACCCCGACTTCTCTGGGATAAGAGCAATGAAAAAATGATTTAGGCTTTTTTCAAAGTTACCTCGTTCATGAAACTCATGGAAGAAGCTCATAATGTAATATTTAACTACCTCCCAACATGCCTTAAAGAATACCATAATGACCCCATCCAGACCCAAAGCTTTATTACCTGCCATACTTCTAACACCTTGTGAATCTTCACCTCCTCAAATGGCCTCTCTAGCCAACTTGCTTCTTTCAGGTCGATCAACTCGAAAACAAGGCCATCCACACATGGTCTCCAAGAAAATTGTTCCGAAAGTAGTTGTGCATGGTAATTGGTAATATGATCCTTGATCTCAGATGGATTTGATGTAATCATCCCATCTACCAATAAGGGCTCAATGACATTGTGCCTTCTATGTGAATTAGCCATGCAATGGAAGAACTTGGTACATTTATCCTGTTCTTTTAACCCATAAAGCCCTCGATTTTTGTCTCCAGGAAATTTCTTCCATTAAAGCCATCCTTTCAATATCCAAGATGACATGCTTTTTGTGAACCTTTTCTTCTTCTGAAAGCCCCCTCTCCTCCTCCACGTCCTCCAAACCCTGTAATTCATCAAAGGGGTTTTTTTCGGTGTTCCACATTCCCAAAAATCTGCTCATTCCACTTCTTCAAGTCATCCCACAAGCCTCTTTTCACGGTATTAGAATTAGGACCATAAACACCAACCAAGGACCATTGATAACTATCTTCCACATTCTTGAAAGTAGCAGCCACCGTATATTCCTTCACGCACTCATCTGTCTTTTCCAAAACCGTTTTATCCCACATTACCAAAATGCCTCCTGAAGCACTCTTGGAGAGCAAATACGACCACCCCACACGACAACAATTCCACAAACTCCATATGATGTTACAAGAGATGAATTCTAGTTTTATCTCTTGCAAACATACAACATCCACTTTCCAGCCACAAAGCGGATTTTGTACTTTGGTGCGCTTCTCTAACTCATTCAACCGCCTTACATTCCACAAGACTATGGGTGTTGGGTGGTCACTAGCTCCTTCTAGCCCTCTTCCATTGCCCTCGAGCCCCTCATATGTCAAAAACAAATAGGCTCGACTTCTAACTCCATTGGCGGTCTCAACTCTAGCAACCCATCGTCCATGGGTGTCTAAAGATACAAGGAAATCATGTACGCTCATGCTATTAAAGTATATTACAATCAACCAAGGGAATAAAGTTTGAAGAAAAAAAGTTCTAAGCTCGTCCATTGTCTGTTCATGATCCTCAAAGTTGCGACCATTCCTCTCCATCCATATGCACCACTATAGACAAATTGGAATCATCTTCCACAGCTGCAACTTGAGAATCACCTTGGAGGCCTTGCCAGCTGGCCAAAAATTCAACAACCCTTCTTGGCATCACCCAAAGGAGCCCCGCTCTAGCAAAGATATCATTTTACAAACTCATTCCCCTCCATTTCTTCAATATGAAAACAAAATTCCATTTGCCACCATTGCCATATTCCATTAACGCCATATATCAACCATGAGCATTGGAACATCTCTGAGCAATGTAACCTCTATTTCCATCCCTTGAGGTTGCAAAGGACTCATTTTCATCGCCAATCGAGCATTCCTCAAGGATTCTAATGAACTAGTTCACCATGAACATCTCCACGACCAATGCTTTCGTAACCTTCCAATTGCTCTCTGTTATGCGAATCCATCGGCTACCTTCCTTAGAGAGTTCAAAAATTTTAGATTCTATATGAATCCATTTCGAGAAACCCATGATAATCTTGTAATTAGGCACTAGAAATCATCATTAGTGAGAAAGTGTATGGAGAGAATTTTAAGAGAAATTACGGGGCACTAACATTAAGAAGGGACACATCATGATCAAATAACCTCATTCAAGTTCTGGTAATTCACAAACTGCATCAATGCTTTACTTCATTGGTCGGTTGTAATTGATTCAATGGAATGAGTTTTCATGAATTTCTTGTATCACTGAACTAGCACACTCAGGCGATGCTCTTGTATATATCCCATATACTTGGGCTTATGCCTATTCTTATGATTAATAAAATTTTGTTTAACAATCAAAAAAAAAATTCACAAACTGAATAAATACTCGCAATGACAGAATTTGGCAGAAAGTTAAACTAGAATGGAGAACTTGAATGATGGTTCAATGAACACAATAGCCAAGCTTTGCATCAAATTGGAAATTGCTATCAGGAACAAGTTATTTGAACAGTAGTACCATCAAGATGTACACAGAAAAGGGTGAGACTCAAAACTAGCTACATGGTTTGTCTTGCAGGCACCCAAGACGTGTCTGTGTAGACTATCTATAGAAATGAAAGATGACACAAATTCCTAATAAGTAATATAACCAGCATACAGGGCAAAACAATAATATTCATTCACATTGTAGAGTTGGCGTAGAGTATTTGACTGGATATACCTCTGTTCAGGATACTTTGATAGCCGTCTAGCATCCAAGCCTGTGATAAATTTCTGCGCAGCTTGGACATTTTCAGTACCTGGAAATCATAAACAAGAAAACAATAAAATAGCATTTTCTTTGTTTAACCAATTAGCCACAATGAGAGAGAAAAGAAGAGCAGAAGAAAATACCCTTTGTTAATTGGAAGATGTGCAGTGCACATCTCTCTGCAGCAAGTCTCACTGGAGTGCTTCCATCTTTCAAACAATCAGCAAGAGAGGGTCCAATAACAGTAAGATGGGCCATAATTGCCAATGGATTTGTCTGCAACAAAGTTGACCACATATAAAGTGCCCAAAACATTTTGGATGAGATCTAACCAATACAGTTCATAATATCAATGCAAGAGTAAGTTCAACCACATACTTTTGCAACTGCTTTTAGAGCAGATAATGCCCTTCTTCTTACTTCACTGGAGTCATCATGCAAAGCTGACACTAGGGATGAAAGAATATCTAGATGTGCATTTGTGTTAGCTGAGTCACTTTCAATTTGATGATGTAGAAGCCTTCCTAATGCCTTTGTCGAAGCCTCTCGAAGTAGGAACTGCTTGAGAGAGACTGTTAACAATTGGGAAATGTAAAATCACAAAATGCATTACATTAAGAACCATGTACCTTCTCATCTTTCAAAGTTCCCTTAAGGTTGTCTACTATAAGCTGGAGCAATGGAGACAAACGGATAGTGTTGGGGTTGTGTCTGAGCAAGGATGAAATGGTAAGTATCGAACCATGCCTTGCAGACCAACTTGGTGATGAAACCAAACTTGAAATTTCCTGAAGCAGGTCAGTCAGCTCAGCATCGTCCATGTACTGTGATATCATTAAAGGAAAGTCAGGTTACAAGAACATAGAACACAACCTAATATAAAGACTGTAATATGGAAATACAGTATTTAAAAAGGAACCATCAGTACAGGAACCAAATACTGTACATAGTGGTGGTGGTGGTAGCAGAATTGGATTTACAAAAAAAACTCCTAAAAAATACAACCAATTAAAGAACCTGATCTTCATATTTACTGCGCATTTTAAGAGTGAAGCATTAACTAAAACTTAGATACAACAGGAGAGATTCTTGTATCATCCACTTGGTACCTGTGATATAATACCCAGTATGCTTGCAACAGATATTCGAACTTGTTCATCATCATGACAAATCCAATCCTTTAGGAAAATGAATACACGACTTCTAACAGAAGCGTTCACATTCTTTCCAGCATGCTTCAGGACACCTTTTAAAGCAGTCAGAATGGCCCCTCGAACACCACCATCCGAAGGCTAAAGTCAAAATACAGCAGTGTTACACAATCCAGCTTTGGAGTTAATATCCAGCACGATTAAAGAATGACAATCCTCACCTGTAAACTAGACAGGAGATCCCCGACTAAAGGATCAACCCTGGTACTGAGCGCACTGAGCTTTCCAAGTGCAAGGGCAGCACTGGAACGAACAGTCCTGCACTCATATACAACGTAAGAAGCAAGCAGAACATAAAGCATGAAAGTTAGGAAATAATGCTTGCAAGTGCTGACATTCTCCCATGATTTCCCGTCAAAAGATAATTGTGTAAATTTCTCAACAAAAACGGCAATGAATTTGTTGACCAACAAAAACTAGAAGATACCGTGCCCACACCAACAGTAAACACATAAGGAATCCAAGTTCAGTAAATTCGAAGCTAACCTTGTACTGTCTTGTAAACACTTGACAAATGTAGTTTGAAGCTGAGGAAGAAAAGGTTTCAAGGCTATCCCACCCTTTCTTATCATTACGCTTAAAGTAGACAAAATGGCACTCTTCACCTGCCAGGGGAACCGATCACCTATGATCCGGATAAGAGGCCTGTAGTTATAAGCATGCAAGAACCACAGTTAGTATCCCATAACATGTCTCAGCAAAACCATGGGAACCTTTTTTCCCTACAGAAGAGCTAGTATTGGGAATTTATATATAGTCAAACGCAGGAGTACCTAACTTGAATATGTAACAAGCACATTCAACCACTGGGGTTAATGCTCGAATATAATTGATAATCCAAAGACACGCCAAAAGTATCAGGATTTCCATGGTACATACCCTGTTATTGGGATGACAAACTCCTTCAGTGCTTGTTCACTAGTCACTTCAATCAGTTCCCCAAGACCCAATGCCGCCTGCTCTCTTAATTCAGCAGACCCACTTATTAGACCCTAAAGGTGCAATGTAATATCAGAGGCTGAATTTCCTTGCTCAAATTCAAAGGTAATGCCAAAAATAATATAAGAGGCTACAACAGTGTTTAGTCCTTCCTTAACATGTGGGACTGTCTATGGTAGATTATCGACAAAACTATCACCCTTAAAACTCTCCATCAAATTACTTTAGCGAAAAAATAACTGAAGGCAATGCCCAAAACAAGATAAACAAAAACAAACATTGGGATTTGGAAGCAAGCTCAACATTCATAAGAGGTGGAAACATTAAGGAAGAACTGAAGGAAAGAAAAATATGGACAAGTACCAGGTTCTAATCAACATAAATAATAATAAATGAAAACCCAACCCTTCACTACATATGATTAGGAAATTTCATTTTTACTGTTTGCGTATAAGGAAAATTCTTTAATACTTTTTATGCCAACTGCTCACGAATATAAGTAAACTGAATATGACACCAATTTCTGTGTTACACAGTCACGTATGTTACCTACTCCCACAAGATTGAGGCTCCGTTTGGATGCTAAGAGTATCTCAGATCATCTGTGAATAGTAGTGAAGTAGTCTGAGAACAGTTGTGTTCCCAAGACAATCAAGATTGGTTTTAACTCGCCCTCTTTCAGTACAACCAGTTAGATGATGGAACAGAAGTACAAATTTGGCAGGAGAAACTGAATAATAGGCATTGTAAACCAATCAAGCACGATGGGAAGCGCTGCCCACTGTTATTCCAGCTTGAATATACTTGAGTACAAAGACTTGAAACTTTTTGTTACAGAAATCGATTCATTAGTGTCTTGTTAATTTGTTTCAGACATGGACAGGAGGAAACAACTTATATCTAATCGTTCAATGGAGCATGAAGCAAAAGAAACTTGACTTAGAAAACTGAATTGAAGAAAATTTATAGCTGAAAAACCCTTCATATGTTAAGTTAACAGATGATTAGGAAAAGAAATGCAAAGCAACAGACGGAAGCAAGAAATTTATATTTCAAGTATCCGCAGTGATAAATTCAGGCATACTAATCTCATTTGTTTTTGTTTCTTTGTTATTGACGCACAAGGAAATGGTTTATAAATCCTGAATAAAGGCATATAATATTATAGGAAAGCTATAATGACTGAAAAGTTGTATGAAATCAGTGCTTTTAAAATAGAAGAGCAAGAATACTTGGAGAAAGATTGGAAGTAATGGTTGAAGGGCTTTCGGGAGACAGAGTCCAGGTATGAGAATTTGTCCTCCCTGCAGTTAATGAAACATTATATTACACATTCAGATTAATTGACTGTCCACAAAAGCTAAACTACGCAAGGATTGACTCTTACTGAAAAAAAGCACCAACTGTATGCAATCATCTGAAGTACTTCTCACCTTCTTTTTCCTACGCTCCTTATCTCGTGATGTAGATACAGCATCACGCACTAGTTTTATATACGAAGGAAGCACCTCCTTTGGAACTGAATTGACAACCTTTGACAAAGCCTCCCAAGAAACCTGTTGAACAGGATATAAGGTACAATCTACAATATGGAAATCAACAATGAAATGCTAATAACACGTAAAATATACCACAACAGTAGCTGAATCTGAATCACTAAGCATTATAATCAGGGTAGATATCATGTTAGGAGCTTCATCAACCAAATATAATTCGCTGTTTTTGAAGAAATATCCTATCAGATAACAAGAACTTCTTCTGATTGAAGCCTGAAACCATCAAAGGTAATGAAAATAAAGTGAGAGAGATCAAGAAATCAACAAAAGAAAAGAGACCTTGAATATAAGCTACCTGACTATCAGCAACACCTTTAAGGAGCTCTGATATCAGAGACTCAACACCTTCCTCATCAATTACCAAGACTACTGTTTCTGCAGCCTCCTTTGCCAAAGTTTGAACATCCTACAATTTAAACATATTATAAATCATATAAACAGCAAGGAAGATGACATGAAAGAGAAAAAAAGGAAAGCAGAATTGTTAATTCTCTTTAAAGGTAAGGAGAAGAAACTACCACAGAAATGTGATATATTACTTTAACCACTATACCTTCTCATCACCACCCATTGCAGACAGTAGAGCAGGAAGAACGGTACCAAGGTGAATGTTGAGACCAGGTCCAGCAACCTCTGCCAAAGCTCCGAGAGCATGTGCATTAAAGGCACTGAAGATGTATGAAAAAGTTTTAGGGAAAGAAGTGACAAAAAATGGCACAAGTACATTTACAAAATTGGAGGAGACACTTACGAAAGGGGAAGATGAACCAGCCTGGGCAAAATATGAGGCAAAACAGCAGTAGTCCTAACACTAATAACCCAATGGATAGTTTAGTATTTGAAATAGAACAATAAGAAATTGAGATAAAAACAGCAACTGATCATATATAGGCGGGATGGATAATTCACCTCAAGATTTGCTTAAGTCCATCAAGGGCAGTATCAGAAGTTTGTTCATCTTCCAGGGCATGCAGAAGAGTTGGAACTATTTCATCAATTGCTTGCATTCCAGCACTCTACATCAAGAACTTGATTATTAACTTGCAAATACTACTGTGCAAATGTATTTTGAAATGATAGCAGAAAATAGATGCACCTTGTAAAGAGTGCTGAATGCTAAGCCGGCTGACTCACGAACCTCGGGCATGCTTTCAAAAGATATAAACAACTATAATTTTACATACAACTATATATTTAACTCAATCATTTAGCAAATCACAAAAATATGAGACATACTTGTCACAAAGAGCAGTCTGAATAGTAAGGATCAGATCATCCATGAAACTTAATAGCTGACTCTTACCAGCACTTGCCATCACTTCACTTAGACCAATGCATACACCCTGCCACCATATATATAAGAATTCAAAGGATCAAGAAAACATTTACAGAAGTTTTTTTTTTTTTCCGTTTTTAATATGAAGTATTAACTTGTTTCAAAGTTTTGAGATATAATGAGGACAGAAAGTGCCAAAAAAAAAAGTCACATTTCCTTGTCAAGAAAAGAAAGATACTTTAAAAAGAAAATAATAATCTGTTGAAAAATGTTACCATAAAGCAGAGAGAAAAGCAAGGAGACAAGGACTCTTGATAAAACACAAAGATTGACAAAATATTGCAATTTTTAATCTTTTACAATGTGTTCAATTCCAATGTATGAGGGAATAGCCTCCAAAAGTTTACTACCATAGCAACAAAACTTTCCTAGTCAGCATGCAAACAAATAGAAAACAGTCCTTGACGTCATTCTTTTAACTCCAAAGAGAGAAAACACGTGATCTACTGACTTGTCACTTGCCTTAAACATACAATACAAGCCCATTATAATTATGCCCTTGTTACAACGTGCATCCACAGTCGAAATTTTCCCCCACATTTGAGCCACTACCTCTCAAGGGGAGACATGCTTGAAGGGGGGGATGGATCCACACCACATGTCCAGAAGCCATTGTCTAAGTCATTCCCATGCAGGAGGACAGGGTAATTCACTTTGGGGGATGGAGAGGTGAAAGTAGTGGATGCTGGCCACTTTTCAAGTGCCCCCGCCCAATGAGGTGCCGGGGGCAGACAAATCCTTTTGTGTGGAAGCATAAAAGCTTCTATTGGGTATGAAACTGGGGTTTGCTGGAAAAATGGCAATACATTGGGAGGAAAAAAATATTTTCAGTTATGCAACTAAAGGACTTTTATTGTTTTGGTTTTCGGAAGCAAAAATCTAATAAGCACGCTAACAAGGTACTAAAAAATGTCTTGAAACCAAAAGCAAACATTCCATCAGCCGTGGGAGTTAATAACAATAAGAAAAATATATTTGAGAAATACAGCTACAATGCCAAAAAGAACAATAGAAGGAAAACCCAACAAGAGATATGGAAACATTCTCACTTGTCTTCTGCTAGTATTAGAGTCCTTCAGCCCCCGGGATAAAATTGGGATTATCAAAGGAAGTACTCTCTCACCAAGCTTCCTAACAAGCTCACCCAGTGATCGTCCAGCAACCTACAAGAGCACAATAGTTTATAAATAGGAAACTAACACGCTGTAGCTCAAGAAAAATGGATAGCCAAAATTCAACTGCAGACCTGACGCCTTTCAGAGGACGATGATGCAAGAGAAGTGATTAGAGTATTCATTAAAACTGTAAGAATTTCTTTGAGAGTCTTTGGAGTATTTGCCACTATGGTTTTCCACACATGTAAGGCAGCCTGAAAGCAAAGCCATATTTGAATACATATTATATGTGAAAAAATTTTGATAAGTTATACGTTACAGAAATGAAAACAACTTATATAAGTCCCATAAAAGGTAGCAATTATGCCAGTTTCTTACCTGACGAACAGATATACTGACATCACTCCTAACCATATATAACGCAGCAAGAACTTCATTGCGCTTATCCCTTCCTAGAACCTCAATGATAGCACGCCCTTGTGCTTCAGTGCTAGCACCTTCATCATCACTGCCCCCCTCAAGCAATGCTTTTCCAGAAGTTCCAGCAACCTGGAAGAAATATAAATTGTCAGACGTAGCAATCAGGAAACAGCAGGAAATTCTTTTATTGACAGAGAGAGCACTTCTATCAAATAGGGGATGTTTTCTCAACACACCACATATGTGGCTTGGAGGACGGGTGATTTTGACGTGACATTTGGTGAATATGGCTCTCAAGGACACATTTTCGATTGTTTATAAGATGAGGTGGTAGACAGGACGCTTCAATGGCAGAGCTTACAGAGATCTATCCCGTCAATGGAATATGAGCTTTCGCAGGGCTGCCCAAGATTGGGAAGCCAACATATTTTCAAAATCCTTTAACCTCTTGTACTACATGGAAATAAAAATTCAAGAGGTAGATAAGATGTTATGGACTCCCTCTAGAAAATAAAATTCTATGTCAGGAATAGGGCCTAGAAAAGAACAATTCCTTCCCTAGAAGAGCATTCGAGGAATGGGGCCCCTTTACAGGCACCCTTCTTTATATGGACAACCTCATTGAGGAAGATCCTGTGCATGAATAACCTACAGAAAAAGAGGACTATTTTAATTGACTGGTGTTCTATGTGCATGATAAGCGGCAAATGGTAAATCCCTTGCATCTTCATTGTGAGGTTGCAAGAGCCTATATGGTCTCTGTAGAAACACATGGGATCAAAATCTTGGTTTATTCATTGTGATACCATCATATATATACACTACATACAATTGACATTTATACCCTCATAGGTTACACTAATTACAACCATGTCCTCTAACACTCCCCCTCAAGTTGGGGCATATGTATCATATAGACCCAACTTGAAACAAATAAGTTTTAAATGACTACAACACAATGACTTAATGAACATATCTGCGAGTTGATCAACAAACTTCACAAAAGGTGTAAAAATGTCACCACTTAGTATCTTATCGTGAATGAAGTGACAGTCAATCTCTATGTATTTAGTCCTCTCATGAAACACAGGATTAGAGGCAATATGCACTGCAGCTTGATTATCACAAAATAGTTGAAGAGAAACAAGAGCTGGAAACCCAATCTCTTGGAGGAAGTGTTGCAGCCATGTCAATTCACTAGTAGTGTGAGTCATTGCCCCGTATTCGGCTTCTGCACTAGACCGAGCTACTACTGCTTGTTTCTTACTTTTCCATGTAACCAAATTACTTCCCACAAAGGTACAATATCCAGTAGTAGATCTTCTATCTGAAGGAGATCCTACCCAATCAGCATATGAAAATGCTTGAACTCCGTGATGTCCATTTGGTTGATACAATAGCCCAAGGCCAATGGCTCGCTTAAGATAACGAAGAATATGAATTATAACATCCCAATGTGAGACCCGTGGCATTTGTAAAAAACTGACTCAGTGCACTCAGCATAAGAGATGTCCGGTCTAGTGATAGTGAAATAATTTAATTTGCCAACAAGTCTTTGATACCTACTTGGATCTCCAAACAAATCCCCTTCCTCTTTCAAGAATGTAGGATTTCAGTCCATAGGAGTGTAAATAGGTCATGCACCTACATGCTAGTTTCTTCCGGGAAGGTCAAGTACATATTTCCTCTGAGCTAAGTTGATACCCTTTTTAGATCTACTAACTTCAATTGTAAGGGAATATCTAAGCTTGCCCAAGTCTTTTGTCTGAAACTGATCATGTAAAAACTGTTTTAGTCTAGCAATTCCAGAAAAGTCACTCCCAGTAATTACAATGTCATCCACATATACAACCAACAAAATGTGGATTGTATCACTATGTAAGTGAAATTCCGAGTGGTCTATTTGGCATCTATGAAGACCAAATGCCAATACAGCATCAAAGAACCTCCCAAAACATGCTTGAAGAGATTGTTTAAAACCATATAATGTCTTCTTTAACTTGCATATAGTACCTGTATACTCCCCCTGAGCAACAAACCAAGGTGGTTACTCCATATCAACTTCCTCGTGCAAGTCACCATAGAGAAATGCATTTTTAACATCCAGTTGAAATAAAGGCCAATCTAAATTAGCAACAAGAGAGATCAACACTCGAACAGAGGAGATTTTGGCAACTGGGGAGAATGTCTCCACGTAATCAATGCCATAGATTTGAGTCTAGCCCTTTGCAACCAAACGGGCTTTCAAACATTCGAAAAAACCATCAGGATGAATTTGATTGTATATACCCATTTAAAGCCAACGAGTTGTTTACCAGGTGGTAGTGGAACAAGATCACATGTCCCGTTATGGTGAAGGGCATCCATTTCATTTTTCAGGGCTATCCTCCATCCCAGATAAGATAAAGCATCCTAAAGTGTCTTAGGAACAGAAAGTTTTGAAAGTTGAGATGTAAAACATATGAATATGGAGATAAGGCATGATATGAACCAAATTGGCTAATTAGATGTTGAGTAACACAAGAACGCTTACCTTTGCAAATAGCAATAGGTGGAGAGTCTAAAGTACTAGGCAACTCAGGATCTGAAGACGGAGACACGGTTGGTGGGGTCATGGGAGCTAGCGGCCGCAAGCGACGCGAGTAAACCTGTGAAGGAACTGGGTAAGGGATTGAGGAGGGATGGGTGATGTTGGGTCAGTGTGCAACACTTGAAGATGTGTTTGAAAAATAGGATATGGATTCAAAGAAGGTAACATTAGAACTCGTGAAGTAGCACCTAAGAATAAGACTATAGCAGCAATATCCTTTTTGAGTCCGGGAATAACCAATGAAGAGACACTTGGTAGAACGGGGATCAAGTTTATCAAAGTCTGGGCCAAGGTTATGAACATAGCAAACACACCCAAAGATTTTTGGTGGAAGAGAAAATGGCAAAGATGAAGGAAACAAGATGGAGAAGGGAGAGGAACTGTCAAGAACTGATGAAGGCATACGGTTAAGATGAAAAGCAATAAGAACACCATCACTCCAAAAGCGTTTAGGAACATGCATGTGTAGCAAAAGTGCTCGGGTTACACTAACAAATGACAATTTTTTCGTTCAACCACCCCATTCTGTAGGGGTATATATGAAACATGATGTTTGATGAATAATTCCTTTATTACTTAAGTAGCAAAGGGACTTTATTGATATTCTCTAGCACTATTAGAATGCAAAACTTGAACCTTTTTGTTAAATTGAGTTTTAATTTCTTTCAAGAACACTTTGAAGATGGAAAGAAGTTCAAATCTTGCCTTCATCAAAAAAACCATGTCACACGAGAGTAGTCATCAACAAATATAACAAAATACTGAAACTTGTTTGATTCAATGTTGATTGGTCCCCATATATCAAACTGAACCAATTCAAAAGGACTTCATGCTCGTTTATCAATTTGAGGTACAAAAGATACGATGATGTTTACTAAGTTGACATGCTTCACAAAAGAAAGGAGACACATTTTCCACTAACTTGACACTTCAAAAGAGAAAGAGGGGGGTGACCAAAGCGACAATGTCAGTCATAAGCAAAATAATACTCTTCCAGGCCCAAAGTACCTTGTTCCAACCCAAAGAACTGCTTACATAGCTCATAAATACGGGTTGTTCTCAACACCCGAATAAATATGCTTGAGATGGTTCCACACCTCTTTGGCAGTGTCAAAATGGATCAAACTAGAGCAAATATTAGGCTCAATATTGGTCAACATCAAGGACAAGCTTGAGCATCCTCTTGCTCCCATTGAGCAAATGTAGGTTTATCTGAGTCAGGTTTTGGATCAACTAGGTGGCGAGAAAGTTCCCTGCCTTTCAAAAATATTGTTACAGATTTTGACCATAGCGTATAGTTCTTTGAATCCAATTTCACGGAAGTCATAGGTCAATTAAAGTTTGGTGCAAGCAACTGAGACTCAGATTTGGTTGCCATAGGCGCAGAAAAATATCACAATTCCACTTGAAGATAGAAAAACCGGGGAATACGATCTGGAAAACTAGAAACCCAACTCAAGTACCCGAAAAATCAACCTGAATAACCGAATTTCGACTCTATATCGGACTAAATAGGTCTGTATCATTCGAAGCAAGCTTGTACTGGCTTGAAACAGGTCTATATCGGCCTGGAATCGGTTGAAATCGGGACTATATCGGTCTGTATCGGCCTAAATCGGGACTATATCGGTATGTATCGCCAAAATCGACCCGTATCGGGTCTATATTGGTATCGACCTGTTGCTATCCTTAAGGAAACCTATTCTTAAGGAAACCGAATAGGTTATCCTAACCAAGAATAAGGATTAGGTTATCCTTGTTACCAAACAGGTGTTATTCCGGATAGGAATACACTCTTACTCCAGGTTTTAGTTATTCACACTCGAGGATAGGATAGCTTATACCTGCAACCAAACACTCCGGAGCTTCAACTGTTTTCCGGCGACGGAGACCCTTTCTAGCGGCTAATGACAACAAAAAACTTATCAACACTCACAAAAGATGACGGCGAGCTCACCCCTTGTGCACAATACCGGAAACGACACCAGGAACTCACCGGAAACCACTTCAAATACCTACGGGCCGCCGACAACAAAGAGAAAACACCACCATGATGCGCAGAAGAAGACAGTGGACTCAGATCCGACAGCTGCAAACACTGGTGGGCTTAGTGAACTCGGATCCGACCACAAAAGTCAGATACTTCCCCGGAAAACACTCCGACAAGTTCAGACAACAGTGAACTTGATTTTGGCGTGAACCACCATACACCATTTACTACCATCCAACAACAGAGATCTCTGATACCATATAGAAACACTTGGATCAAAATCTTGGTTTATTCATTGTGATACCATCATATATATACACTAAATACAATTGACATTTATACCCTCATAGGTTATACTAATTACAACCATGTCCTCTAACAGCCTCCTTAATGACTAAAGGAGTCCATATGCTCTCCCACAGATGACAGGAGTTTTGAAGCTAAGGAACGTTCATTAGAGGATCTTAGAATCCTTTTTCTTCAATACATCGTTTCTTTGGAAAATGGCTATAGATTTCAATGGGCTCAATGTTCATGATTTTCTTGCATCTATTTCTTCTTAACTAGGTTTGTTCTCTCATATGCACCCTCTGTAGATTTCCATTAATAAATTTTTACTTTAAACAAGAGATCCCCCAACATATACTCTAAACAATTCAGGAGCTTAATTTCTATAGATTTCAATGGGCTCAATGAACTGTTGGGCACAATACAGGTTTTCCATAAAATAGCAATGAAAGTAGCTGAGGAGCATATACTTTAAACAAGAGATCCCCCAACAGTTCCACAGAGCTCTGTCGAATACGCCAATTATCATTGAAAATACCATCTTCAACAGCTGGCAGGAGTAGAGGTAAGGACCTGGGAATAAAAAAATTAAAAAATTAAAAAAACAATAGAGGAATATGAAGAGAAATTTGTAAAATGAAAATAAATCATCATTGTAACATTTAGAAATAATAGCAGATATCCCAAGTTACAGCAGACTTACATACAGGACATCCCAACTTAATCCCCGGTGACTAAAAAGTTCACAAATAGCTTAGACATACAAATTAGAAAACATCCACGAGTCTTTCAAGGTATCAATACCATTCCATATAATTTTTAAAAATGCAATATCCTAGAATGTTCATTGTTAAGCCCCTTCCTGCTCATTTAGTAAATTTTCTCTCGCGATTAAAACAACAATGTGCAAAATATATTCTTAATTATGAAAACAAAAACAAGGGAGGGAGGAAATCAGGTGTTGCATAAAAATCCTTACGTGGTCGCATAATGCTCAACCAGGACATGCCCAGCACCTAGTGCTGCATCACGTACAGATTCATTCTCATCGGCAAGACCTTTAAAAGTATAGACAGATATGGAGTTCAGGAATAGAACCAATAAACCTCACAAGATAGTACAACAAGAAATTCCAAAATGACATCATACTTACCATCTAATATAGCAGGCAGAACCTGTTGCAAATAGTTCTGGAATTGGATGCCCAATGACCTTGGCAAATACTGTAATAATTTCCATCAGGCAACAATTATGGAGAGCCAAGGAAACAAACGCTGATAGTAATGATGAGGAATCATACAAATGATGCATTTACCTTGAAAAGTGTTAAATATCCATCACGTACAGATGCTCTCTGATGAGAACAATTTCGAATAATATCAGGGAGGACATGCTCGAAGTATGTTGTCCCGAGTGCAGCTAAGACCTAGAGAGAGTGAAACATAAAAATTTTATTACTAAATAATTATAGCACGAGAAAAGAGCGAATTGTGTGGCACTTCCAAAAGGGACCACCATCTCTATTTTTATAAATATCAGATACCAGTACTTCTTAAAAGATACCTCACACTTCTCATGCGCATTTTATACATATTCAGTACTTTCTTTATACAATTGACTAGCATAAAATATACTGTGAACGTAAGTATACGACCATTTTCAATATAGATAAGAAACATAATAACATAATGAATGCAAAGGATGAATTCTAATAAAGTCATAGGTTTTTTACACGTCCCTTCTCTTGTAATTCACAACTAAGGCTTTTAAGTCTCTGTGTTTCATTTCATCAGTTTTTGACCAGGCCTCATTAAGTTTAGCAAAATTATATATGTAAATGGTTTTTTTCAGCTCTCCGCTTTTTTCTCTCCGTACACGTGTGAAAAATAGTTTCTTTTGTTCTGTCAATGATGGTGCAACATTAACGATCATAGTAGCACTGATGGGGTTCACAAGAGAGCTTGTGATTGAATCAAAGATGTTTGTGCTCGTTAAGGAAGGAGGTATGCTACGTATCATGGAGAGAGGGTGGAAGAGTGAGCATGAACTACTACTGGAAGTTTCCATGGTGCAATGGCTCGGGAGAGCACTGGAGGACTGTATGGTAGGGGTTAAGGAGTTGTTCTACACAACGATGAGGGAGGGACACCACAGCTTTATAGGAAGTCGATGCTCGAACAGTCGTGGTCAATATATGGCAGTAGTCGAATACAGTGAGGGAGGGAGGCGATGCTTCATTTTTATTCCTGAAGGAGAGGGTGGGAGGCATTGGAGAAGACTGAGGGAGGCACTATGGGAGTATATTCAGGAAAGAAATGCTGAGGGACTCACAGTGAACCACAATTAAGGCCAATGGCGGAAGAGCTTCAGCCGTACTCAAGGTCCTATAGGGAGGTGCTTATGCCATCGGTAGTCCAACGAGAAACGCGAGTAGGGCACGGTGGGGGAAAGCCTGCAGCTGGGTACTTTGCTGGAAATATGCATCGTGCCACTCACCCTGCCAGAAGGAAGGAGAGGGCGTTGGCAGGGATGGTGTCATGCAGGAGGAGGGTCACATACAAAATATGTTGGTGGAGATGAAGGCTCAATTGTGGAAGTTGCAGGAGGAGGTATAAAAATTCTGAATTGTGTTGAGGGGAATAAGGGAACTGATAGGGACCGGGAGAGAAAAGGGCTGAAGGAGCTAAGATGGGCTTTGTGTCAATGATATCTATATATGGTTGTAAATAGCAGTAGTTGTATATATGTGTATAGGCACCAACTTAAGTTTTATTTCCTTGCTTAATTATTGTAACATCCACCCACTAACAATTGTATAGACATATTTCCAGGAAATATGGCACTAGGATTACTTAGCACTAGGATTAGTTATTTCTAGGAGACATGTTTCCAGGAAACATGGTCTGGAAATATGGCAGGAATCTGGCCATTTAATCTGGCACTAGTGTGTATTCTTCTCTATATATAGATGTACAAACCCCATGGAAAGGGCATTCAGACCAAAATTGACATGGTACCAGAGCCCTAGAATTTTCTGGGCAGTTTTTTTTTTCTCAGCAGATTACTTTCTTTGCTTGTGTCAGCACTGTCTGTTTTCAGACTAGTGCTCTCTGGTTCCATCGACACAGACTAGTGTTTTATTTTGGTTCTTTGGCTTGTGTTGGCACTCTCTGCCTTCACTTTCTGGGTTAATTTTTTTCTGGGCAACTCTGTCTACACAGTTGTCGGCACTCTTTTTTTTTTCGAGCAGTGTTTTTTTTTTTTGGCCTTTTTGGAGCTTTTGGTTAGTGGGTCAGTGGCTACTGGAAATTTCAGCAGTTTCTGTTTCATTGGAGAGGTTTTTTTTTGGCCACTTTCGGTGCACTCTTCTCGAGCTCACTGTGTAGGCTTTTGCAGAGAGATTTTCTCAGGTTTTCGGCGCATTTTCTGGTAGTAATTTCTGGCAGTGTTTTTTGGCATTTTCTGGTAGTATATCAGGTCAGTGTTCTTTGTGTTGTCTATCGGCAACGATTTTTTTTTGCACTCCTTTTGATTTTGTGGTCATTATGTCGGGTGAAAATTCAATCATTCGATTTAATGGAAAGAATTATGGAAGCTGGGAATTTCAGTTTCGAATGTTTGTCAAAGGAAAGGAATTATGGGGTCACTTGGATGGGTCTTCTGTGGCCCCTACTGATCTCAAAGAACTTAGTTCTTGGTCCAGCAAGGATGCCAAGATTGTTTCTTGGCTATTAAGTTCCATTGAACCACATATGGTCAACAATCTTCAATCATTTACTACTGCTAAGGACATGTGGGACTATTTTAGGCGCGTATATTATCAAGACAATACTGCACGCAAATTTCAAGTTGAGTTAGAGATTTTCAACTATAGACAAGGTAATCTCTCTATTGAACAATTCTATGCTGGATTCTTGAATTTGTGGAGTGAATATTCTGGAATAGTGTATTCTAAAGTTCCTAAGGAAGCCCTAGAAGCATTCCAAGTTGTTCATGCTGAGAGTCAAAGAGATCAATTCTTGATGAAACTAAGACCTGAGTTTGAGACTGCACGAGCTGGTTTGATAAACCGTAATCTTGTTCCTTCCCTGGATGTGTGCTTGGGGGAATTATTGAGAGAAGAGCAGCGTCTTGCTACTCAACATGGACTCACTCAAGAAACTATGACAACTGAGATGGTTAATGTGGCATATGCTGCTCAAGGGAAAGGAAGATCCAAGCCACAGATACAGTGCTATAGTTGCAAGGAATTTGGGCATATTGCAAAGCATTGCAGCAGAAAATTCTGCAATTATTGCAAAAAGGAGGGCCATATTATTAAAGACTGTCGCGTGCGACCTCAAAATCGACAGGGCCAAGGATTTTATACTGCTGCCCAGGCTAATTTAGCTGCTGTCCCCTTTGTTTCTGTTCCGGGGCAGCCACCTACAGCTAGTTCTTCATCGACTCTTACACCCGAGATGGTCCAACAGATGATTATTTCCGCTTTCTCTGCGCTTGGTCTTCAAGGTAAGGGAAATTTTCTCACCTCACCTTGGTTGGTTGACTCTGAGGCTTCCAATCATATGACTGGAAATGCCGATGTTTTACATAATGTTCGTAAATATAAAGGTGACCAGCACATTCAGATAGCCAATGGTAATACTCTTCCTATCACTGCAATTGGAACTCTGGGGTCCTCTTTCAACAATGTATTTGTGTCACCAGAATTATCTACGAATTTAATTTCTGTTGGACAGCTTGTAGATAATAATTGTGAGATTCATTTTGATCGTAATGGTTGTTGTGTGCAGGATCAAGTGTCGGGGAACGTGATAGCAAAGGGGCCTAAAGTGGGACGTCTATTTCCTCTTCAGTTTTCTATTTCTAGTTTTGATTCTTTTACTTGTGTTGCTGTTACTAATAATAGTGATGTTTGGCATAAAAAATTGGGGCATCCCAATTCTTCTGTTTTGAATCATCTTATGAAACAAGGTCATTTGGGGACTAAAAATTCTGTTTCTAGTGTGTCTTCTGATTGTAGCTCTTGTAAACTTGGAAAAAGCAAATCTTTACCTTTTCCTTTACTTGGTAGTCGCGCTTCTACATGTTTTGAGATAATTCATACTGATGTCTGGGGAGTGAGTCCCGTTCTTTCACATGCTCAATACAAGTATTTTGTGACCTTCATTGATGACTATAGCCGTTTCACTTGGATATATTTTCTTCGATCAAAAGCTGATGTGTTTTCCACTTTTCAAGCTTTTGTTGTGTTTGTTGAAACTCAATTTTCTGCTTGTATTAAAACACTACGTTCTGACTCTGGGGGGGAATATATGTCTCACAATTTTCAGGATTTTCTCAAAACTAAGGGTATCCTCTCTCAACGCTCATGTCCTTACACCCCTCAGCAAAATGGGATCGCTGAGCGTAAGAATCGTCATCTTTTGGATGTTGTTCGTACTTTGTTGATTGAATCTTCTGTGCCTTCTCGTTTTTGGGTAGAAGCCTTATCTACAGCTGTGTATTTGATTAATCGTTTACCCTCTCCAAATTTACAATTTGATTCTCCATATTCTCGTCTGTTCGGTGTTGTTCCAGAGTATAATTCTCTTCATATATTTGGTTGTGTTTGTTTTGTTCACTTGCCATCCACTGAACGTCACAAGCTTTCTGCTCAGGCTGCTCGGTGTGCTTTTCTTGGGTATAGTAATGTTCACAAAGGGTTTGTGTGTTATGATGCGGATGCTCACAAACTTCGTGTCTCTCGAAATGTGGTTTTCTTTGAAAATCAATATTTCTTCCAATCTTGTGTTTCACATGATTCTACTTCTGCTCAGTTGCCTATTTTTGATGATGTGTCTTGTACTCTTGAACGTTTTAAGCCAGGGCTTGTGTATCAAAGACGTCGTCCACAGTCTCCGCTGCCCCTTCCTGTCACAGAACCGACATCTGATCCCATCCCAACTAAACCTCGATGATCATCTCGAGTTTCACGTCCCCCGGACAGGTATGGATTTGTACATACTGCCCATCAGGCTACTCTTGATACTACTTCTGTGCCCAAGTCTTATTCTCAGGCTGCTGCTCAAGCTTGTTGGAGGCAAGCCATGCAAGATGAACTTCAAGCTCTTCAGGATAACCACACTTGGGACATCGTCCCATGTCCTGATGGTGTAAAACTCATTGGCTGCAAATGGGTGTACACTATTAAACTCCGGCCTGATGGTACTATTGAAAGATATAAGGCCCGTTTAGTGGCTCTTGGAAATTGTCAAGAGTATGGCCTTGATTATGAAGAGACTTTTGCACCCGTTGCCAAGATGACTACTGTACGTACTCTTCTCGCCATCGCTGCTTCCAAAGGCTGGTCTCTTAGGCAGATGGATGTAAAAAAATGCGTTCTTACATGGGGATTTGAAAGAAGAAATCTATATGTCTCCTCCTCCTGGTATGTTCAATTCATCCTCCACTGAGGTTTGTCGGTTGAAGCGGTCTTTGTATGGCTTAAAGCAGGCACCGCGTGCATGGTTTGAGAAGTTTCGCACCACTCTTCTTAATTTTCATTTTACTCAGAGTCAGTTTGATTCTTCTCTCTTTATTCAGCGAACTGCCATTGGACTTGTTCTTTTAGTATATGTCGATGATATAGTTATCACAGGTTCTGATTCTCATCTGATTGAGCGACTACAACAGCATCTCAAAACTACCTTTCATATGAAAGACCTTGGCCCACTCCAGTATTTTCTTGGTCTTGAGGTACATTCTTGTCCCAATGGTATGCTTTTGCATCAGCACAAATATACCCAAGAGATTCTCACCTTGGCTGGGCTTCAATCTGGAAACTCAGTACTTGCACCTCTGGAGGTCAATTTAAAGCTTTGTCGGGATAAGGGCGACTTATTATCCGATCCATCTCTGTATCGGCAGTTAGTAGGGAGCTTAAATTACTTGACTATTACCCGACCTAATATTTCATTTGCTGTCCAGCAAGTCAGTCAGTTTATGCAGGCTCCTCGTCAATCTCATCTAACAGCAGTACAACGAATCATTCGTTATCTCAAAGGTACATCTTGTAGAGGGTTATTCTTTTCTACTAAGAATTCCTTACAGTTAACGGGTTACAGTGATGCTGATTGGGCTGGTTGTGTGGATACTCGTTGTTCAGTTACTGGTTGGTGTATGTTTCTTGGTAATGCTCTCATTTCTTGGAAAAGTAAGAAGCAGGATCGAGTATCCAAATCTTCTACCGAATCTGAGTATCGTGCTATGTCATCAGCATGTTCCGAGATTGTGTGGCTTCAGGATTTAATGAGTGAACTTGGTGTTCCACAACTTGCTCCTACTCCTCTTCATGCAGATAACATCAGTGCTATTCAGATTGCTGCCAATCTTGTGTTCCATGAGCGTACCAAGCACATTGAAGTAGATTGCCATTCCATTCGTGAGGCATTTGATCATCATGTGATTACACTTCCCCACATTTCCACCGAACACCAAACTGCTGACATCTTTACCAAGGCTATGTCTCGCCACCGTCATCAATTCATGATTGACAAATTGAAGCTTCTTGATTGACCCGCATCAATTTGAGGGGGGATGTCAATGATATCTATATATGGCTGTAAATAGTAGTAGTTGTATATATGTGTATAAGCACCAACTTAAGTTTTATTTCCTTGCTTAATTATTGTAACATCCACCCACTAACAATTGTATAGACATATTTCTAGGAAATATGGCACTAGGATTACTTATTTCTAGGAGACATGTTTCCAGGAAACATGGTCTGGAAATATGGCAGGAATCTGGCCATTTAATCTGGCACTAGTGTGTATTCTTCTCTATATATAGACGTACAAACACTATGGAAAGGGCATTCAGACCAAAATTGACACTTTGGGGATCGGAGGCCTGGGGCTAGACCAAGTTAGATGCATGAGACTCAATGGGTTGGGCCAGAAGATGGGGGGCCTTGGGGAGAAATCAAGTGGGCCGATTGGCTGGGCCCAAGCCATGGGGCAGTATGTTGGGAGAGCCCAACCCGTGTGGAGAGAGCATAAGGTGGCTCCAGCTAACGGTGGAAACCGACCCCCTCCACCGGAAAACGTGTCGATACGTAGGCAGACGGGGAATCCGTCGACAGGGACACAGAAGACGCCAGCAACGGTGTTGGGCTTTAGGTGTATATTTGAATATTCACTGTGTATAGAGATGTCACCACTTTTGACATTGAATAAATTACATTTACTTCAAAAAAACTGTAATTCTTTCGCTCTTTTTTTTTTTTTTTTTTTTTGAGCTGGGAAGGAGAGTGGAGATAGGCCTATTTCAAACATTTATCAGCATGTGGAAAGTATTCTTATACATCCCCAATCATAAGGCTGTGCAAAAGTATGTGGAAAGCCCAATTAGATGGAAAGGAAATAAGCTACAATAATCAAATTAAAATAAATCAAAGTGAAGTAAATTTGGATAACAATTCTTACCTCACTCAGCCCTTGAGCAGCTCCGGAGCGCTCAACATTACTATTATCAGATTTAAGTGTATCAAACAACCATGGAACAAGATCTGGGAAATTTTCTTCTCCCATCCCTCTTATAAGGGATCCAAGGGCCCTCGCTGCAACTGACCTAACTTCCGGAATGGGATCCACCAAAACCTGTTTGCATTGAACCCACAAATGAGGATAGGCTTCCCTAAAAAGATCAAAATGTACAAAGTCTAGAAAAGAAGGTACCTTTTTCACTTCAGGAAGAAGCAACCCTATGTAAGGAATCATATCTTTTGCATCTGTAACCAAGGAGCACATATTTCCAACAATTTGCGCAGCTTTCTTTTTAGTATCGGCACTTCTCTCCCTTAGCCCTCTATGCACTATAGGTACCAAAAGGGCAAGGGAAGGGGCATCAATTGAATTAACAAAGGTCGTCTGCAAAGAGTCGATCATACCTTAGAGCAAGAAAAAGATAGAACCTTAGGTGATTGATTACAAATTTTAAGTTGAAGAGCTTACTTGGAGTAGGATATCTAGCGAGTATTTTGTATAGTCATTGGGGTCAGTAAGACCCATTAAAAGAGTAGGAACAAGGGAAGATATTTCCGGATTCTTTATTACACTCCCAACCTAAGATTTGCACGAGAAAATTTTTGTACAGCATATAAAAATTAACAGCATTAGTAATTCACAATACAAATTACATACAAAACGTAACAGCATTCATAACCCACAACAAACAATAACCTGTTGAAGGGCCATTTGCCCTGCTGACTGGACTTTGGGATGGGTATCTGTCAAAACCTACAGTTAGAAGCAATAATAATGGTCAAGACCACCTATGTTTATTTCAGAGAAAATAACTTAATAGTCAATACTACAATTGTAGACAGACCTCTGTCAGTTTGGGCACAATCTTAGGGAGGCACTGAGATAGTTGTTGAGGAGCACAGTAAGCCATAGCACCAAGTAGTTGTACACTGCTTTGCTTTGTTCTCCAAGCTTTATCCTCAAGACCCTGAGAAGATATTTACATAATAAAATTACAACTTAAAAGCGTAGAATTACTCAATAAACCTATATATAACTTTGGCAGCAAGGGGTACATTTAAAAAATAATGACGTTTTAAGGCCAGGATGAAACGAAAATGGGGAGGGCAGAAGAGATTACATTTGTCAAAGGGCACTAGAATTACTTTGTCCAGAATTCACCCTATACGAGGTGGAAAATGACTCCATGGTAAAGTTATGGCACAATATGTGGTGTGGAGATCTTCTTAGGAGGGGTTTTTTCTGGCTTTGCTCGATACCGTATGGATCAAAGATCCTTTGATGGCAGGCAATTTGCAGATTTCAAATGGCTTTAATCAATAAGTAGAATGTATTACAGCAGGCGGTATTGAGAGGTTAAGCTCTTTGCTTCATTCTATGCTCGGTTTTACTCTATTCAGTTGGGACAGGGAAGTGAAGACGGGATGTGCTGGGCTCTCCCAAACTACGGGTGAGACCAATAATTATAGTAAGACTGTCTGTGTCCCCTATGAAGATATAAATACGCCCCTAAGCAAGCTAATGTGATTAATTATCATGGTCAACACCTTGTATTTAGTAAAATAAGTGATCATAAATTTCATTTAGATTAACTTTTCATGATCATAAAGTAAATAACTAAAATGTAGAAAAATTAAATGACAGTGCATTTCATTTAACTTTTTATGCATATCTATGGATGGGCCACAATTATAGTTTTAGTAAATTTAGATGCTCTAATTGTAAATTACTAATCCAAGAGTGTAATTACAAATCAAAGGTGTTAAGATTTATAATTAGTTGGATTTTATAAGTTCAAATTTTTTAATGATCAAAAGAGGTGACGCCCAGGTATAAATGAGAAACACCCATTGAGAAAACTAAGGGTAATAAAATCCTAAAAACGAGAAGAAGAAAAAAACCACTAAAATAAGCAACTATCCATTTATAGTGTGTTTACAGAAAACAGTCTTGAAGATTCACCAAGGTCTTTTCCTTAATCCCAAAACTCCCCTCAAATCTTCTCTCATGATGCAAAACAATAAACAACCCGAAATCATCCTCAACACTTCACTCTAAGGACAACTAAGCCTCCCTTTCCAACAAACCAACAAATCCACCACATTGCAGGGCATGACACTTTACTTCTAATGAGAGATCGAAAAATTTATTTATAACACGAAAGGCATCTTGGATGTACACAAGAAGACCAAATTAATAAAAAATCAAAAAATAAAAAAGATACCAGGTAATCATGAAGACTCAGCCCAATAAAATATATAGCCTTCCAAGGGGAGCAGAGTATTTTTTTTTTTTTTTTTGATAAATAGTATTGAAGAAGAAATTTTAAGCTCTTCTACTATAGTGTGGAAGAGCTTGGAGGCTCATTGCTTCATTTCTGATGTGGTGCTTATGGATGAAACGAAATATGCAAAACGTCATAGATTGAAAGAAGATAATGAACGAACTTAATTACATAGTACTAAAAAAGCTGTCAATTGTGTCAGGTTGTAGTGGATAGTGAAATACATTTGAACCATAAGTACGAATTTTTAATTTGACAAGGAAATACATTTGAACATGTACCTAATAACAGTTATAGAAAGTATTGGATAGTGAAATAAGAACCTTTAAAAGAGACGGAAGGACAAGCTTCACCCCCTGAGCACTAAGTTGAGACATCATTGCACGGGCGGCACACTCAGCAGCCTCACGAACTGCTATAACTTGATCAGAGAAAGAAACCAAAAGTAACGGCAACATTTGAATCACATACCTAGACAGATATCAGTTGAGACCATAAGAAGGGAAATGATATCAGTCAACAATTGGAATGGTGAAGAACTCATACTTTTGACCATGAAGAACTGCCTACTTACGGTTCATATAATCTTCCAAGTGTTTCACAGAGGCACTCGAATCCCAACAGAGCTCCTTCACGACATTTAGCAGAATTCCTGCAATTAAAATGCGAGATCAATAACAAGTAAATTACTTGCCTTCAAGAACCAAAGACTTGAGAAAATAAACTAAAATGCAGTCTCCTAGGATGTGGCCAAAAGATCATGATCAATATTAAACGCTCAATATTTGGAATTACAAAATGCAGGCCCACCTATAAAATCGAATCTCAAGAGAAAGCCAATCCGCTATACATTAATAGACATAATTTCATAATCAATGCAAGTGCAACTCAGAACACCTTTTAACCGATGAAACAAATTAGTTGGTCTTAATATAGGATGGTCTTCTAGGAAACAACATAGACCAGCTTGGTCTGACTTACTGATCTTTTTTATCTATAAACAAAATTTTATTGAAAATAAGAGTAGGCACGAACCTAAGTAATGGGACATATACGAGAGAGTGTGACCTACGCATGATAATCTAGTGATACAAGAAATTGGTGAAAGTTCATTCCCCTAAAATGAATTACAATCGACCAATGGAGTAAAATATTCAAAGAGAAAGTTCTAAACTCATCCATTGACTGCTCAAGATCTTCAAAACTTCATTTTGTTGCTCTCCCTCCAAAGACACTACCATAGGCATAACGAGACCATCTTTCAAATTGCTGCGATATGTAAATTACCCCCAAAGGCCTCTACAAGATGCTAGGAGATCAATCACCTTTCTCGGCATCCTACAAGCTAGTCCCACTGTAACACCCCACTTAATTAACCCTTGATTAATCCTTAAGTACTCTAGATTAGGCTTTTAATTGTGGGTGAATGACTTACATTAAGGTTGATAGTGGAATTAGCGTTAATCATGGTGCTTAGTGTAAATAAACTAAGGATTAGAGAGGCAAGCCTATTAGTAAATTTTGGTGAGGCTTTTTAGGACCTTAGAGCATTCATGAGCCAAGTCCAAGAAAAACCTTTAACCAAGCCTTAAGGAATTCAAGACTAGTTATGGCCCAACTATAAGGAAGGTATAAGGCCTTTGGGCCAAATTTGGTATAGAATGGACCCATGGCCCAATTAGGCCAAGTCAAATCTTTTCAAGCCCAATTTAGTGGATCTTGAGGTTTTCTTTTTAACTCTACAAATCTGTAAAATGAGGCTCTCTCATTCAAGTCCAAGAGCCCCTAAACCATGAGCCCATACATTTGGCCCTTTTAAGCCCACATGATCCAAAACCATGTTTGGGCTCATTTCACCATTCAAGACCAAAAGCCCAATACACCATACCATTGGTTTCCTTAAGCCCAAATCACACTAAAAGTACCCAAATTAAATTTTGAAAATTGGCTAAGGCCATTAACCATCATACTTGAGGTTAGTGCACTTTAAGCCATGATTTGAAGCTTAATCATGCTTAATCTTTTCTTAAACTTTTTAATTCAAATTTTCTTGAATTAATACTACCTTAAACCTTAATTAAGACCCTATTAATGACCTAGCTAAACCATCTCACATGTCATTATGAAAAATTTCATAACATGCCCAAACCATGCTTCAATCGGTTTTGTGCATTGCCCTTTGTAATGCTTGGACTGTTTAGCCCTTGGACCCAACATTTTTGTGGTTTATCCTCAAGGCTAATATGGTCCTTAAACACCTCTTGAGACCCTCCCAAACTCAGTTTGAGCTTTGGACGAAATTGGTTGCATCAACCAACTCAAAGAACCAAACCAGGTGTACCTTTGTCTAGTTTGTGTAGGAACCATTTGGATTGAATTTGAACCAGCCTTCTGCCATGGTTTGCACCACCACCCCACGCCACCTCCTTCTCCACCCAATAAACAAGAAGTCCCATGACTATCATGAAGGATTTTGACTCATTGTTGCTGCCCAAAATCATCCAAAACAGAACTGATTTTCTGCCACCACAAAACCACCTCCATCCACCTATTTTCAAGGGTTGTTTGATGGTTTTTCTGCCATCTAAATGATGCCCCACGACCAGACCTGACTTCTAGGATCAATGTAGCAACCGTGGAGAGGAAATCATGGTGGTTTTCGGCCACTATTCCCCCTGCACAAGCTGACCTAAGCTCATGCAAGCAAATCTGAAAATTTTCCAGATTTGAGCACCTCCCAATTCACCCAATCACCAAGCACCCAAGCCAACGCCCCTCACCCCTTGGCCTCCTATAAATACTTCCCTCTCCTTCTCATTTCACTCACACCACAGCTCCAAGCATCCTCTTGAGCCTTGAGAGCATTTCCCCCTCTTAGAGATCAAAAGAGTACAAACCAAGTGAGTTTTGGTGAGTTCTTGAGTGTTCTTGTGTAAGGCAGTCTAGAGTGCTTGGAAGGCCACGAAATTTGTAAGTTTTCTTCCTTTTGACCTTAGCTAGCATTTCAAGCTTTGTTTCCAAGTGTTGGTACGAAATTTGGTTGAGTTTTGAGAAGGTTATAATGCTTAATGCAAAATCAGGTCAATTAAAGGAAGGTTTGAATGATTGAATGTTTTAAAATAGAAATTTAGCTATGGCATGTAGTAAGCATGATTTTATATGATCTATCATCATCCTAACATAATTATGGAAGGTTAAATTTGAGATTAGAAGCATGCCATGATAGGTTTTAAATCTATCTTGTTTTGATCTTCAAGCATGGATCGGTTTTAAGCATATTGGTGATTAAGGATTTCTTAGCTTTGATTAAGTGTTGGGATGAACTTTATTACTCAAGAATTAGGCTCAATAATGTCCATAAATATGTTAGTGATCATTAGTGATTAAAGAAAATCTCATATGTATGCATTCATAGAAATCAATAGTTGAAAATACACATAGGCATCGACTAGGATGCATGCCACGGGTTGGAACTAATTGGACAAGTTCCACTTTGAATTTTGAAAATCTAAGGGCATAGATGGTTTTAGAATGCCAAAAATATATAGTCCATGAAATTTGGTTAAATTTGAGATTCGTTTGCAATTAGTGAAAATTTAGGGCTTAAATGGCAATTTTTGAAAGTCTAGGGATATTCTTGTAAATATCCAATTTTTTTTTAAGCCTTTGATTTTGAACCTATTCATAAGAGTATTAATCCTAACTTAGTATACACATGATTTACGAAACTACGACACTAATTTCAAATTTCTCCGGAAGTTTGTAAGTTAGCATCTAACTTACACCTTAATAGATTATTTATGAATTATTGATAAATGCTCATTTCATACTTCAAGTATCATTTTTAGCATAAATTATCATGTTATATGATACATTGAGTGCATACCTACATGACATGTGACATTTTTATCATTTTTGCATATTACATGTATAAATGTCATTTTTGCATAAAATTTACTACATACGCACATGTCATGAGAAACATTTTTCAAAGTATAGCATGAAAATCATTTTGTCACAACCCCAAAAGCCAGGATGGGGAATTATCCTGATAGAACTCCTCTGTCCACTCTGGAGTGTTTAATAATGGAGTGGTAACCCCTGGGTTGACGAAGAACAGTCAACAGGCTTCAAATAGGTTCTTTTTAAAGAACACCGGAGCGAAGTCAACATGTCATGACACCTAACGCTGGTGGGTGTACACGTTATGAATTTTATGATGTTATATTATATTTACCAATGCATTGAGAACGAGTCTATAGACAACGTAATTTCAACGTGAGTTGTACTACGGTCACCGGCAGGTACGCACAGTGCATATGGGGAACTGTGACGTTACCACATGTTATGTTATTAATTAAGATAATAATTAATCTGGATGGGAGACATGCATACTGATTTTCTACATCTCATGCATTGCATATTTATCATTTTTCATGATTGATTTATCTTTGTGCCAGTTAATTGTTTAGCTTACTGAGATTTCGAGTAAATCTCACCCTTTTATGGGACCACTATCATTCCACTCGGAATGATAGAAGTTGTGTCAGGATTCGACCAGGATGGGATTGATGGAGCACTGGATCCGCATGTTTGAGGAGGAGCCAAATTTTCTGAAGAAGTTAGATTTTATGTTGATATTTATAGCCCGAGTTCTTCATGTTATACATCGCATGAAGAGAATAATATGAGTTTGTATATAAGTCTATGCTACATTGGTATTTTGAACTTGATGATTTTCTAATGAATTTGTGATTTTTTAGTTATTCTGGCATATCTTACATTTTAACCTTTTATTTCCGCTGCGATTATTACATACTACTAGTTACATACTAGGATGCATTGCATATTGACTGTCATGAACGGGGGTATGTAACCTTGTGTTGCATGTCCTAACGCTCTAAGTCTTCGTTCCATCCCAAACGGGGATTGGGGGCGTCACACCCACTCTAGCAAAGTCGTCATTCCACAGGATCATAGCAATCTCACAATAAAGTAGTGAATAGTCAACAGACTGCCAACTTCTTTTGCACATGCAACACCAATACATGACAATGATTCGGCATTTCTTTATGTTGTCCAATGTCAGGATGTTCCCCAAGGAAGCAGTCCATACAAAAAAGATTGCATTTGCAAGAGCCTCTGTCTTCCAAATGCTCTTCTATAGGAATGAACTGGTGTTATTCACGCTTGGAGACTTTTTGAATGAACGAATGGTAACCTTCCCTATTTGGAGGAGAGCACCAAGAAATTTTATCTTCATCCCCCCCCCCCCTCTCTCTCTTCATTCTAGTAGAGTACACACATTGTAACTCCGAAAAGGCATCCACTTCCCAATCTTGAGCATCTCTAAAAAAGTCTAGAAGATCCACATCTAGGCTTCTGGCACCCACACTATACCAAATATTTCTGGATAAGCTTCCTTGAGTGCCCTGTTGCCACACCATATCTCATGCCAAAATTTAATTATGCACCCATAACCCAACCCAAAGAGGGTATGTTTAAAAACTGTATCCCATTATCTTCTTACATGCTTCCAAAGTATTTGAGCTACAACCTCCCCATGCCTCATCGTACTTTGATTTTATGATGGTCCTCCACAATCCCCCCCTTTCTTGTTAGTAGTATCTCAATAACCATTTACCCAAGAAAGCTCTGTTAAAAATCTGCAAATTCCAGATTCCGAATCCACCTTATGAAATCAGGTAGCACACCACAATCCATTTTACTAAATGCAATTTAAATTCATCGGCTATGCCCCCCAACCCCCCCCCCCCCCAAAAAAAAAAGCCACCTTTGGATAAGTGCATCCACTTCCAACTATTCAATTTCCGCCCCATTTTCTTCAACACATCATCCCAAATAGATTTCAATTTGAAAGGAGCACCCGATGGGAGGCCAAGATATTTCATTGCTAAGGAAGATATCTTGCACCTCAGGATGGAAGCCATACTCTCCATGTTAAGAGCATTCCCCACCTGAACTACTTCTGACCTAGCTAGGTTCACCTTCAATCCAGAACAGCTTCAAAGCAAAGAAGCAGAGCCCTCAAGGTTCAGACATGATCATGGCTGGCCCAAAAAAGATAAGGGTATTTCCAGCAAATAAAAGATGGGATAGGTTGATCTCCCTCACTGAGAATCCAGATGGAATCCACCCTCCAGGACACCTGAAATCATCTTGCTAAAAACTTCCATTAAAAAGAACAAAAGTAATGGGAGATAAAGGATCACCTTGCCTCAAACCCCAGGAGCATTTAAAAAAGTCCATTGGTGTGCCATTCACCAAGATAGAGAAACATGCAGCAGAGATACAATGTTTAATCCTTGAACACCATTTCACACCGAAACCACATCTCTTGAGCAAATGAAGCAAGAATCTCCATTGACTCAATCGTAGGCCTTCTCCATGTCTAGCTTGCATAGAAGCCACTACTCTCCCAACTTATTGACTTATTCAAAGCAACCTAAACTGGGCTGCACCTCAGTAGTATAAAACTGCTTAAAAATTACAGAATCAAATATCTGAAAATTCATAGATGCGCACTAAATGAGATGCACAGTTTTGTGTGGAAAACAAACATCCGAGAATTTTGTTTTTTTACATTTGGCACAATACAAGTTGCATACTCATTTGGTAGCACTCTTTTTAAATTTAGACTAACATACTCAGGCAGCACTCATTTTAAAATTAGCCTAACATACTCATGAAATATCTGTATCCTGGCACCAAGAACCTTTCGAGTAGTTTGATCCTAGGCTATTTGTTGGCGGTGTATTTGGAGTGAAAGGAACAATCGGAGCTCCAAAGGTAAAGAAAGGGTAGTGGCAGATCTTCAGGATTGCTTTTTTCAAACACCTTATCATTGGATAAGTAATATGTAACTTACCAAAATTACCTCCATAATTTACTACTCAGAACCCATCACCAAAGTGAAGAGAGAGACGGAGTGAGAGAGACAGACAGACAGACAGAGACCAAGACAGAGACAGATGCCATTGCCAATTCTTCAATTAGGTCTTTCCAAGCCCTACCATTTTTCCCCTCAGGACTATTATAAAACCATGTCAACCTACTTATCAAAAAAATAAAACCATGTCAACCTACAACCCCATACTCCACAAGCCAAGCTCTGTCTCTGGCACCATAAGATTTAATAAACTCCAGCTGCCTCTCTGCTAGGAGCAATGCTTTCACGGTGAATAATAACCAGCTGAGACTGATTCAAGCCAGAGAGACACAAATGATACCACTACTTCTCTTAATAATTTAGAGTACCGACAAGTTCCTTTCAGCCCTTCACATAAATGAGTTTGATTCTACCATAAATTCACTTGAATGGCCCATAAGGAATGATAGAAAACTGGTTCACTCGGAAAAAGAACAAAAACTAGGAAAAAAACCCAAGGATTTCCAATGGCAACTCTGAATGCTGTCAAACACCTTTCCAATCAGCAAACAAAAGAAGCCAGTTGAATATTAAAGCTTTCATATCTGTGATGCACTATTCATCAATTCTTGCTGATATGACAAATACAAAAAAGAGACTGAACTTGTATACCATAAAAAATAAAATAAAAAACTTATGATAGAATGATCAGTGAAGCCCTTTCTCACTTGATTGGATTACTTGCATATCCGATCAGGATTTTGTAAAATACTTTCAAGTAGAAAAATAATTGGTAGGCCTTTAGGTTAGTTTCTCTCTTATTTTGTGGGTAGGGGGCAGGACTCATGAGTAACACCTTCCTGTTTCCAGCGATCATCTCCAACATATAGATGCTCAAAAACATACAGGTTTTGGGTGAACAAACATCTGAGAACAAAGTGAGGAATCATGACTAAAAAAATGAGAATTTGATTTGGGTTTCAAATGATGAAATATTGACACGTTTTAGATTGCTGGAAGCTAGAAAAATGTCATACACTTTTCAGCAGCAGCAAGTCCACTGTAGGGTTTTGGGAGATAAAGTTGATAGAAATCAAAGAGCAGGCAAAAAATCAGATCATAATCCATTCATCATACCTAGTTTGCTTAAGCATCATACCTTAGAGAAGGATCTTGTGTTCCACAGACCTCAAGAGCATAATTCCAGAAAAACTTCCAGATCACTATTCTCTCTCTAGTTAAAGAACCCCTATCTCATCCGTAACAAACTACTCAAAATACACACTAAAAAGCAATTTAGGATCTAATGGTCCTAGCATAAGACTAGTGCCCAGAAACATATAAATTGCAAGAACCTTAACACCAAAATTAAAATATATCTAAACTAATTAACATTGGCAGGAGTGCAATGCTAGAACCTCTGAAGATGGCTAGAGGACAATGTTAAAGAGTTAAAAGCCATTATCATCTCAATAGTTTTTTTTTTTATATAAGTATTATCATCTCAATAGTTGGACCGCTGCTGACAACAATTCTCAACTTAGTTTCTAGATTTAGGAGTCTTTTTCTTTTCCATCTACTAATTAGTACGGTATGATGTCTTGTATACTTCTTGCGTACAATATTTGCCCTCTACACTATTAATGAGATTTACTTATCAAAACAAAATAACAACATTTGCCACTATCTCAAATACTGAAGAAAAAATAACACTTGCAGTAACAACAGCTGAAGAGAAAACAACATCAACTCCTTGTATCCTGCAGTCATATTTGCAAACAGAATCAGTCGCCTACAATACAAATGAATCACTAACCTGTCTGCAAGACCTTCCCTTAGTACAGCCACGATACCATGCTTCTTCAAGCAAGAAATTCCAAACCCCTTAACCACACCTGCCAGTCCAAAAGCTGCTCCGCGGCGTTCACCATACTTGTCACTCTTCATCAATTTATCCAACAGCCTGGATATTAGAGCAGGTGCATCATCCTAATGCATGAAAAAAAAAAAAAGTTAGGAAAAGAAAAAAAAAAATGGCTCTGGTCCAAGTTGAAGGTTGAAAACCTCATATTAGACAATTTTAACCTTCTGAAAATCAATCATAAAAACAATAATTGTAGCAGCATTTGAGGTTAAACAAATAAGTGCTGAAAAGGGGCAATGCAACCTTATTTGGAATTTTTCCGTCATATGTGATACCATCACATATTATAAATACGAACTGGTACTAAAAGCCATGGCACAGATTTTTCTTCCTACTTCTTTTCTCTCCTTTTTCCAGAGCCCTTCTTGTTGGGCATTAATAACCATGTTACAGATTATTGCATTGCCTAAAGACCAGCTAAACCTATCAATTACATATGGACAGCAACAGCTAGTCATGCAATGTTTTTCTACTTTTGCAGGTCTAGTCATGCCACGTCGTTACTCATACATGTAAAATGAAAACAAATTTTCCTATTTAGGAGAATCAACAATCAGTGGGATACCATCTCTGTAGGGACATCTAGCTTATAAGGCTTAACCTCATAAGAATTAAAAAGGAAAGTTAAAATTTTTAATTAATATCTATAATCACCCCTTTGACATACATGCTTTGACTGCATGAGTGGAGATAGGCACGTCGAGACTGCCCGTTGAACAGCTTCTGATGGTGTGTTTAGCACATCCAACAACTTCTCAACAACAGTATGAACTTTTGGATCATCCTGTTCAAAAACATTTTTGCTACTATGTTATTGATAGGTATTTCAAAGGCAGTTTATTAAAACTAACTTTGTAACTACAACACAACGGTCAATTCCCCAAAATGGTAAGCTTCACACCTTTGCCAAATGTTTTGCCAGAGCTCCAGTGAAGATAACCACACCCTCACGAACTAAATCATATGTTTCTTCATCTGTTGCCTATGAGAAAGCAAATTAATCATACTAGATGTCACAAAAGGTTCTGAATTATATTTTTGTTTATATAAGTAATAAAATTTATTCAAAGAAATAGGCATAAGCCCAAGTACACAGGACGTATACAAAGGAAATACCTACAACTTCCAGAAACAAAAAAGAAAACTACCACCATAAAGCTAAAACAGATGCATAAAATGTCAAAAGCTACAGCCCAAGAATTCAAAGTGCTCAAGAAAAAAACCCTAAGATCTCCCAAAGAACGTTCTCTATCTTCAAAGCATTTCCCATTTCTTTCGAGCCAAATGCACCACATAAGACAAGGAGAAATCATTTTCCAAACACTCATCGCCTTCTTACAACCCTTCACACCCTTCCACCCTACCAATAAATCCACCACTTCCCTCGACATTACCCAATATAATCCTATCCAACTCAAAACCTCGTTCACAAGAATCTTGACACTTCGCAATAAAGGAAAATGTAACAGATTCTCCATCCCTTTTGCACGAAACACACCAATCCGCAATAAACAAACCTCTCCTTCTAAGGTTTTCAGCAGTCAATACTTTGCCCAAAGAAGCCACCCAACAAAAAAAAGCAACCTTAGAAGGAACTTTCACTTTCCAAATACTTTTCCAAGGGAATACACAACTACAATGGCTTAACAAAATTCTGTAATAAGATGAAAATGAAAACTTGGCATTTCTAGCAGGAATCCACACCATGCAATCCTCTCTATCTTGGACCAGATTTGAGCTGTAAAGTTTAACCAGCAGAGCCTTAACTTCATCCACTTCCCAGTCATTAACATCCCTTTTAAAAATAATATTCCATTCAACCTTATTGTTACTACTGCAATACAAATCACAAACAGCTGCACTTTGATCCCTTGCAATTCTGAAAAGGGCAGGAAATTCCAGCTTAAGAGCAGTATCCCCCACACCATAGATCATGCCAAAAGAGTATCCTCTTTCCATCTCCCATCTTAAATCTGATATTATTGGAGAAGGAATCCCAACCTTTTCTAATAAATTTCCACAAACTAACTCCATAAGCTCCACTAGATACTTTAGAACACCAACCTCCCCACGAACTTCCATATTCCACATCTATCACATTTTTCCATAGAGCTTTACTCTCCTATTGATATCTCCAAAGCCATTTCCCAAATAAAGCTCTATTAAAAACCCTTAAATCTTTAATCCCCAAACCACCGCGATCCAACGGTTGACAAACCTTCTTCCAACTAACCAAATGATAGTTCTTTTCCTCACCTATTCCTCCCCATAACAGGTTTCGAAATAAGCTCTCAATTCTCCTTTCAACCCTTTCCGGAAGAGGAAAAAGAGAAAGAAAATAGGTGGGCAGATTAGACAGAGTACTTTTTATAAGAGTGAGTCTTCCCCCCTTAGACAAGAAAATCCTCTTCCATCCAGCTAACCTCCTTTGAATTTTTTCAAGCACCCATCCCATATGTTTACAGCTTTAAAAGAAGCCCCCAAAGGAAGTCCAAGATACCTCATAGGCAATGAAGAGATTCTGCACCCCAGTAAGTTTGCCAAATCTGATATATTCTGAACATCACCCACAGGAACAATTTCAGACTTCGATAAATTAACTCTTAACCCCGAAGCAGCTTCAAAACACAGCAAAAGCACTCTTAAAGCACGTATATTATATGAATCAGGCTCACTAAAAAGCAGGGTATCATCAGCATTCTACTGGACAGAAAATTACCCTCCACGGCCTTTTCAATCATTCTACTCATAGCATCCATGATCATAACAAAAAGAAAAGGGGACAAGGGATCACCTTGCCTCAAGCCACGAGAACTACAGAAGAAACCAGCCGGTTCTCCATTCACCAATATAGAAATTTTTGAAGTCGATACACAATGCTTTATCCACGATCGCCATTTAACACCAAAGCCATATCTCCTCAATAGATAATCAAGAAAATCCCAACTTACATGGTCGTAGGCTTTTTCCATATCCAATTTAATAAGAATACCAGCTTTTTCCAACTTCAATCTACTTTCCAAACATTCGTTAGCAATTAAAACAGAATCTAAAATCTGCCTTCCTTTCACAAAAGCATTTTGAGATGGTGAAATTATCCTCTCCATCACCCTACTCAAACGATTAGCCAGCACCTTGGAGATGATTTTATAAATGCCATTTACTAAACTAATAGGCCTAAAATCTCTTAACTCCACAGCCCCTGCCTTTTTAGGAATAAGAGCAATGAAGGTCGCATTCAAGCTCTTCTCAAACTTCATATATGAGTGAAACTCGGCAAACACCTTCATGATATCATCTCTAACAACATCCCAACAATCTTGAAAAAATGCCAAAGAGAATCCATCCGGTCCCAGAGCCTTATCCTTGTCCATACCCTTTACCACATCTAGAACTTCTTCTTCAAACTCCCTTTCCAACCATACAACTTCGACCTGCTCAATAGAGTTAAAAACAAGGCTGTCCAGTTTTGGTCTCCAAGAAAAATTCTCTGAAAACAACTGCTCATAATAATGCACAATGTGGGCCTTAACATCTTCTGAATTATATTAATATGTGACAGCTGTAATTCATGCCATACAAAATATAAGTGATTAATAATTTGATAACAAATGCAGAGTTCCAATCACAGCGTGGATAAAAGTATTTATGATCACATCGCACCAAACAACAACAAGTATAAACAAAAAATAATGAAAATTCATTCAAACAAGCATTGCTAATCCAAAAGAAAACTAACCGTTTTGTTTAAGTAGTTCTCAAAAATTGGAAACAACAATGACACATTCTCTTTCCCATGCTTGTCAATAATCAAGATACCAGCATTAATCATTCTTCCCCTAACATCTGCATTAGGATCAGCCTGCAGAACCAAAAGGATCTTTCTAGTAAATTCCAAGCTTTAAAGATGACACAAAATACTTATCAACAGAAAAATAACTAAAAAGATAGAAAAAAAAAAAAAAGGGATGACCAAAAACCAGACAAAGCAAAAATTTGGAGAAATACAAAACAAATAATCACAATCATAATTTTTTTATAAGTCTAATAATAAGAAGAAGAAGAAGAAGAAGAACTCTAAAATCCCTTTTTCCTTTTGGCAACAACTCCAAAAACAAAAAATTAAGATTAGATGCGTTGAGAATAATAAGGAAAGTTTCGTGCTCAAAGAACAGTGAAGATCTTACTAGTGCTCTTGATATGAGAAATGTCATAACAACAGGAAGGTCTTTGGTCCTAAGAACGTCAGCAGAAGAATGTAATGCCAATGCTATTCCTTGTCGACACAACCAACCAGCATCAATATGTTCATCTCCAAAACCAGCATCACGGATATACAAAGAAAATAAAGATGATAGCGTTTCCTGAAAATATTATCAAAACATAAGAAAACTACATTGCTAAGGCAGGATGCAAGTTTCATATCCAACTAACCTGTATACAATCCGGGTGTTCATCCAAAGCAGCAGATAATGCCTCCGCACTAGCCAAGCGGACATTATAATTGCAATGCGAAAGCGCCTTGAAAATTCCTGAATAGTCTGTCCCAAAATCATACCCATAGCGATCCCACAAATCTTCTGCCGCTTCTGCAATTAACTGAAACAAGAAGAAGATCAAGATAACAAAGTGAAATTGTTCTGTGACAAAAAAAAAACGATGATGAGGAGAACATAAGATTGAAACGAAGAAAAACAGAACCACTGATACAGGAAAGATATTTTTACTAAGTGGAGATATTTCTACACCATTTGTGACGTCCAAAGATCAACTTGCAAGGATGCTATAAAACTTTTTTTTTTTTTATAAGTTAAAAATTTTATTAAAACACAATGTAATAGGCGAAGCCCAAGTACACAGGAAGTATACAAAGAAACACCTAGTTACATTCTAATAGTTAGATAAGCGAAGACATGAAGTTGTTTACAGTCCCTCCCTTGAGTACAATAGCAGAAAACCAGCTAAGCATAGTGCTTGTAAAAAACTTCCAAAATTCGTCTATATTGCTTTCTCTATCATTAAAACACCTCTCGTTTCTCTCTAACCAAATACACCACATAATACACAGAGGCAGCATTTTCCAAGCGTTTGCCACTTGGTGACAAGTATGCATTTGAAAGTTGGACCAGCTTGCTAGAAATTCGACCACTGTTCTTGGCATAACCCAGCTCAGCCCAACCCTTCCAAACACTCCATCCCACAGCACTTTAGCCATTTTACAATGAAGAAGTAGGTGGTTCACTGATTCTGCATCTTTCTTGCACATAAAGCACCAATCCAAGACAATCATTCCACACTTCCTCAAATTGTCTATAGTCTGAATATTCCCTAATGCTGCTGTCCATATAAAACTCTTTTTGGTCATAATTGGTTGGAACATGATATATATGCTCCAGCTTGAGGGTAGTGCTAGATGTGCTCTTGTAATATAGCATACCATGTAAGAAAATCCTCATCCATAGTATTGTTTTTGCAACAAGTAGGTTTGATGAGTGCATAGTAGAGTTATTGACACGTCGCTTTTTTCTTTCAGTGAACTCTAGTTCTTGACTTGTGCATTCACCTCATATTTTAAGTAGCTGTGGAAATAGAAAATTAAACCATTTCCTGCTCAGCTGAGTAAATCAGCAAGCCAAGAACCCTTTTTCAAACTCAGTTTAAGGTCTGACAAAGTTTTAGCATGCTTCAAAGCAGAACTAGAGACATCAAAACTATGTTTCAGAGACCTAATGACTTTGGGAAAGCTAAATTTGAGCGAGGTAAGATTCGCTCACAAAGTATAACATAATACATATTTACATTACACCACACAGGTATGATAAGCTAGAATCCATGCATAGAATCCAATCAGAAAACAATCATCTTTGAGGGTCTTTAGGAGGAGAAAATATATCTGTCCTAATGCTGGAAGTAATGTATAGGAAAGCCAAATGGTGCAAACTGTAAGAGATATATTGCTTAAAATGTGATGACTAGGTCATTGAATGAAGTTGTTGAATTAAGTACGATTTAAAGTGGAATGAAGAAGAATTTAGACGTATAGAAGTGCAGAAAAATATCCTTTGGGATGAGTTGCAGGCTTTGGAGGAAGGGGTAGTTAATGCGGATTCTTTATTAAGGAAGAATGTGGTGCTGACCAAAATTGAGAAAGTTTTGTTGATGGAAGAAATATCTTGGAGGCAAAAATCAAGGGCACTTTGGTTGAAGGAGGGGGATAAATGTACTAAATTCTTTCACAAGGTGACTAATTCACATAGGCGCAACAACGCTATTGAAGTCCTCCATTCCGGTTCAAATGTGTTACATTCTCCCGAAGAAATCCAACACCACATAGTGCAGTATTATGAGGATCTCCTTGCTGAAAAAGTAGAATGGCGTCCCAAACTTGATGGTTTAATCTTTGATCAGCTGGATTCGGATGTAGTAGGTTGGTTGGAGAGGCCGTTTGATGAAGAGGAGGTGCATCTTGTGGTGAGAAGTATGTGTAAAGACAAAGCCCCGGGTCCAGATGGTTTTTCTATAGCTTTCTTTGAAGAGAGTTGGGGCATAGTGAAGGAGGAAGTGATGCAGATTTTTCATGCTTTTCATTCTAGTCAAAAGTTTGAGAAGTCACTAAACGCCACTTTCATTGCTCTTATTCCAAAAATAGTTGGTGCATATGAATTGTTTTTTTATAAGTAATAACATTATATATATATCAACAGGAGTAACCAAGTACACTGGACGTATACAAAAAAAACACCTAGCCCATACAAGAAAGCCCATAATGACCCAAAAGCCCATGAAAACCTACCCAAAATACACCAAACCCGAATTGGAAAAAATCAATTTCATTGAAAAGACACTTTTGGAGACTATTGGTGCATATGAATTGAAAGACTTCCGGCCTATTAGTTTAGTAGGAGGGATATATAAAATCATATCAAAGGTGTTAGCTAATCTTATGAGTTTGGTGATGGACAAATTCATTTCCAAACCTCAAAATGCCTTTGTAAGGGGCCGGCAAATCCTGGATTCAGTTTTGATAGCAAATGAGTGTTTGGATAGTCGGTTAAGAGAAGGCATCCCAGGGGTTCTTTGCAAGCTCGACATGGAAAAGGCCTATGACCATGTGTGTTGGGATTTCCTCCTCTATATGCTTAGAAGATGTGGCTTCGGGGATAGGTGGTGTGAATGGATTAAACATTGTGTTTCGACCGCTTGGTTTTCGATCCTAGTCAATGGAAGACCATGTGGTTTTTTTCAATTTTCAAGGGGTTTGAGACAAGGGGACCCGCTATCTCCTTTCCTTTCTGTTATTGTAATGGAGGCATTGAGTCGTATGGTGGAGGCTGCCGTAAGGGGGGGATTTCTTGCTGGTTTTTCAGTGGGCAGCAATAGTAATACCAGTTCCATTTCTCACTTACTATTTGCGGATGATATGCTCATTTTTTGTGATGCTCACAGTGGCCAGATTCAAGCTCTAAGGGCAGTTTTGTTGTGTTTTAAAGCTGTTTTGGGACTCAAAGTGAACTTGGGGGAGTCGAAGTTGGTTCCGGTGGGGGAGGTGAGTAATATAGCCTCTTTAGCGGAGTTACTAGGTTGTAAAATTGCCTCTCTTCCTATAAAATATCTTGGACTCCCCTTGGGGCATCTTTCAAAGCAAAGAGTATTGGGGATGTAGTAGAGAAGGTTGAGCAAAGACTATCGGGTTGGAAGCGGTTATATCTATCGAAAGGGGGGAGATTAACCCTCATCAAAAGCACTCTTTCCAACCTTCCCACTTACTATCTTTCTCTATTTCTATTACCGGTGGGTGTGGCAAACTGGATAGAAAAGTTGTTTAGAGCTTTCTTGTGGGGTGGCATGGGGGAGGAATCCAAACTTCACCTTGTGAGTTGGCAAAGGGTGAGCTGTCCAATTGCGAATGGGGGGTTGGGGGTGCGAAATTTGTGTGTTTTTAACAAGGCACTATTAGGGAGGTGGTTGTGAAGGTACCAAATGGAAATAAACTCGTTGTGGAGAGAGGTTATTGATCATAAGTATGGTTGTGCATAGGGGGATGGTGCTCTAAAGAGGGTAGGGGGTCTTATGGAGTAAGCCTGTGGGAATTCATAAGGAAGGGGTGGAACACCTTTGAAAAACATCTCAAGTTTGAGGTGGGTGATGGAGCACGAACCCGCTTTTGGTTCAATGTATGGAGTGGGGAGAGTCCTCTTTGCACGGCTTTCCCAGTTGTTTTTAACTTGGCTGGAAATCAGCAAGCTCCAGTTTCAAAAGTTCTATGTCGTGCCAATGGGACAGTCACTTGGAATGTCACTTTTACAAGAAATGCTCAGGACTGGGAACTTGAAGAGCTGGCAGATTTTTACAGTTACTTGTATTCAGCAAAGCTAGGGGCCAATGGGGGTGACCATATGTTGTGGACTCACACGAGGAGAGAAACGTTTACTGTTAAATCCTTCTACAAGGTCTTGACAGTCCTACAGCCCACTTTCTTTCCATGGAAGAGTATATGGAAGGTACTAGTTCCATCTAAAGTTGCTTTTTTTACTTGGACAGCTGCACATAGGAAGATTTTGACGGTTGATAACTTAAGAAAGTAAGGTATGATGGTCACAGAGTGGTGCTACATGTGTAAAAGGAGTGGAGAATCGTTAGATCGCTTTCTTTTACAATGTGAGGTGGCTGGGGAGTTATGGGCTGGTATCCTTAGTAGAGCCGGGCTGAGTTGGGCTATGCCCAAGAGTGTGGTGGATCTATTAGCATGCTGGAATAGGTCTCATAGTAGCGTCCAACTAGCAACCGTGTGGTGGATGATTCATTTGTGCTTAATGTGGTGTTTATGGTTTGAAAGGAATGACAGATGCTTTAACAACAAGGAGCGTGCAGCAGAGGGAACTTTTTTGTATTCTCTTTTCCAGTGGTTTTCTGCTATTGTATTGAAGGGAGGGAATGTTCATTAGTTTTTATCATCTTTCTAGCCTACCAGAATGTAATTAGGTGTCTCACTTTGTATAGATTATTACTTATCAAAAAAAAAAAAATGAAGTTGTCGAGTTCTTAAAGCTAAGGAGTTAGGCAAGTAGCTATGATCATATCCTTATTGTTTCAGACTTTATATGATATGACTTCTCAAAATATTTTTAAGTATATGTGCTATATATTGTTCTAGCCTTTTCTTCAGAAACTTTTCACTTACCCAAGACAATATGTTAATGTTTTTACGATATGAATATGCCTACATGGAAGGAAACAAGGATATAGTAAACTTTTAAATGTTTTTGGTCTTCTATAGAGATTTGAACCAGTTCAAAAGCAAAACAGCAGGGAAAGCCATCTTATATTGTCCGCAAGAGTTAGCTCACTTGATTGCAACACCATTTACCAGTTGATGTTCATATCTTGGACGTGACTACACTTGTTAGCCACGGAAATGGGACAGGGATCCCTATGATCGCCAGCCCCCACACAAAGGTCGTAACAATGTGTATGCCACCCAAGAAATTAATTGAAGACTAATGTTGTTATGATATGTGTGCTAGGTTTTATCATGGCATTCTCAATGTTTCAAAGATAAAGATGTTTTTAACCCTATTAATTATATAAGTTTTGTTTATAAGCAAATGATTGTATTAATAGAATAGGCATAGCCCAAGTAAGAATAGGCATAGCCCAAGTACACAAGATGGTAACAAGAGGAAACTCCTTTCAAGGATGAAGAAAAGGAAACAAGAAAATCATGAAGACCTAGGCCATTAAAATCTACAGCTATGGCCCCCATAGGAATAATGTTCTGACAAAAAGACATCTAAGATCCTCAAATGAGCGCTCCTTGTCTTCGAATGTCCTGTCATTTCACTCCTGCCATAAGCACCACGGTATACAAATAGGAACCATCTTCCACACGGCTGTGATTATCTAATATAACTATATTATTAATTTTTTTATCAGCACTTTATCTATTTACTAATTATTCAACTCATTTTTTGTTTTTCTGCTTTAAAAACCCAAATAATAACCAGGCAATTAAGAGCTGAAAAGAAGAAAGCGACAATCGTGAAAACAAGTATATATTAAGCCAAATTTCAAGTCAGTGTTTGTTTTCCAATTTAAATAGCCAAATAGTCGACACATGGCATATCACGAGTCAAAAAGTGAACAAGAAAAAGCTAAAAAGAAGAAAAAAATAGAAAGAAAAAAAAAAAACAACACAACACAAGTTGCTAGGTCAGTGTGTTGCCCACTCTGACCCATGGCCCGCCAACGCGTCACACGTGTGGAGTGAAAACTAGATCGAATGAGAATTTTAGTAAAATGCTACAAAAACCTAAAAATCAAATAGTTCTTTTGATCCGGTGAAAAGTTTTCAACAGGCAAACTAGGCACTATTTTTTAATTCTCCTTATCTCTCAATGCATTGTATGTTCAGGAAAAAACAATTAGGCACCCAAACCTTCTCTGGATCATGTAAAGCAATCCAAATGCTGGTCGCGACATCAACATTCTCAGGAAGAGAACGACTAGCAACAGCAGGAATGCATTTAACGGCATTTATGCAGGCCATTCTTACGTGAACATCCTTTGCATAAACTCCATATAGGGCCTGCAAAAACACATTGAGAGATAGCATAAGCATCAGTATAACCAAACGCATTACAGGAAAAATGTAGGAAAGTGTTTTAAAGGTACGTACAGGTGCCACTTCATCGGGTTTAAGGCCAAGACTCAACTCATTTAAGGCAGGACCAACAGATGCCTGATAACCTGGAATGACACCTAGAACATGATAGAGAACCTGCAAATCAGAAATCAACAAAGACAGCAAGAAATAAGTAACACCAGAAACAAATAACCAAAGAAAAAGAAAGGTATATTATGTGTTCATGTTTTGGTGCACATAGAAAAATGAAAAAATTTGGAATGTAACCGATATCATTCGAAGTCTTGGAAGGGGTAATAGGGGATCCATGTGTAAATAAAGAATCCGCAGCACGTCTGCATGGAGTCCTGTCTTCTTGGAGACTAACAGAATTCGCTCAATTATCTAAAAGATATTTCAGCATTAGTAAAATAGAAGCATTAGTGAACTGCTTCAATCATACATGACAAGAAGAAAAGCTTACCGGGAAAACCAAAGTAAAGGAATCTACAGGAAGAGGTCCGGATTTACAAGATGCTGATAAGCCATTTACTATTCGTTCAAAGAGCCCCAATGACGGCCTTTCATTGGCTACTTCATCACCAACTGATGGAATCAGATCCAACAAAACATTATCTTCTTTAGTCACAATTAAGCATAATGCAGTAGCAATGTCGAGGGCCCAATTACAGAGAGGTGGAGCAGAACATGTAGTGAGTTTAACCATGGTTTCATAGGCCACTTCACTAACCAGCGGTGACCGTAGTAAAGGACTGACAAAACCGACCTGATGTAACATGGAAAATAAAGCTTATAACTGAAAGATAATATATAACAAAAGATCTAAATCTTCTGTGCGAGATTTCAGAGGACATGGCACAAAAAATAAGGAAATGGTAAAAAACACTAATCAATTAGCTGGTGTATATCTAGGTTTTAAACACAGAATAGCATATGTACAGGTGAATTAGTGTGATAATCAATTTTAACCCAAAATAATAATGTGGTAAAACCAGAGCAAATCATAATGGGATGTAACCAGCGCATTTGCAAGTTCATGGACTTGATATACAGAGACGTGAGATCATCAGAACCAATCATCCACCCTTGTCAAACCCCAGGCAGATTGTAAGCTAACACCAATATGCAAAGAAAAAGTCACCGTAGGAATCCAATTTCCAATTTTCCACTCAGATCTCAACACAAAGTATCAGCAGGTGAAAGGAGAAATTATGTTCCATATGCGCTTGGCTCATAGTTTCTTCTCGGTTTTGCATGAAGATTTCACAGATATAAAAGCAGCCTAAGCTGACCTGTAGCCATAGTTAAATTTTTCTACCCTTTTCAACTTTGGGCAGTATCCTTTCATTATATAGCAGATAACATATTATCTACACAAATATCAATGTGATCTAATGCATGTTGAGTAAAAAAGTTTAGATCTAGGGCCAAAAGAAACATGCCAGACTTTTAAGGTTCCTCCACAAGCATTCTAGAATAATTTTTGGGAGTTAAAATAGAAAACTCTCTTCCTTTTGATTGGGGAGACATGAAGCCAAAGACATATCCATTCCCTCTACGACAGGAGCTGAGAGCAGGGGCTTCAATTTAATTTGAGTTCACAGCACCATTTATTATCCATAAACCATGATTCTCATGGTGCATTTATAAAGTGAAAGAAATTGAAATTAGGTTATTAATTTGTCAACAAAATATAGATGACAAAAGGCAGGCCTTCGGATACAAACCAGGGAAGGTAATTGACTGTGAGCAAATACAGGATTAGAAATGGCCATCTCCCCAAGAGCTCTCAGCATCAAAGATAATGTTTTCTGTATTTCTCGAATCTTCTCACGAATAGAGGCTTCCTCCCTAAGCAGCAACTCACGTGCCTCCTCTTTTCCTGTCTTTACCTTATCTAGATAGATCAGAATAAACAAAAAAAGTTAAAAGCCTATAATGAAAATTAACTAAGGCTGAGGAAGACAAATTAAGGAAAAGTAGAAAACAGGATTCCACAGTAACGTGCCAACTTTCTTTGCTGACTTTCCAACATCCTTTTTCCCCACAGCAGCTTCTCTGATGTGATCCTGGGAAGACATACATATAACTAATACTGAAGAGGAGAAAAAGGAAAAGGAAAAAGCACCAAACATGACCATCAAGATGCACCATGTCATTTTGGTCTTCATATGTCCGGAAACGACCCTTTGCTTGTTTAGTGTTCTTGGCGGCAATGGACTCTGCAACATAAACACCTTGCTCACAGGAAAGCATGCCTTCAGGAGTACGAAAAACCTGAAACAAATTGGAAAAGTTGAAGCAGACGTACTACAGAACCCATATAAAAAATAACAAATGAAAAAAAAAATCAAATCTAAATAAATAAAAAACAAGAGAGAGAGAGAGGAGAAAAGTACACAACAAGCTCACAAGAAAAAGAACCAAAGACAAAGTATAAAATGATACTAAGAGGAATTGCTGAATTCATTAATTGGTAAACTAATGGAGCACAGCATATGAAAGATTTTGAGAATTTGAGCAAAAACATTTTAGGTGTGGCTTGTGCTTATGCTTGTGTTAGTGAAAGTGGTACGGTGCATTTGAAAAAATGTGTGGAAAGTAAAAAAAAAATCTTAGATGTGTTTTCTGATATTAGTGAAAGGAGGAATTCAATGCATCAGCTACTATTCACTACTCCACCACACCCACACCCTATTTAAAACACTCCCACACCCTTTGATAACAACCCCACACCCTATGAAAAAAAAAAGCTATAGGTGTGGGGTGTGAAAGTGAATAGTGGCTGATGAGAAGAATTTTTCTTGTGAAAGTGGAGTCAACTAAAGTAGAAAACTGTATTGAAATTTTTTTTTTATTTAAAGGCAGTTTTGTAACATTGGCACAAATCCAGTACTAATATTGTCTTTTAAGCCGAAGAATTTTACCAAAATGTCATTCTCCGAAAGCATATCATGTGAATAACGCTCTGGAAGATTTTGCAGATGCTGGCATAAAAAATAAGTTCTAATCAGATGTCAGCAGACTACCGAAACAATATTGCATCATTGGATCCACTTGCCTATAAATCTTAAATTATATTTGATTTAAGTAGCAAAACCTTTTCGAACTCTATATAGGTATCTCTAGGTGTTATAGACATCAATGTGGATAGCGAAGATATCGCCGCTTGGTATTCAAGTGGATTAGCACTCATCAACCCCATTGGTCCCAGTAGTCCCTGAAAAACACAACAGCAAGGGCTCAGTCTTAACAAGAACATCACCATAAAGAAACATTCAATTCATGAAAGAAACTATGGCGATCATACAAAATAAAATTTATGTACTCTTGAACAACAAGAATCCGTAAACTCAGACAAATGAAAAAGGACCCAGAGCATCAGATAGTAAAACAGTTATTAAATTCCCTTTCACAGATTACATGTAAGCAGTTCAGGTCAATCACAAAGTCGATATACCAACAATATTTTGGACATGCCTATTGACAAATCAATAATTCTATCCCCAAACCCCCTATTACCTCCACCCCAGACACTCGGTGACCTGGCTTCCTTCATGTCATTTTTTTTTTATTTCTTTAAAAAAACCACAAAAGATACCAATGTCCCATTTCAAACCCCATTTCAGATCCCATGCCCTAACTCAATCCACTCAATCCCCAAAACCCACAGCCAACGTCAAGTTCCAATACCCCATTTCAGCCTCCATCCACCACCAACACCACAACGGTAAGCAAAATCTCACTGTGTTTATGGATGGATGTTCAAGGAGGTAGCATGATTTGTTGGAGTCAGAGCTGCTATGATTCTTCTTGCGATAAATCATGCAAAATAAACAGAAATCTTGCCATGGCTTTGCATGAACTTGCTTTTAATAGGACTAGTAGCCTTGCGGAACTTTGCTCTATCTTCTCATTGAGAAGATTTTCTGTGTTCAATCTCATGAGAGAGGTGGACAAACAATAATTGAGCAATGAAATGAGATTGACTGACTCCAATTGCCTTATCAGATGCCGATGGTGAGATTGTGTGATTCTGTTTGGGGAAGTTGAGATTTGACCAGAATTCGGGTTTTGCTACACAACCTCCTACTATTCATCCACACTCCACACTCCACATTTTTTAATATTTTTTTCAAAAATTTTCTTGAATTTATTTTTTTTAACTATTTCAAATTTTTTATTCACTATTCATATAAAAATTATTTAATAAAAAAAATTTTAAAAAAAAATTTTTAAAGGTGGAGTGTGGATGAATAGTAGGAGGTTGTGAAGATTTTCTGTTTAAGGAACAATGTGGATGGTGTCTCATCAGCCAGAGTGTGGTGTGTGTGTGGTAAACAGGAACAAACACACAATATCTGTCAAATTCTTAAAGAACAAATATACTGTAAAATTATTCTTTAATAAGTGCTGACCTTTTTATTAGTATCCCAAATCCAAAAAATATGAAATATTGTCTAGGGGTTTAAGCTCAATTTAGAGAAGGCTTACGATAACTTTTTTTTAAATCTCTTCTTGCAGGACGACATAAGGATTAATCCCCCATGTGTCAGGACCTAACCATGGTTTTTTCCTTTCAGGTATTTGTGGTCATCTTCCTTTCAGGTAAAAAAAATTACCATGTCATAACAAAACGAGGATTTTTTTTTATTGGCACCGAGTTTTCGGGAATAGCGTCCCAACTAATTATTCAACAAAACGAGGATTAATCCCCAATGTGTCAGGACCTTAACCATGGTTTTATTATGTTGGGTCTCTTACCTAGCTTATGGTTTATGCTTTAGTAGCATTTCCAAACCCTACAGCAAGGGGGGTGTTACAGTTATATCCGATTTTAATATTTGAGCACCAAAACTTTTTTCAACAACTTCATCCCCAGACCAATTCCTAGATATACCAAACAATTGTGCACTTTTGCAGTGCCCCTTTACAGAATGCACCAAGTAAGAATCACAAGTGACATATTCTAGGCTCCAGTACCATTGTCACATTTTTCTGTTTTTAACTATTAGAAACTGCCTGCAGAGTACAGCGTATTTCTGCTCCATTCTTCACATGGTGGTGAAAATGAAATAAGCCATCTATCCTAGAAAACCAATCAGAAAACGCTCAAGTTGAATAATCTAATCATGCTAAATACTTCGTTTCCGGGTAAAGAAGTCACAAGTAGAAATTCATATCAAGGATTCCAGAGGAATGTCTATTATGTAGTCCAATGGAAAACGAAAAAAATGTCAAAATAGGAAACTCTTTTCATCAAGCATCTAAAATTTACCTTACACAAATTTCCCACATCAGCGGAAAGAATGCCAATGATGTCGAAACCAAGCGCTTGAAAACATTTAACAAGTCTCTGAAACAAAATGAAATGGGTCAATTAACATTGAGTAGCATATCATACTGGTTGACATTGAGTATGTTCAGACATGCAACTATCTACAATCAAACATGAAAGCATGCCATATGTATATTTTATATCTGCAAAAGGGGCAAAAATATATGAAAATAGCAATTGCTACCATAATACAGGTAATAATAGACATGCAAGAAGTAGATATGAACATATCAACAAAGCTTTTTAGAGGCTTGCCATGAGTTTGGAGGTTTCCTTGAGCTATGTGGCAGTGATCTTTAAAGAACCTCAAAATTCACAAGACTTTACAACTCAACAAATAAAAGGCACTTTTGTGCCTCTTACACTAGATGAGACATACCTGAACTCATTATTTCATTTTCCAAATATGGTTGTATGTAAAATAATCTTTTGACTTTACTGCTATCATATAAAAAAAAAATATGCTCAAGTAAAGAAAAAAGACCACTAAACAGAAATTACACAGAATACAGGTCCATGTTAATTAATAAAGAAAACATTTACCCTCCAAACTGTATCTCGCTTTGCAGTGCCAACCACACATGGATGATGTGAGCAGAATATAATTCGCGTGGATGAACTTGGGGTAGCAGCTAGAGCTGTTGATGATATTAGAACTAAAGCCTTCACCAAGACCTCCACTGATGGAAGGAAGGGAACTTGAGGGTCCAACGAATTCTCCGTGTCACTACACATATAAAAAGTTAGATGCCTTCACAACATCACAGACCAGTATTAACAAATAATAAATTACATGCACAACTTAGTATTGTTTTAAACCATCACAATACATCAGGATTTGATTGCAAGCTATGCTTGAGCACATTGCTTTTCCACAACTTCGACATAAATATGTATATTGATGTGGGCATATGTATAAATATATGCATGTCCTTACCAAAAATATATATACGTACATACATGTCATGTATACATCATCATAGCAATAAAAGGTGTTAAAAGAATCATCGAAACAAAAATTATACCTGAAATAAAATTGTGCATATGCATTTAGATGTGTGCATTTTAACTCAATGGAGAAAAGGAAAATAAAAGCTTATAATGACAAAACTAAGCAATCTTAAAAGGGTCATTGAATATAAATGTACCTTGTCTTTGAACTACAAAGTCTCTCCCCAACTAGGGAAAGAAAAATTGAAAATTCAAGTAAAAGATCATCAGATAATTGTGGTGCAGCAGTAATTATCTTTCTCGTAGCGTTGCAAGCGATTCTCCGTATGTCCCAATTTGGATGACATATCAAAAAGATTATCAACTGCACCATTCAACAATCAATAAGTAATCTTCCTAGTCAAGAAAAATATCCATGCAGTACCTACCACACACCAATTTACCTGTAATAGTGATCTGACTGAAAAGCTGGCCACCACTCTGCAGTATGAACAACATATATCCATTGAGAAAACCCACTTGAAAATTTTCTAAGACACTACACAGACAATAATAACGGAGAGGCTTTGCAACATAAATGAATTCAAACCTGTTAAAATGGCCCACCAGCAAAACTTCAAGAAGATCAATACATGCCACGCAATCCTCAGTGGAGAACTTTGAGGCCTGTGTAGCACATCTAAGCATTAAAATAACCAAGAAAAACCAAGATTAGATATCAATAAAATCAAAGAGTCTGCAAATAGCTACCAAAGAAACTGGTACAAGTGAGGGTTCATTTTGAGATATCAAAGACCAGATCTTTTCCTTTGCGACGGTCTCCTCTGAGAAAACGAGTAGAAGTTAATCAAATTAATGATTTACAAATGAAAATCGATGATAGAAATGCAGAGGCAGTTGCATGAATAAGTTCATGGCTCAACTTGTAGCAATAATAGTAGTAAACACTATAAACCTGCTCTGATATCAACAGCTGCAATTTTCCCCACTAAGAGCAAAGCATATATACCATCCAAACGCTGTACAGCCTTACTAAAACCAGTTTTAACAAGTTGGACCAGAGGACCCAATAAAGATGATACCTGAAATGTTTGATTTAAAGCATCAAAATGATGAATGCAATGGCCTCGACTAGAATCAATCAACAAACGCATGTTAGGATAAAATTAGTAAGACAACTTACTTGTAAAACATTAGCATCATTTCTGCATATGACTCGGAGACAACGAAGATGTCCCCTCCTCAAAGCTTCCTTCTCCTTGAGCCCAGAAGCAATAAAGGAAACTACATCTGGCTGAACAGCAGAACGTGCTGCCCAAGAAGCTACAGCCAACAAAATTGCAAGCTTCACCTCTTCATTTCCTAAACATTAGAACATTGTATAAAGAATCAGCCACGTGAAAAAATAATAATAAAAATAAAAATTCCAAACTTCTTTTATGATGTCCACGGGTATATAAAAGAAAAAAAGATAAACATCAGTACATTTGAAAAGGAAAAAAAAAAGACAAAAAAATTACCATCATCCTTGTAATAGGACAAAAGGAAGATGCAAATGGAACTTGATAGGCTGTTCAAGTATTTCCCCTCAGGAGCATTAGACAATTCCTGAAGTGCATTGATCATGCCAATTCTCTGGTAAGGATACGCAAGTCTGCCTTCTGAGCCTGTTTAAATTTGAAGCATGAACATTTGAAGTAAAATGCACATTCAGTTACCGACCTTCCTAAATACATCCTCTTACAGCAACAGTTATAATTACTTAAAATTACAAAAGAAATGATTTGACAGCAAATATAAATAAATACAATCAGACCTCCAATTACAGCTTTGACAGCATTGAATATTGCTTCAAAAATGTCTGGATTACTAGATTTTCGGCTCAAGCACCTGACTATTGCTAATGCCGCAACCCTTCTCCCTTCATCTGCATGCCGAGCTTGTGGTAAAACCACAGAAAGAATTTCGGTGGCATACCTACTTAAATCAAGGTTGACTGACTCCAAAAGAATTGAAACAGACTCCAACACAATCTCGGGATTGCGTTTCAGCATTTTTACAGAAGATGGAACCACGATACTTTGAAAATCTTCATGGGACATACGTTTAAAAAGTAAACAAAAAGCCTCACTGAGAAACTTTGTCGGTTTTTCTCTAGCATTTAGCACTGCCTTAACATATATATCAAGAAATATTGGCTACAGAAAACAAGAAGAAATCATGTCATCATTCGGGCAGAAGAAACAGTATACCAGCATTTCCATCAAATACATGATACATAATGAAAAATAAACTTAACTGACCTTGCACTCCTCAAACAAAGAAGGTGACATGCTTGAGAACTCTAGTAATAACCATATTAATTCAGGACTATCTTTGTACGGAATCCGCCCATCCTTAAATTCTTCAACATATGCTTTAAAAATGTCAGGAGACTGAAAAAAAATGGCCAAATGAAAAATGCTTAAAAATCAGAAGTTAAAGGTAACAGCAGGACAACCTTCTCAATAATCAGTAAAAGTTAAATGGTCTAAACCTGAGAAAATAGATTCAAAAATGTTTGCTTGCAAGCCCTTCGCACACGGAAAGATCTTTGTACAACAATATGAAGTAAAGATGCTTGAGCTGCAGCTACCCTACATAATGCATTCTTTGAAACTGTCGCAAACTGACTCTTGCTTAAGAGGAGGCATGACCACCTGAGAAGTCTGTAGCAACCCACATGGGATTGGAACTTTAGATGCCTGTCCATTACCTGGACAAGTGCTGCTGCAAAATTCTTCATGAACAATAAGTCACCAAGAGCTTTTTCAATCACATCATCAACAGCTTTCCTTGATCCGTGATCATCATAGATTGGCAATGTTCTAAACAATATATCTATCAGAAGTGATGCAAGCTCTGCACACATCTCTGCAAAAGAACAATGAAGGATATATTTTAAATGCGTACATACATAAGTCTATATATGTGTGTGATTGTGTAAATATATTTACATGCATCAAAATAGCATCAATCTTGTCACACCACTGCTTTTACTTCCAGGCAGCCAAGTAGTGTTTAGGGGCATGAATATTCAAAAAATGGTCTAGGTTAACAAAAGGTGAACTGAACTTTCTTTAATTCTAGCTACAACAAAATCACCATTAAGGTCATTCTACAAATGCTATGGGAAAAATCACCACATTAATTGGGAATCCTAGCTATATATGACATGGAGATGTGGTTTAGGGTAGAAGTCATGCAGGTGGTTAGCTCTAAGTATTGCCAGGGTGCGCTACTCACTCTTGAATGGCTACCCCTCGGGTTTCTTTGCAACTCACAGGTGGTGACAAGGGCCCCTTTTGTCTACCCTATTGTTGTTGTCAATATTTGCCCTTAGCAAGATTATTTCAACACCAGAAGACGATGACAATCTCTCAAGATTGTTAGTGGGGACATGTAACGCCCCAATAGAAGGCCAAAACCACATGACCTATACTCCAAAAGAACTAGTCAATGATACAATTGAAACCCCATTAGAACCTTATAAAGAGCAAGAACTCCTCCTTCCCAAATAATATGAGATCTCATTCATCACCTACTCTTATCCTTATCATATGGGGTATCACAATCTCCCACCCCCCCTTAAATTCTCGATGTCCTCGCCGGGCCTGTCCGTTGTAGGTGGCACGGCACAACTCAAGTCCCACATTTCTGGTTGGGATAGACTCGGATACCATTTATAACGCCCTAATAAAAGGCCTAAACCACATGACCTCTACTCCAAAAGGACTAGACAATGATACAATTGGAACCCCATTGGAACTTTATAAAGAGCAAGAACTCCTCATTTCCAAACAATGTGGGATCTCATTCACCACCTACCCTTATCCTTATCATATGGGGTATCACACAACATGGAATGTGCAACTTCTTGCATTACATCCACTTTCGCAGGCAACACATTGAATTTTGTGGGGCAAATCCATGATACATAAGCTATGTATGTTGCATTTTCTTTTGTTTAGAAGTTCTTTCAGATTTGAAGATTAACTTGGCCAAGTCACAGTTGCTACTAGTTGGCAATGTAGATGATGTTAATAGTTCGACTCATATCCTGGATTGTCTGGTGTCAGCTTTGTCGATCACGTACTTAGGCATCCCATTGGGAGCTAAGGCAAAGGCGATTTGGGATGGTATTTGGAGATTTGGAAAATCAATTGGGGGGTTGGATGATAGGGGAATATAGTAACCTTGACCAAGAGCACTATCTCTAAAAACTCTTTTATATTTTTTTTTTCTCTCCGTAGGTGAAAATCCCTGGTAGTAATCCCCCGTCAACACTGTCCAATGGTTTTCAAGAGCTTTGGAGGATTGTTTGAAGATTGGACGTTAGGAGTTATACACTGCTCACTGGGAAGGAGGTAGAGGCTTCATCGCACAACGGTGCTCAAATTCCCGTGGCTTCTACATGATTCTGGTGGAGTATGGTGGGGGAGGTCATCAAAATTTCATTTTCATACCTGGGGATAGAGATGGAGTGGGGTGGAGAAAGCTTGCAGTGGAGCTACAGGTTGCTGGTAGAGAAGGCGGGCAAAACTTCCTCCCATCACTGCCTCAGTCATACAGGGAGGCATTGGAGTCACCTCGAGATGTGCGAAGATCAAATATGGCAGTTCCGCTAAGGTCAGACAGCGTTCCTCTTTCAGCACATGCTCATTATAGTGAGGGAGCTGGCAAAGTATGGGCTGGGCAAAAAGAGGAAATGGTGCTGAAGGAGCTGCACGAAATGCAAGGGAATTTGAAGGAGATGTCTGATAAAGTACAAAGGTTGATACGGTGCGTTAAAGGAAAAGTGGAAGGGGGTCTGGGTGTGGGTGTGGGTTCGTGCTGTGGCCCGTGTGTTGAACAAATACAGAGTATGGGAAAGGGCCGTTAGGGTGGGCTTGAAGGCAAAGCCCAGTGCACGGTCCAATCCAAAGGAAAGGAAATACTAACGGGCTAGGGAAATGGGCTTCAGCCCATGGGGAGGCTTGCGTCCCAAACGGGTCTTTCCTAGAGGAAAAAGTTCCAACCTGTAAGAGGCCCATCGGCGAGTGGACTTGGGCCATCATTGCCAGTGAAGACACAGACAACCTCGCCGAAGGTCACAGTAGCACCAGCGGAAGCTTTGTCGTCGGCAATAGCATCATCGGAGCTTGGAGGTGCATAGTTGAGCAGCTCTGTCACCGTTGTAGTCCCCGATGCTTTGGGACCTACACAGAAAGGTCGATGGTGGCTGCTAGTGTTTCTCGACAACAATCACGCCATTTAGCTTGCTAGAGAGTGTAGAAGCAGTCGACGAAGAATTCTTTTCCTTGGCTAGGCAGTAGCAGACAACACATTCGGCATTTGGAGAAGTTTTTGCTCCAAACAAGTGTCCTAGCACCATTATCATTAATGGAATATGGAGAAGCAGGTCTTGACAAGAAAAAAGAGGAGCTTTCTGTGAAGGGGACAGAAGGGGTGCATATGCAGCTGGTTCTCTATGTAGGGGAGTGCATCGATGGGGGAGATGCCGAACCTATACATATGCTCCCTCCTAGTCCCAACTCAGAGAGGTTTATTTCGGATTGGTGTTCAAGAAAGTGGAGGAGATGCAAGTCTGCGTTGGGGTGTCTTGTATAGGCTTTGAAGAGTAGTTTAGGGATCTTCTTGTGGCCATTGAAGATGGTCAATCGAAGTCCGCCATTAAGAGAGATAGGGAACTTAAAAGCTTAAATGCTCTATAAATTATAAAGTGAAGGAGGGGAGTGGCGGAAGGAATAGAATGAAAGGGAAGGGAGTTAGCATTGTCCATGAAACCTAAGATCCTCTCTTGGAACATGCGGGGGCTTAATGATCGCAATAAGCGCTTTCACATAAAATCTTTATTGCGAATGTGGAAGGTTGATGTGGTGTGTTTTCAAGAAACAAAATTGAGGGCCGTCGATAGAAAACTTATTCGCAGCTTGTGGGAGTGTTCGCATGTGGGTTGGTCTTACTTGGCTTCACTAGGAGCGTCTGGTGGCATCCTCTTAATGTGGGATAAAAGAGTGGTGGAGGTAGGCGGTAGAGGAGTGTTTTGGGACTTTTTCGGTAGCTAGTCTTTTTAAAAATGTAGTAGATGGGTGTGAGTGGGCTTATGTAGGTATTTACGAGCCTAATTTGGATAGAGAGAGGAGAAGGCTTTGGGAGGAGTTGGCGGACTTCTATTGTTTATAGGACGTGCCGTAGTGTATGGGTGGGGATTTCAACATCACTCGCTTTCCTAGCGAGCGATCAGGGAATTCTCGCAACTCTATAGCCATAGAGGAGTTCTCTGAGTTTAGGTTTGATTTGGACCTTATGGATCTTTCCCATGTTGGGGGAGAGTTCACATGGTCCAATAGCAGGGGTTGGTCGAGATTGGATAGGTTTCTTGTTTCTCCTTCTTGGGAAGCCCACTTTCCGGTGTTGTGTCAAAAGAGGCTGGCTCAGGTTTACTCGGATCATTTTCCTCTTTTGTTAGATTGTGGTGGCATTCATAGGGGTCACCAGTATTTTAAGTTTGAAAATATGTAGTAAGCAGTGGACGGTTTTGCTGAGAAAGTTCGTTCTTGGTGGTCTTCTTATCAGCTCACGGGTACCCCTAGCTTCATTCTTGCAGGTAAGCTTAAGGCTTTAAAGCAAGATTTAAAGAGGTGGAACTTGGATGTTTTTAGTAGTATTGACAACCAAAAGACTACTCTAATGGACGAGTTACAGGAGTTCGAGGGGCAGGTATTGATGGGAGACACTTTTGAAGAGGTACTGTTGAGGAAGAGTGCAGTGGTGACTAAATTGGATAGGGTATTGTTGATGGAGGAGACCTCATGGCGACAAAACTCTTGGGCTCTTTGGTTAAAAGAAGGGGATAAATGTACAAAGGTCTTCCATAGAGTGGCTAATTCACATAGGCGCAATAACACTATTGAGTCACTCAAAACAGGTAATCAAGTTCTCTCTTCCCCTCCCCCCCCTTCGAATTAGAGAATCACATTGTAAATTATTATGAGAACCTGCTCATGGAGCCGACTTGTTGGAGGCCGAAGCTCGATAATTTGCCTTTTGAGTCAATTGATATGCAGAATGCAAGCTGGTTGGAAAGACCTTTTGAAGAAGATGAGGTGCATAAGGTCATATGCAATATGGCTAAAGACAAAGCACCTAGGCCGGATGGGTTTTCGATGGGTTTCTTCCAACATTGTTGGGAGATTGTGAAATGTGATGTTATGCAGGTCTTTCTTGATTTCCATGCCTTCAAAAAGTTTGAGAAATGCCTCAATGCAACGTTCATAGCCCTCATACCGACGAAACATGGGGTGATGGAAGTCGAGGATTTCCGCCCTATAAGCCTGGTAAGTGGGGTTTACAAAATTATTTCAAAAGTTCTTGCAATTCAATTAAGCTTGGTAATGGAGCAAATTATTTCAAAACCTCAAAATGCCTTTGTTCGAGGGAGGCAGATACTTGATTCTGTTCTTATTGCCAATGAGTGCTTGGATCATAGGTTGAAGGAGGGCTCACTAGGCATTCTATGCAAACTTGATATGGAGAAAGCATATGATCATGTAAATTGGGATTTCCTCCTATACTTACTTGGGAGGTGTGGCTTTCGTGATAGGTGGATTTCATGGATTCGACATTGTGTAACTACTGCTCATTTCTCAATGTTAGTTAATGGTACCCCTATGTGTCTTTTTAACAGTACCTGTGGTTTGAGGCAAGGGGACCCGATGCCTCCTTTTCTTTTAGTTATTGTTATGGAGACACTTGGCCGGATCGTGAAGTTAGCTATTGAGGGTGGTTTTTTAGCTGGTTTTTCCGTGGGTAATGGTACTAATGGCTCTATCATGATCTCACATCTTTTATTTCCAAATGATACACTTCTCTTTTGTAAAGCGAAGTTGGGCCAAATTCAAGCTTTATGTGCACTCTTGTTGTGCTTCGAAGCAGTGTCGAGGCTTAAAGTAAACCTTGGTAAATCTGAGATGGTGGCGGTGGGTGTGGTGCCTTGAATCAGTAGCCTAGCAGATCTCTTGGGGTGTAAAGTGTCTTTTCTGCCTATGAAATATCAGTAAGGGAAATCTGGAATTTTCTTGTAGCTTCTTTGGTCCAATGGTTTTCTGCAATTGTATGTTCATGAGTTTTTACTTTCCTTTCAACTCGCTAGAGTGTAATTAGATGTCTCTTTTGTATACTTCATGTGTACATGGGCTTTGCCTAGTTGCATTGGATCAATAAAATTTATTAATTATCAAAAAAAAAATATTTGGGCCTCCCCTTGGGGGCGACTTTTAAAGCTAGAGCTATTTGGGACGGGGTCATTGAGAAAGTGGAGAAAAGGTTGGTTGGGTGGAAATGACGGTATCTATCGAAGGGGGGCGGCTCACACTAATCACAAGAACTTTATCTAATCTCCCGACTATTTCTTATCTCTATTACCGTTGCCTACTGGGGTGGCGAATAGGATCGAGAAGTTATTTCGGCCTTTCCTGTGGGGTGGTCTGGGAGAGGAAAACAAATTTCATCTTGTTGATTGGAATAAAGTTTACTCCTCAATCTCGAGTGGAGGATTGGGTGTGTGCAATTTGAGGACCTTCAATAAAGCGTTATTAGGGAAATGGTTATGGAGGTATCACTTGGAGGGGGAGTCATTGTGGAAGGAAGTTGTTGACTCTAGACACAGAGGTGCTTGGGGTGCTTGGTGTACCAATGTAGTGAGGGGGGGTATGGTGTGGGTTTGTGGAGATATATTTGGGGGGCTAGCAGTGTTTCAAAAACAATATCTGTTTTGTGATTGGACAGGGTACTAGAATCAGGTTTTGGCAGAATGTTTGGTGTGGAAAGCGCTCTTTGGAGAGGGTCTTCCCAGCTCTCTATAGTATTGCAGCTAATAGGGAGGCTTCGGTGGCGGATTTGCTTGTGTTTGCCCATGGTTCTCATCAATGGAATATCCTATTCACTCAGGAAAACCATGACTGGGAATTGTCTACCGTTTCAGAATTTTTCAAATTGATATACACCTCAGGAAGTATAATGGCATAGGGTGATAGGATACAATGGAGGTCCAAGCAAGAAGTTCACAGTGAAGGCATATTTTAAAATATTGGCTTCACAGGTAATGAATCTTTCCCGTGGAAAAGCATATGGAGGTCTTGCATACCTTCCAAAGTGGCTTTCTTTCCGTGGACTGCGGCTCTTGGGAATATTCTAACCACGACAACTTGAGGAAAAGGAGTCTCATTGTGATGGATTGGTGTTATCTGTGCAAAAAAATGGAGAATCAGTGGACCATCTATTATTGCATTGTGATGTGACATGAGAGTTGTGGAATGGGATATTTAGTAGAGTGGATGTCACTTGGGCTATGCCGTCAAAGGTGGCTGACCTGCTTGCTTGCTGGAAGGGTATCCAAGGCTATCCCTAGGTGGCAGCACAGCATGGAAGATGATCCCGTTGTGCATCATGTGGTATACTTGGATGGAAAGAAATGCACGGTGCTTCGAAGATATGAAAAGAACAATGGCGGAGCTTTAGAATTTTTTTCTGCACACTTTACTCCTGTGGTTTTCAGCCAATTGTCCTTAATGGAAACAATGTGCATGATTTCTTATCTTTAATTTAGCATTTTTATAATGTATTTAGGCGTTTTCTTTTGTATACTTCCTATGTACGTGGGCTATGCCTATTTTCATTCATATCAATGAAACTTACTTCTTACTCATAAAAAAAAAATGTCCATATTTCCTATCCCTATAGTAGTTGTGAAGTGCATTGAGATGTTACAAAAGGATATATTATTAGGGAGGAGAAAAAATCAACTTTATGAATTTGCCCAAAGTGAGCTTGGTTTCCAATTTCCATAGGCAGCCTAAGTATTAGAAGAATAGTTGCACTCAACAAAGCATTACTAAGGGAATGGCTTTGGCGTTATGCTAAAGATATAGGAAGCCTTTGGAGGGAGGCGATAAAGATGAAGTATTGCAGCAAGTGGGGATGATTGAGTGCCAGTTAGGTGAACAAAAGCTACAAGATGGGGTTGGAAGAACATACAAAGAGAATGGGGGAATTTTCCCAACACGTTAGATCTCAAGTGAGGACTGGAGCCAAGGTCAAGTTATGGGATGATGTATGATGTGGAGTTAGCCTCTTCAAAGCACATTCCCAAGTGTATTCACCATTTCTTTTTTCTTCTTTTTATAAGTTAGGTTCATCTCCTGTGTATTTGGGCCTTGCCTAATTACGTGGTTTAATAAATTCTTTTTACTTATAAAAAAAAGTAATAATCGTTTTTTTATCAGTAAACAAACTTTTATTGATCGAAATTCTTTTTATAAGTAATAATCATTTCATTTAAAATAGCTATAGGTGTGGATCTCCACGCATGTCTAATAAATCCCATTCATTCTCTCCATACAATTTCTCTCATATTCTCTACTATTTGTTTCCCACGTTTAGCATTTTTCTGGACATTATTAGGAGGAGATGGAATGCTCGAAATGATTATTACTTATAAAAAGAATTTTGATCAATAAAAGTTTGTTTACAGATCAAAAAAACAATTATTACTTATAAAAAGAAAAAAAATAAATGGTGAATACATCTAGGAATGTGCCTTTAAGAGCCTAATCTACACAGCATACATTTAAAATAGCTATAGGTGTGGATCTCCTCGCGTGTCTAATAAATCCCATACATTTTCTCTCAATACATTTTCTCTCATCTTCTCTACTACTTGTTTCCAATGTTTAGCATTTTTCGGGACATTATTAGAAGTAGTAATTTTTAAAGGATGGAATGCTCAAAGGTAGTCCTCATTGAGACACAATTATTTGAGATTTCATTTGCAGGAACTCGTACAAATACCGGCCATTTCAATGTGTTTCGATCAATACCGGCCGGTTTTCTGTGTTTCGGCTGGTATGTTGATTTCAGTCCGGTACAATAAATCAGGGGCTAGAGTCTGGACTATTTTGTAATTACAATGAAAGGGCAAGGGCAAGGAAGTCTCATATGTCTATAAATAGCTCACTTGAGATCTTTAAAAGCAAGTACACTACACATCAACTACAAGTTTTACAACATTCATTCATCAAAAGTTTTCAATCTCTCTTTTCTAAGTATTGAGTTGTACTGTTTTCATTTCAGTCATTGAGGAGTGTTCTCTAATAACCTACCCACTATCAGCTTTTGTATCAGTGGAAGGGTATGTATAACCCTTGTACATGTAATAGGAGTGCTACATAGAGAATAGTTGAATTACCACTTGCAAGGTGATTATAAGTGTATAAGGTGTTCCACAGATTCTTTGAAGCGGCATTGCTCAAAGTTGTAATAGATTTCTATCTTCACCTGAAGGAGGTTGAATAGTGAATTTGGGAATCCTCAAATAGTAGCTTAAGGCGAGGAAGTAGGCAATAGGGCTTAAACTTGTTAAAATACTGAGTTTACATCTCTCTTGCCCTTTTTTTTATAAGTAAAAGTAAGTTTAATTGATATAAGAATAGAAACAAAGTACCAAGGAGTATACAAACAGAACATGAAACCTAATTACATCTAGGTACTAGTGAGAGATACAAGCAGGTCATGGAAAGTATCCGTATTACAAATAATGGCCGAAGCCCAAGAAAAATATCTCTCTTACCCTTACTCTTTTTATTTACTATTGCTTAGTATCTTATTCACATTTTACATTGTGTAGTTGAATTATAATTGTTAATTTTTTAAAACAACCCAATTCACCCCTCCTTCTTGGGTTAGTCATCTGGGCAACAATGAGCTTGATTATGGGTTGGCATGTAGGCTTAGCTTTTGCAAACCAAGACTTAGACCTACAATTTATCCTAGAGGAAGGGGTGTTACAGGTTGACTCCTTGCTCTCCTCCTATACTAGGTTGTATCATCTTTTACTACATTGTGATATGGTTTTTCTTTTACATATAAAAAAAAAATTGTGACAGCTAGCATTCTATGGCAACCTATCTATAATTTGTTTAAGTTGAGCAATGCCTAAAAATGTGGTAGATCTTTCAGCATGCCACAAGGAATAGTTTAGGAGCCAGAATGGAGACACATTGTGGAAGATGATCCCAACATACTTGATGTGGTGTTTATGGAGGGAAAGGAATGACCGAAGTTTCAAAGATGCCATAGACTTCAAACTTTTCTTCTCCAATGCAATATTCCACTAAAGGACAACCGACCTATGTCACTACAACTTCACTTTTGGGGATTTTCTAGCTCTTTTTTCCTCCCCAATCTAGGTGTACTTGTCGTATACCCCCATGTACTTCGATTCTCTCTCTCTCTCTATGTCTCTTTCTCTCTCTCTCTTTGTTAATCATTAATAAACTCATCCTTTTTTTTGCTAGGCATCGCCAAGTATTAGGGACATTAGATCCCCCCCCCAACCCAACGTCCAACAGATTTTTTTTATCAGTAAACAAGAATTTTTATAGATGATAAAGATATGCATGGCCAAGTATACAAGACATAAAAACCCCAGTAGGAAGGGTTTGAGCCCTCCATCTTAGAGTCCCATGGTCCCTAAGGACCAGAGTGGATGCAAATTGGCCCACAAGCCATTGGCCATCAATAAAATCGTCTTACTTATCAAAATAATACCCTCCACATAAAAACTCTAGTTCCATTTCAAATTTGAAACAAACAGTATTTTATCTATAAACACATTGTGTCATAGACACAACCTACATTTCACCACGATTGTATAACCATGTCATAGGCACATGACATACCTACACATGTCGGCTTACTTTGTAATGTTAAGCATATTCATTTACCAAAGTTTGATCATATCTGTTTGCATGCATAAGAGCCATGGACCATATAACATTTTTGAAAATAGATACATGAAATGAATACGGATATGAAAACTTTTAAATGGACATATGCAAAACCATCATGTGATTGGTGGATTCTGAAGCCTATAAGTTGTGAATCCTTCCCTAAACAAGGGCAAATCCCAAGTTGAATGATGTTGCCTACTCAAAGTAGCCAACAAACCTATTGTCAACAGTCAACAATGAGACATTATAACCTTGCAGAGAACAACACAATGGACGAGGATGGTATAGGTCAATGGCGCATGCACGCGCAAAAATGTATATATACATGCATTATGCATGTGTTTGCAATGAGAATGAAAAGGTATAGAAGTTAGAACCGATTTGGGACACTATAACACTTTCCTAGAAACTCATTCTACCATTTTCTACAATAACAAAGAAAGTCACTTCAAAATGAAAATGTGACAACCAGCCAAGCAATACAGAAGTGAAAATGAAACAAAAAACAAAATTGCATTTGAAAACTAGAAATATAATCCAAAGAATAATTAGGTGACTGACCTGAATTGCCTAGAATTCTGGGGATTTCATCACGGAAGATCAGGACCCGGGTCTTGGTGGACGGGGTGGAGACCGACCCAACAATGGAAACAAGCAAATCAAATGAATTCGCGGCCATCGTGAAGCAGGTAGACCCAGATTAAGGATCCGAGTGAGGTTATGAAGCTTAAGGTGGATAGCTGGTTAGGGTTTTAGGAGCAGCCAAGTCTCGTCAGTGTGAGAAAGAGTCGATCTCCTTGATCTTGATCTTCTCCCTCACCATTCCTCCAAAATAAAAAATAAATTAACCCAACTTACCTAAGCCAGTTGCAACAATAGGCACATAAAATTGCACAGTAGTGATAAAACAAATCAAATGCCTTTTTCTTTTTCTTTTTCTTTTTCTTTTTTTTTTTTTTGCTTTTTTCAATTTTTAGATTTTATATATGTCCAACTTGTTGTTCAAGCTCACTTAACCAAAATAACTCTTGGGAAGTGCACTAATCCAACCAATGGGTGAATAAAAGAGAGGAAAATAAAGCGTAAACCAGAAAAACGAAAAACAAAAAAACAAAAAGAAACAATTGTTAAAGAACCAAACAAATATCAAAACCCACGAAATAATGAATAACCAACAACAGTAGTGCACAAAGCCAACTGATGGAAGAACAGAAAAGATGAAAAAAGAGTATGACCTCTTGAAGAATCAACAACATACTACACAAATCTAACCAATGGACGAATAAAAGCAGGGGAGGGGGGATTTGTTGCTACAAAAGAGGATACCCCATTACAAAACATGGGATGTGTCTGTTCAATGGTTCTTGCCCACACCCAAGTAGCCGAATGCAAGCGGTTGTATGGAGGTCATTGACCACACAACTGTCTTTCCTATATTGAACTAAGGTCTGTGTGACTTTCTAGATAAAGAAGCTAGACACGGCTTGTAATGTCCCAATGGAAGGCCCAACCCACATGGCCTAATACTCCAAAAAGTAATACAATTGGAACCCCATCAAAACATTACAAAGAGCAAGAATTTCCCATTTTGGCTTCAGCAAACCTATGACAATTATGAATTATCCAATCATAACTTATCCTCCCTACCCGTAATTGACTCAACACCACCTCCAAGAAAACAAACCACAGCCACTCATACAACACCATATACCGTTTGGGCCCTATAGAACAACTACTAAAATGATAAAATCCCCATCGTTTGCTCAACCAAAACATCAATTCCACAATGGTCCTAGTGTACAAATCCAAAACTGCCACTAAGTACTCAATTGTCTGAAATCCCTCCCAACAACAGTGTCAATTCAACATGCTTAGATTTTCGCCAAATATCAAAAATCCATTACAAGCCAAGACACAAAACCTTGAAGCCCACCTGCGGCAGCGGGCTGTGACAAACGGGGATTTCAGAGAAAGAAAACAGAGAGACAGAGGAGAGAGAGACCGAGGGAGGAACTTACTGGCCTGGTGGCTCACAGCGGCAGCAGGGCTTGTGGTGTAGGCGCCGTGGAGTGCGATAGAGGCGTGGCGCCGGCGGAATAGAAAACAGTGAAATACGGCAGTGGCGTTCGACGGCGGAGGAGTTTGACGAACGGTGTCGGAAAGAGCGGCCTAATCACGGGAAAAGGGAGGGAAACCGAGTGAGAAGTATAGAGAGAGAGAAAAATAGAGAGAGAGAGAGAGGAAGGCTTACCGGTGCGGTGGAGCACGGTGGCGGCGTGCAACCTGTGCGTGGAGCGGAAGCAGCGGAGAGATGTGAGAGATGAGAGAGAATAATAGACAAATACGGACACAGATAGAGAAGGACGGACGAGAGAGAGACAGTCGAACGAGAGACTTACCGGCCGGAGGCGTGCGTCGGCGTAGTGCAGACAAGAGGGAGAGTAAACAGACTGTCGCAGACGGAGAGAGGGATGTATTGGGAGGCTGGGAAGGAGAAAGAGATGAAATAAACCATTAAACCCTATGGATCAAAACGGTGCGTTTAGATCTTGGGTCTTGGCTCAAACAATTCTGAGAAATTCTGTTTATAGTTCTCAAAACTGCATGTGTAAATCTTTTATTAAATAAAAAAAAATTATCATTTTGATAAGGATAATATTATAATTTTAAAAAAATCTAAAAATAAAATTTATTAGACTTGCACATGTAGTTTTTAAATGAAGATTGTACGTAACATTGCTTAACAATTCAACAACTATTTTGAAGACAACAAAAAGCTAAGCAATAAGCCCTTTTTTTATGGCTCATTTAGGGGATAATTGAGTAATGAGATAAGATAAAAATTTTATAAATAGTAATAAAATAATTTATGAAAATAATGAGATAGTTTGAGTATGAGTGTTACCCGCACCCAATGGGGCAGGATAGGGACACCATTGATGTCGATTCTCACCCCCAGAAGATGAGAGAGTTAGCAAATGAATGGTGCTTGCCATGGGAAGGACACCTGCTACCAAGAGAGTCAGCCAAAAATGTTCTTCAGCCAAGCAAAATCATAGAGGAAAATAAAATCGCACGCACCTGAGATGACATGAACTAGCAAGGACACAAAAGCATGAGCTTTTGGACATGGGAACAAAGAGGAAAATGGTGAAGAGGAAAGAGTAGCGTGACGGAAAGAAGATGGAAAGCTCTGGCCAAGAAAGAGAAAATTCTGAACACAAAGAGATAGGGTAGTTTGGATTGGACTTTTATTCAATAGAATATTGATTTGGTCTATGTAAAGTAACAAGCCAAATATGATCGTTGAGTGCTTGTTATTGTAGCTTAAAGACATAAAATTATTTATTTGGCTAATTCAATGCATGTATATTTTGGGACAAATGAGGCAAATATTTGATTTTACTGTCGTTTAGCTAATCTAATGCTAGTACTCTAAGAACTAAAATCGATTTGGTATTATTTCTCATATTTTGAAAATCATTTTAATCCGAACTGGACCGATGTATATATAATATGAAATTTTAATCTTAAACATAAACATTAATATTATGTTATTAATATAAACTTGCTTTCAAGGAGAAAAAGCATTAGAAGAACTGGCTTTCGAGTATCAACTGATACAATGTCACACGCGCAAACAATAAACTGAAAAAATGGAACTAAACTCGACGGAAATCGAAAAAATCGAAAGTTCAGGTTTGATTAAAGAATCGGTTTGTATCGATCCTTAACTTTTCAAAATCTGTGTATATCGGTTAAGTTCTAAATTTTTTGAAAAACATAATCGAATCAGACCATCTAGATCCATACTCATTAAGAATAGGGTTGGATGAAAATATTTTAAAAGGATTTTTTAATTATTTGTGGGATATAACAAATAAATATAAAAATAAACGAAAAATTGAAAATGTCAACCAAAAATAAAGCTTCATATCACAAGGAAAGGCCTTTGGCCACTAAGCCAAATGGCAATGGCTCGTGCTTTAAGACGAGAGGGGGCTGCAACACATAATGTTTTGGTGACAACGAGGTAGTTCATGGTCAAAATGTGGTGGCAAAAACTTAACTTCAACAAGAGTGGTCAATGTCCTAGTTTTGGTTGTAACGATCTAAGAAGGTCGAACCAACGTTTGGGTCTATACTCTAAAAGTATTAGTTAAGATTACAGTCAAAGTTCATTAGAATCATTACAAAGGGCTTTAACCTCTTTCTAAAAAGCATATTCAATCAAATTTGGGGCATTACAATCTTCGATTAAATCCTTAATGACCCTATTTGGCCATTCTATCATGGGTGGTATTGCTCAGTGTAACAATCCCAACCTAATTTTGTTAGGGATGGAGCTAGACTAATTTAGTTGTATGCAAAGTCTTTTTGGATGTTTATTGGATAATCGGGCCCTGATTTACTAAAGATTTGGTGATAAGATGTTATTTTAATCCATTGGCCTAACAATTTATTTAAAAGTTCGTTGATGTTTATCGGATGAATTGGGCTTTCTCCTAGATTTAATACTAGACCCATCTAAGAATTGACCCAAATGACACTTCGATATCCACCCATTCTACCAATTGTTCACATTGAATCACCTTAACCCTTTAGGGTTCCACCATTGCAACCATTTTTCCTCCAACGCCTTCACCCATGGAAAATCCCTTATTCTCTAAAAAAATCTACTTGCCTAGACTTTCTCGCTATCTCTCTATTCGTTGTTCATTGCATCGACCAACTGTTGCATCTCACGTCACCTCCCTCTCCTATTATTTTCTCTCTCAACTCCCCACAAATATCCCACCTCTATGCTCGCTTGTATCTTTTCCTTTCGTAAACCGACCTTCTTTTAAGCCTAACCTAATATTATCAGGTTTCGTTTGGTTATCAAACTTATCTCAATTCATTTCAACTTATCATTATAATTTTTTTAAATTTAAATATAAAATATAATAAATAATTCAACTTTTTTCAAATTTTAAAATAATAATAATATTAAAAAATAATATTCTAATAATATTTTATCATTTCAACTCAACTCACTTCAACCTTCAAACACAACCTAAATCTTCTCTTCTTTAGTTTTGTTTCATAGTCATCACTGCTGCTGCCATTAGGCCTGCTACCCATCCAATGCAGGTGAATTTTTTTAGAAACATCATTATCAAAGTGATAAAAAAAAAATGAGTAAAATCTAAGAAAGAAAAGAGGAGTTTCACAAAAAAGTGCAAGAACAAAATGTTCATATAGTGTTTTAATTAAATATTGTACATGTAAGGTTTAAGCAAATGTACAAATTAAAATTTTTCTTTAAATATATACAAAATCTTTAGAGAATATTAGTGATGACTACAAATAAAAATATCAAGGTCCCGTTTGGATACAATAAGTGTTTCATCTCATTATTACAATTTTATTAAATTTTTATACAAAATATAATAAACAATTCAATTTTTTTTCAAATCTCAAAACAATAATAATATTAAAAAATAACATTCTAACAATATTTTATTCAACTTTCAACTTTCATTTCAACTCACTATCTAAATGGCATCTAAGTAGATCTTCTTTTATATTTTAAATGTGCTTAGAAGTATATATACTTTTTCTAATAAACTCCCTTCAAAACTATTATGCTCTCTATCAAAAACTTATGCATGAAAAGTATCAAGGTGAAATATTAATTTTTAGTTTGCTTGAAAAAATAGAATAGAAAAAAAAAAAAAGCTAGTTAGACTACAAACCCAACTCTAATTAAAGATAATTAAAAAGGGATCCATATGAAAAATTGTGTGCAATACACATGTGAGCTTTACCCCTTTATCCCTTAACCAACTGCCAAATAATCGATTAAGATTACCAAATGCCAAGTGTTAAAAGAAGGGGACAGAGAATTGGCAAAAACAAACTGCTTGAGGAATAATTTTTTTCAAAGCCTTGGCGTCGTCCTTGGTTCCTGCAACTCATCAAGAAGTAGTCAATGGAAAACCTAGCTCAAATCACACGAAGATCACATTGTCATTCCTATGGCTGAGCACCAACCCAATCGGAGTAGGAATGCCCTAATTCTGTATCTGACTTCGACTTTGTCAAAGTTTGAATTTGAACTTCGACTCCAATTCCGACCACTGAAGACTCTGTTCCAACACGTTGATCCAACTCCGACTCTATCAAAGTTTGAATCTAAACTTTGACTCCAAATCCGACCATTGAAGACTTGTCAGAGCATAGTCAAATCTAACAACACCCAATCACAGATTCACAACCAGAAACAAAAATTACCAACTAATCATAACCACCAAATCACAGAATCACAACCAAATAATCCAGTAAAATACCCAAATCACAAGCAAAATCAAATCGAGAGAAACAGACCACGACAGGAGAGCGAGGGACTTTCAAGAGATAGAGACCGAGAGCCAGAGGTAGAGGGTGAGCGACTTAGGAGGAGTAGGCAACAAGGGGCAATGGTGGCAATGTCGAGGGGCACGCATAAGATTGAGAGTGAGAAATTAAGAATGAGATGACTGAAGGTCGGGGAGGGGGTTAAAAATCTTAAGTCCCAAACCAAGTACAACGACGCCATTTTCAAAAAGTAAGACGACGTTATTTTTGAAGTGTAAAACGACACCGTTTTACTTATTTTTTTGTTGTGTTGGGCCATTTTGGGTTGGATCCTCTGGGATGCCTCACTTTTGGGTTTCTAAAGCATCTTTCTTTCCTCTAAACCATATTTAGGGCTTTTGGTTTTCCTAAATCCTAAACTAAACCAAACCCTAAATTAATTTTAATCTTTGTTTTAGCCACAAGTCTTTTTATTTATAATTTTTATAATTTTTATTCTTTACTAAATTTAATTGTTTGTATTGATTATTAACAATTACTATTTAACTAGTGTCTAATTATATATTATTATACTATAGCATTACATGTTATTAACTCATCATACTATTCTATTCTAGTGTCTGACTTTTTCCTATTATTGACTTGTACTATAGTGTTTAATTACATGTTTTTATACAAAAGTATTACATGTTATTATATTTGTTTCAAACTTATTTATAGCTTAATTTTATAATAGACTTAGTTTTATATGTTGTTATACTAGTGTTATTATACATTAATTATTATACACTATTATTACATGTATTATAAATTTATAAATTTGTGTTTATATATTAGTTGTAACGACCCGACCTAATAATTCTAAGGTTTGAATATTGATAATTTTATTGGGCCCAAATTATATTTAATATGTCGTATTGGATAAACCAACGAGCGATAAAATATTGAGATTGATTAGGAGTTTTAATTAGACTCAATATCTAGGTTAAATATCACTTATTATTTATTAAACGAGTTAGATTCCTTTTAAAAGTTAAATATGTGACCAATAGAAATTTATTTCAATTTAAAATCATCACTGATTGAAATCCCCTACGTAGGCTCAGTCACTGCTAATCTTAAATGAATTATTATTTCATGTTTTTAAATTCAAACTCTCTTCTTGAATGATCGTGACCGAGTCTAACTCGAACTTGTCGGCATCCTATTTCAACAGAAATACAACTCTACAAGTCATATTCATATTAAAACTCTTTAACCAAGTCCAACTAAAACTGGTCGTCATTCTCTCCAAAATCTCTCTATAAATATTACCATTCCTTTTGTTATTTGGAAAAAAATATAAACCTCCCTGTCTAGCACTGTGATCGATTTTGTGTCAAAAATTTTTGGAAGTAACATGATGAATGATATACTTGAAAATATCATAACATGCATGGTGCATAAATACTAATTTCCAAATAACTAGCTTTAATAATAATATATATAGGGTCTGAGATTGAATGGGTTTCGATCCGGTCTCAAGGTCTGTGATTTTTTAACTGAACCGGACCGAACTATATATATTTTAAATATTTTATATAATCATTGTATAAGTTAATCATATATTTTTTTATCTAATCTATTATTATTAACCATATAAAATGTTAAATAATATATGTTATCAATCAATAACATATCATAAATCATATAATAATTTATGTCATTATATGTAGATACATTCATACATATTCTACTATTTACACTTGATTAAAATTTTTATATAATTTTTTTTAGATACCTAAATTGCAAGTAAGTATGAATAATATATGTACAATGAAATTGTTTGATATTCATTAACTATATATAAAATGTAAGACATTATTAATAATTATGTATACTAATGTGTAAAGTTTAAGTTAATAAGTAGTAACTATCAGTCTATCAACATCATAAATATAATTATAGTTAAATATTTTTTAATGATCATAATCCACATTAATAATTTACTTATTTTAATTTAGTAATTTATATCATTTTTGTTATTAATTTATTTGCAAAAACAAAGATGAAACAAAATAATTGACCGGACGGATTTGCAACCCAAATATATATAACTAGCTAATATGTACTAATCTTAATTTTTAATCAAACTACTTACCTTATAGTGTTAATCTGATATTTTTGGGCATGATTGATTTTCTTTTATGGGCTCACACTCTCATTAGTCGACATTCTTCATTAAATCCATTAAAGATAAGTCAAAAATATAATTTATGATTTAAGGACAGGAAGGAGATTTAAACACAAAAAGTAAGGGTATTATCATGACACAAGTCTATGGTCCTTTTTGAAACATTTGGTTGAAGGCCCGAGAGCATTGGCATTAGACTCATCAAATGCTAGCCAAGTCTAAATTTTGATTAAGTTTACTCAAAATTAGTTGCATTAGATTAGTTAAACCACTTCAACTTAAACTATGAATTACAGTAAATTGAAAAGCAAAGTCAAGTTTTGTGAGTTTCTACTCACCAATCAAAAGATTTTTTTATTCCTATTTTCTCTCCATTCTCCTTCTCTCATTCAACACCCGATTTCCTTCTTATTTTTTTCTCTTTGTTTTCACATCCTCTATTCTTTCTTTGGTCGATTCTTTATGTTTTGTATGGTCTATTTGCAATCATGTCGTTATGGTCAAATTTGCAACCAACTTACATCCAGCCAACGGTTATGAACAAATTGGTCCAGGTAATAGAGGGACAAATTATGACTCAGGTAGTTAGAAAACAATAATTTTAAGTAAAAATTAAATTATTAATTAATATATGAAGTATATTTACAAAATATTATAATTCTTTTTGTAAAATATTATTAAAATATATATTATTATATTATTATTTTAATTTTAAGATGACTAGTCCAATATAAATTCATCTAGCCAAAGGTTAATGTTATAGTCAAAATTTGAAGTTTTAGCCAAAATTTGGATTTGGCAAAATAGTCAATTCTTTGGCATGCTCTTTAGCTACGGTAGTTTCATTTTGAAAAAGTGTCATGATGGCTTTAAGAGCATTAGTAGTGAGCTCAACAAACTTTAGTTAAAATTTGACTAAAAAATTCATTTTTACAAATTTAGCTAGTCACTTTTTAACAACATCATATAATAGGCTCAACAAATCTTTCACTATTCTATTAAAATATTGATCTTAAACTTTTCATTTATTTTAATTCTAATTGTAATTTGAATTTATTTAACGGTTATATTTTTTAATGGCTATATTTTTTAACAGTTATATTTCTCTAACGGCTATATATTTTAACGGTTATATTTCTCCAACGGTTATATTTTTTAACGGCTATATTTCTCTAACAGTTATATTTTTCCATTATAAAATATAACATTTCATTAATAATTTCATTCACTTCAACTCAAGTGTCCCTGTGAAACATTTTCTTTTCATTTTCTCTCAATAGATTGTTCACTTTTTCACAAAATGACACTTACCGATTCAGATTCTAACGAAGAATTTGAGATAGCAAGATAACTTGTTTTGGAAGAAGAATGATTAAGCTTACGTGGTTCTTCTAAAAAATCAACAGCAGAGTTCTCTCAATCTACAAACTACAGATACCAAGGATTCTAGAATACAACAGTAGATAAGAATGAAGAAGAAGTTGATAAATTCACAAAACAAGCAGAAATTTTTTTTTTTGAAATATCGTTCCAAAGAACAATTAAGTTGACAATTTCTTTACCTGGGAGCAAATTGACAGATTTTGACAAATTGAGATGAGAAAGAAAAAGAAGTGTTGCGATAGTCTGAGTCCAAAAATGTTGTTTTTGCAATGGTGGATTTTGTTCAAGCTGAAAGAGGGCAAAAGAAGAGAGCTGGGTTTATTTGTTGGATTTTTTCTACTATGCGGGAGTGAGAAGCAACGGGAAAGACAATATTTTAGTCAAAGTAATATTTGGCTAGTCTCCTTTGACTCAACAAATTTAGCCAACCCATTCATCTGAAGTTAAATTTATTGTACATTTAGCTAGCTCAATGTTACACTTTATTTTGTACTTTAGTTATTCAAATTTTAGCTAGCCTACTCCTAATGCTCTAAACACTTAGAGCCGGTTTGGATTGAGTGGTGTTTAGATCATCTTAACTTATTTTACTACTATTAATTATTATTTACAAATTTTTACTCACAAATATTACTATTATTTACAAATTATCTCAATTCATCTCATCTGATCTCTAAGTCCAAACGAGGCATTAAAGTTGCATGTCTAACATAAATTGAAAATAAGTTTGGAGAAGACATTGAAAAAAGCTAAGAGCAAGGGATACAATTCTTTGAAGAGCAAAAACAACTGAAAAACTCATTACAAAGGTCGGTATCGAGTGAAGAGAGAGAGAGAGTTGTGTAATAAAAGCAAGAGAAAGTAAAAGAGAACCGGAAGAAAGGTAACAATGAGAAATTTGCCATCTCGATCGCTTGGTACTATACGTAATCAACACACTCCTAAGAACCCATTCTTGATCACAATGTGCAGACTGCATTGCTACTTAATGATCGCGCTGATATCAAAGAACAAAAGGGAGTGAGATTAAGATTCAAGTAGATTTCATCATTTGATCAGTAATGGAGCATTCTCTTTCGAAAGAACATATCTGCCACCGAATTCATGTGTGGATCGATCATTGGTGAGTGATCACGTGTCCATAGAGTATGCAAGAGGAGAATTATCATCGATCTACTTCTTTACTAAGATAAATTTCTTTATCAGCGCCTTCCAACTAAAAGAATAAATTATAGGTTCCCATTTCCTTATTTTTTTTTTCTTGTCCAACCCAAGCTGAGAAAAGAAGAGTAGCTAGGGATATCACCTCGAACTCATGGCCAATCTCAGTCCTGATTACCCGACGAACTCCTCGATCCCTGTCGATCTCTTCGTTCCCAAGAAACGTTGTGGCCTTTTCGTGGTGATCTCGGGTTCGCCGACGCCTCCAGTGGCATCGTTTTCAGGGTCAACTGTTTGTCTTCCAAATCCTCTGCTTATAAGCTAGCACTCCTTGATGCCACTAGAAAACCTCTAATTTCGATGCATTGTCACGATGATGGGTCGTGGGAAGGCTACAAGGGTGGTGAGCAGAAGGACTTGATATTCAGAGTTGAAAGGGCTGAAACTGACTTGGAGGTGTTTCTTCTTGACTCGACCTCTAAATTGAAGCTGAAAGGCTGCCCTTCCATGAAATCCTACACCATCTATAAAGGCAATGACATATTGGCTCAGACTAGTCTCATGTCCAAGCTGTGGCAACTTTATGTAAGAAAAGGATCGTGGACATCAGCAGAAGATGCAATTTTAGTGGAATATGATAAAAAACATGGAGAGGGGAATTGAAATGCTGTACAAAAGCACTAAGGACTTTCCCGGTGTGGGAAAAGCTACTGGCTTCGATGGGCGAATCACCTAAGACCAGATGTGAAGAAGGGTGCTTTCACTTTAGAGGTAGAGCACTGTATCATTGAACTCCATGCTAAGATGGGGAAACAAATGGGCTCGAATGGCTGCAAAGCTACCTATATGGCAGTGAAGACAACCACATGGGGACATTGCCCACTAAGGACACACACCATCATGATCTCTTGTAGGGAGACAGTATTGAGATTCCAGTTGTCGAACTCAATAATTTACTCAATAGTATCTCCCTTACTCGCCAAACTTTCTTGATATTCCTCCAAGCAGCATGCTCAAACAAGGTGTTAATTCTTCCCATACTGCTCCCGACAATGCATCCCCTCAAACGCCTCCGAGCGTCAGAAGCTTTCTGCGTGAATAATGAGTAGGGGGACATGGGCAGCTAGGCACGGGCGTATGCAATGCAGTGGCTTTTGAAGCCTATATAAGGGATCGAAACGGATGAAGAAAATGGGTAGTCGGCAAAAAATAAATTAGTTAGTTAGGAGTATGAGTAGAAGTAGAGTAATTAAATGTGTTTTTATTTTTCTTCAACTCTTTATTTTATTTTTTTGGAGAAAGCTCAATTGAAGAGAGAGAGAGAACGACAATGCAATTGAGAGCCTTCTGGTTCAACTATTATTGCCTAGCTTTCCTCCTTCACCTGTTGTCTCTATCTCTAGTTTTATTTTTATTTTATTTCATTTTAAAGTTTATGATGTGTTATTGCAATCTTTAAGTGTTCATTTTAATTCCTGCTCATTTAAATTAAAATCCTTTATTTTTCTTGCACTTTTAATTCCTGCTCATTTAAATTAATGTCATTTATTTTTCTTGCACTTTTAATTCATGTTTATTTAAATTAATATCATTTATTTTTCTTGTTCTTTTAAATTTTGGTTAATTAATTTTAGTAATTTTAATTTACTGTCTTGTATCTCAAACACTCAAATCCAACAAAATAAATCTGGTTCACGATCAATAACTTTTCATTTTCATTGCACTCTTTCATTTATTGTACATATCATTACTTTTATTTTTACTTTCTTTTTATAAATATTTTCACCATTTTACATGAGTTTAATTTTTAAGCATTTTTCTTTAGGAGACTATCTAAGAATTTTATTCTTAATTATTACGCGACACTCTTATATTTGGGATAGTTTTTGTACTGTTTACTTTTGAGTGAGTCAATATATAGATTGGAAGAATTGGTTGGACGAGTTTAGATCAGAGTCCAACAAAGATTGCTGTAAGCTAGGAATTCGGTCGTGATCAAGATTTTAAGTTGGAACAATCGATTGGATGAAATTGTGTAAGAGGAGAACTCTAATAAATTTGTGTGTAATCGGTTGGCTTACATATAATATCATAGTAGTAAATTTATCAAATAAATGGCTAAGATTTTAGAAACGGAAGAGTTTTAGATACAATTCCTGGGAAATCGGTTAATAATGAACCGATAAAGGGAGTTTGGAATAAAGATATACTTTAAAAATTAAATAGTTTATTTAACTTAAGATTATATGTAGAGGTTTCAATTAGATTATGCTTGGATGTTTCATCTTATTCAAAATTTTCATCTTATCTCATCTCATCATTACAACCTTTTCAAATTCCTATATAAAATATAATAAACAATTCAACTTTTTTAAATCCCAATACAACTTTTTCAAATTCCATTTAATTTTTTCAAATCTTCAAACTTATTTTAAACTTTAAGTGATAATTTTTTAAATTGAAATAATTTTTTAATGGCAAATCTTTAAATTTTAAAAAGAATCTAACTTATTCAATAAATAATAAATTGAGATTTAACTTAATTATTGAGTTTAGTTAAAACTCATAATCAATTTCAATGATTTATAATTCGTGAGTTTATCCAATATAACCTATTAAATATAATTTAGGACATAATATAAATTTTCAATATTACGAACTTAAAATTATTGGGACCGATCGTAACATGTCATCTCCTATGTATCCTTTAAATATGTGACAAATAAATATTTTTTTTAACAAAATGACATGTCTATCTAAAATTATTCTTTTAAAAAAAATACGCGCTTTTAAAAAATTATTTGTTTCTCATACACTTAACATACCCTTGTTCTATTTATACATGCGCTTGTTCTATTTATACATGGGCAATCAAGTTTAGAGGAAAATTCTGGCCATAATTGATGCCGAGTTCTTTTTGTGTTAATTGATGCCGAGTTCTTTTTGTGTTTTTTATTTTTTAAATCCGATGAAAAGTTAAATTTTTAAAAAATAAAAGTTAAAATAAAACCCAAACCAAAGTTTTTAAATACAAAAATTTTAGGACAAGTTTGAGAAGTAAGACGAGATGATAATTTTGTAAATAATAGTAAGGCAGTTTGTAAATAGTAATGAGATAATTTAAATAAATGTTTTATAAAATTTTAAGAAAAAAAAGTGAAAAAGTTAAAAAAATATTATAAAATTAAAATATTGTTAGAATATAATTTTTATTTTAAAATTTAAAAAAATTGAATTATTTTTTTATTTTTTGTTTAAAAGTTTAAAAAAATTATAATGATTAATTTGAAAAATTATAATAATTAATTTAAAAGTATTTATATTTGAATAATATTTAAAAATGAAATAAAATAAAATGTAGATTTTGAGAAGAAATTTATTTTCAAAAAAGTAGTGTTAGCGTGCTGTCTAGCTTTCCCCGCTAGCACATCTTTTTTATTTTTATCTTCTTTTATTTCTTTACATTTTTTTAATTTATTTCAATATTTTTAAAAAATAAAAAAATATACCAACATATTAAAAATTATTTTCTTAATCATTAAATAAAAAAAATTAAATACACAAAAGGCAGAAATAACGAGAATTTTCCTCTCCAAAAAAGTCCTAAAACTCTGAACACTCCAAGTCCATGTTATTGTTCGTTCCTCGCTTTCACCATACCCTCCCTCACCTTGTCCTCAAACCCCCCCCCCCCCCCCCCCCCGGGCCGCCCCCGCCGCGGTCTCTCTCTCTCTCTCCCCCCCTCTGTTCTAAACTGAAAGTGAACTGATGGACCCTTCTTCCGCGTCCTCCGTTTCTTTGCCTCAAAACCCTAGCCGAGACTTGTGTTACTCTCAGCCTCAGAATCCTCCATCAAAGCCTGCTGACCTCCACACCACACTCTCCTCCCTCAAAAGCCTCATCTGCCTCTCCCACCAAACTCTCCACTCCCTCTCCATTCTCGTCCCTCCTAAACCACACCGAAGCCCCAATCACGTCCAATGCCCCTTCAATCACCACCATCTCATGCCCCCTCACTCCCTCTTTCTCCACTCTCTCCGCTGCCACTATCCCAATCTCCCCCGCCAAAATCGTCTCCACCAGTACTCATCCGATTCCCCTTTCGACTCCAATTTTCATTCAATATTTTTCTACCGGGACTGCCCGGGTGTTGTTTGCTTGTCGAGTCTAGATTCTGCGAAGAGGACGTTCACGATTCCGACCTTTTTATCGGTCGAGTTCGCAGATCTTGTTCATTGTGGCGGAAAAGAGGTTGAAGGGCTCCGGAAGGAGTGCTTTTTGGAGATTACTCCGTCGGAGTTAGTGGCAATTAGAGGTGAAGCGGAGGCTTGGAGTGATTATCCTGGTGCCTACTCCTATGGCGTTCTTCGTGCGCTTTCTCGGGGTACGAGGATGCTTAGAGAGTATGGATTGATGAATTGGGTAATTGCCAGTTCGCCACTTCATGGTGGTGTTGTGCTTGATGTTGCTCTGAGGGACCATATCTTTTCGCTGTTCAGGCTGTGCCTCAAGGCAATTGTGAAGGAAGCTCGAAGCTTGGATCGGGATCAGGATCAGATGTATCAGGGGAGGAATATGAGTTTCAAGTGTCCCGTTTTGGTTCAAGCATTGATGTGGTTCGCATCTCAGCTTTCTATTCTGTATGGGGAAATGAATGCGAAACTATTGGCTATTAACATGCTTAAGCAATGTATATTAGATGCTGCTGCACTTGGCTTGTTGGCGTTCCCCTTTGAGCAAAAGGTGAGCGAGTCTGCCACTCTAGAAGAAGAGGTTTCTTCTTCTCAGAATTTGGTTGGTAATGGCTGCGGTATTAGCGATGCCCAATTACTTGAAACAACCACGAACAATAAACTGAACTACACCGTTACTGGAAAGGTCATTTTCGAGTCGCAGGTCGCGGCTGCAATAGCTGCACTGCATGAACGGGCTTTGCTTGAAGAGAAGATCAAGGGTTTACGGCCTTCTCGACCACTTTCGTAAGTATCGACAGTATGTTACTATTATTTTTTATACCTGTATTGTTCTTTATTTCGATTTAAGAACAAAAAATACCACTAGGCTCTACCCCTTTTTGGCATCCGAGAACTTTATTGAAAGCTAATAAAAAGTAGGGGGATAATTCAAAACAAGAGAGATAATTGAAGGTAGGGGTATCATAAAAAAAAGAGATAGATAATTTAGGCCTCGTTAGGTTACACAGATGAGATAGGATAAAAGTTGAAAGTTGAATAAAATATTGTTAGAATATAATTTTTTAATATTATTTTTGTTTTAGAATTTGAAAAAGTTGAATTGTTTATTTTATTTTGTGTGGGAGTTTGAAAAAGTTATAACAATTATATGAGATGAGATAGTTTCATCTATGTAACCAAACCAAACAAAAGTAGTGGAATAATTCAAATGAAGTGTAATAATTTAAATTTTTTATGTTCTAGCAGTTTTTTATTGGCATAATTTATGGTAGGATGGGTGTAGGACATAATTTTTTTTCCTTATTGGCACCGGGTGTCCAAGAACTAAGTCTTGACTAATCCCTGGGTGTATAGGCCCTCGTCAAGGAGTTTCCTGTAAGTGCATATATTTCAAGAGAAGTTTTCCAGCCAATGGCCCCTAGAAATTTTTTGCACCCAAGAGGATTTGAATCTTAGACCTGGAGGGAGCATACCACCAAGACCAATCCCTTTACCACTTGAGCCAACCCCTAGGGGTGTAGGACATAAATTCAAAAATGTATGCATCAATAAAGGATGCTTGCATGATTAAATTAAGAGAAGTACTGAGGGCTATTTAACAATTTTACAACATTTTGACATTAACATATCTTTATTGCCTTCTGCCTCGTCATTGCTTCCTACAAGAAGGTCGGGTGGTGGACATACATTTTGAAAATGTATACATCAACAAAGGATGCTTGCATGATTAAATTATCAGAAGTATTGTGGTTCATTTAACAATTTTACCAACATTTTTATATCATTTTTTTTTTGTATTTACTACCTTCTTGCTGCTTCATTGAGTCCTACTTTTTTGTAGAATTGTCATGTTTTGGTATTAGGTGGTAAATATTGTGTAGGATTAGGGTTGCATTGAGCTGAGCTGTGCCAAGTATCGGCTGTTTGAGCTGGACTTGACAAAAATATATCTATGCTCTAGCTCATTGAGTGCGAGTTGAGCTCCAAAAGGTTGTTCAAGCTTAGTTCAAGTAGAATTAGCCAAGTTCAAACTCTAGCTCAAGTGAGATTTTGTTTACAAACACAAAGAAGAAAAAAAAGCTCAGATTAAGCATTACTCAAAAATTGCAGTTAACATGAACAACAATAAAAGAAAACATAGATCGATTCTCATAAACAGAAACCAGCAGACTTACTTCGAACCTTGATTCAATTACCTGCTTGAAGATTCATTTTGGAGTTCATACAGACCATTTCTTACCAAAATTTTGAGGACATAGGTGACAAAACTAAATCCATTTTTTCATGGTCAAAACACAATCTCATCGTAATTTTTTTCCCAATATTTTGTTTTTTTTTTGGTGAACTTATACCATTTTCATCTTTTATAAAGTTTTTGTCATGAGCAATCTTTTCTTTATTAACATACAATATTCTCATAATATTATAGCTTTTATGATGTTTTATAAATGGAAGTGTGAATGTGAGAAATATAAAAAAAGAGAGGGAAAAAGAAAGAAATAATAATTTTTTTAGATTTATGAATATTGCAACCCAAATGTAGAGAAGTATTGTAACTCATATGGCTTGCATTAACTTTACATAATCCATTGGAGAGCGAATTTTGACATGTTAACCATTTTGCATTTATATGCAAAATGGCTAAACCATTGTGAACGCTCTTACGAGCTTTAAACAAGTTGAGTCAAGCAGATTTGTGTTTTGTTTACGAGTTTAATTGAGTTGAACCAAGCTTATGCAAGTTTGACTCATTTAATGTTCGAGCCAAAATTCTTGTACAAGTTCAACTAGTTTGTCACATGAACCATGCTCAAGCCGAGTTCAAACTATTCCTGAAGAGCTTGGTTCATTTACAGCCCTATTTAGATTGATTGGAATTTGACAATGATTTGGGCTGTAACCTATTTATTAATTTGAATGTCTAATAAATGTTACATTCTTGCATCAACTTGGATCAATATTTTAAGATGGTGCCTAACATGTGATCAAACCAATATTTAACAGTCTCTTTGATGGATGGCATTGATCGGGTTATATAATTTACGTGGTTTTGGTTTTGTAAATTGGCTTCCAAATGTCCTGTCTTAGTTCATTTTATATCTAATTACATGGAGATACCAGATATTTTTTTTTTGATAAGTTGGAGATAGCAGATATATATTGTATCCAGGTTTATCCATCTGTTATGCCTGTTCATTTTTTACCTATTTATTGTGGTCCTGCCATGATTTTTGATCATCGATGTAATGTTGGACAATGTGTCATTATATTGATATGTTCCTGTTTGACTTATGGTTTTAAGATCTTCTTCTATAGTATAGTTACAGTCTTGATAGATATACCAGTTTTCAGTTTTCATAATAATGAATGCTGAAGTGAACGTCTTTCTACTTGCAGATTTGCTGAGCATGATTATGTATCACAGAGAGCTGATGAGGAGCGGATAAGACGTCCTAATTACAGGTCCATAGTTGAGCATGATGGACTTCATCAGCAACGGTTTTCTAATCAGGTTAACAATATCAGAGCCTTTTTATATAGTAGCAGGAACTTATGTATATAGTAGCAGGAACTTATGTGCTAACTGTATATTGTTTGGTTTGCAAAAAGTGGTTTGGCACTGGAAATCTTTTGTTTTCCAAAAACTACTTATGTTGATTATGACAATTAAGTCTTCAGAAATCAATTCAAGTGTGATTGGTTTCTACTGATCTTTGGGCTTTTGAGAACTTTTGTGGCGTTTCTTACATGTGGAAACTCTACCTAGTGCTGGCTGAGAGGAAAGGGATGGGAAACATTGGAAGGAAAGTAGTGGATGGAAGAGGATGTTTCCTTAAGATAGAGGGAACATCTTTCCATGGGGCTCATTATTTTTTTACTTATCAAAAAAATAATAAGTGGATAAAAATATTTTTTGGTGGCTGCTTTTCTAATCTCTTCCCCATGTTGAACCAAACAAGTGAAATACATATCCTTTCTTTTCTTTGTTTATATCTTTCCTTCCTCCATACACATCAAAGGAATAACAGCACCCATTCCCATCTTCTCTATATTTCCATGCCTTTATCCTGTCCCTTCTCCTGCCAAACAGTGTTAAATCATTCCACATTTTTTAAGAATGGTTTTTTGTTTGCTTGTTTTTCCCCTTCTTTGGGTTCAGTCTGATAAAGTATGAACATGGACAGTATTTATAAAAAACAAGTATGTATATGTACAGTAGGTTATACACCAAAGGAATTGCTGTTAGAAATATGAACAGCCCTGTTTTAACTGAAGCAGCTGCAACACAGTTGTAGACTTGTAATCATGTTAAAACACATAAACCTTGGCCACTTGCAGCTATTTCACGGTGCATCCGTCTCAATCATCCACAATTGGTCTAGGGTTCACAGCTAGGTCTACAAAATCATATAAATTATATATTAAATAATGAAAAAAAATATTTTCTCTCTCCTAAAAATATTTTCTCTTTGTACATTTTCTGTTTCGTTTGGTTTTTTCTTGCTGTTGGTGGTGATTCGTTAATGGCTTCTTCTTCGTTTGGAGATTAATGTATCTCTGCAGCTTGGGTTATTGAGTGGGTTAGTTTAGATGGGGTTGTGCAGTGAGGTTTTTATTGACCAGAAGTTATTTGAGTTCAAAAGGGAGAATGGAAGGTGGTGGAGAATCATAGAGAGTAGTCGCCGTGTAGTGCACTACATCTCTTTAGATCATGAAGCCTTGGGTTGTCTGGGCTCTATGGTGAAGGAATGTGCAGTGTCACTGAGTTCTTCTGAGTTTCTGAGAACTCGTAGAAAAGGAGACACTGTGTTAATGGTGCGGAAGGGACATAACCACTATGGCAGTTTTATCTCCCTATCGGAGTTTGGACATGATAAGAGGAGAAGTTTGATAGTGGTGCCGGAAGGGAAGAAGGGGGAGGGGTGGAGGAACTTCGGAGATACACTGTTAGAGCTCCATTCCTCCTCTGTTTCGAGCATGAGAAACAGAGTGGCTTTTGATGCCCAGGCAGGCCACTCGAAGTTGAGTAGAGGAAACGATGGTGCTCCATCGTCGACGGTAGGAGGTTCAAGGTCGTACAGTGAGGTGCTCCAAGTGAAGAAGGTACTGCCGCGAGCCGTGAGTGCCGTGGTGCTAGGCGTGACCAGTTCTGAGGTAGTGCAGAGGCATGGGGGAGTTGGTAGCGGGATGTTGGGTGCAAATGAGGAAACTTTTGTAAGGATATTAGTTGGTCTGGAGGAAAAAGTTGGAGCCTTGTTAGAGGAAATTAGTTGTCTGAAACGCTGCGTTAAAGGCAAAGCAGAGATGAAGGGCTCTGGGATGGGCCATAATGACTTGGGCTGTGTCATGGGCAGGCACAATTCTTTGGGCAACATGGTGAAGGGCTCTGGGATGGGCCAGGCCGCAGGCCCAAAGAAGGTTTGGAGGGCTATTGAGAGGGAGGTTGCCGATATTTCGGCCTAGGGGTCGAGACGTACCTCGCCGGTGCTGATACGTACCTCGCTGGCTTCCCCACCGGCATAGAAAAAATCGCCAGCCTCAGTCGACCTTGTTGGTGAGCCGGTAGAGTCACTCCGACGGGAGGAGCTAGGATGGAGAGGTGGTGGAGGAACCGGTAGCGGTGGAGACCTTGAGGGTTGATTTTCCATCGTCAACACTCGGGATGGTTTTGGAGAGTGGGCAGACTGAGTCGAACGTGGTGGTCGAAGGTCCAGTTGCTATGCCGGTGCAGTATGCCTCGCCAGAACGTGGATTTTCATTTCTGGGGCCTCCGATAGACTCTCCACCATTGGAGATGGGTGTGTTATGGGAATAAATCTGGGGATGTTATTTCTTTGGAAAATGTGGCATCAGGTGGTGAACCTGATTTTGTGGGGGGCTCGGAGTTGGCTATGCTGCCCAATGACAGTGTCGGTGAGGAGGGGGCAACTTTTACTCCACTGTGTACACTCCCCCCAGTTCTAATTATGGGAGTTGCTCGTCAAATTGGGTCTTTAAAAAGATAGAGGAGCTTCAAGCTATTATTGGGTTTTCTTTTGGAGGGTACGAAGAACAATTTATGGCCCTTCTCGTGGCTATTGAAGCTAGCCTTTTGAAATCAGCCACAAAGCAGGATAGGGAACTTAATCGCTTAACTTGTTCCATTAACTATGATGTTAAGGAAAGGAGTAGTAGAAGGAATAGATGGATGGGAATGGGCATTTGTAGGGTCTTATGGTCCTAATATGGTCAGGGATAGGCGAAGGTTGTGGGAGGAGTTGGTGGGTATATACTCCTTATGGGAGGTACCGTGGTGCATGGGGGGTGATTTCAACACTACTCGCTTTCCTAGTGAATGATCAGGGCATCATCGGATTAATAGGGCCATGGAGGAATTCTCTAAGTTCCTCTTTGATATGGATCTTATGGACCTTCCCTTGGTGGGGGGCGAGTACACATGGTCTAAAGGTCGGGCTTGGTCAAAATTGGATAGATTCCTTGTCTCTCCTGCATGGGAAGCCCACTATCCAGAGGTAAGTCAGAAAAGGTTAGCTCGAGTTAGTTCAGATCATTTTCCTATTCTCTTAGACTGTGGAGGCATTCATAGGGGTCGTCGGTATTTCAAGTTTGAGAACATGTGGCTAACTGCGAATGGGTTTGTAGAGATGGTGCGTGCTTGGTGGGCATCGTATCAATTTAGCGGCACTCCAAGTTTCATTCTTGCAAGTAAGCTGGAGGCTCTAAAACTGAAGAAGTGGAACTTGGAAGTTTTTGGTCACATTGTCGGTCAGAAGTCTTCATTGTTGGAGGAACTGCAGGAGCTAGAGGGTAAGGAACTATTAGGAGATGCTTCGGAGGAGTTGTTATTGAGGAAGGGTACGGTTGTGGCAGATTTCGAAAGGGTTTTGTTGTCAGAGGAGACATCATGGCGTCAAAAATCCAGGGCCCTTTGGTTGAAAGAGGGTGATAGGTGTACATAGTTTTTTCACAAAGTGGCTAATTCAAATCGGCGTAACAATGCTATTGAGTCATTTTATTCAGGTACACAAGTGTTATCCTCTCCTCCCGAACTAGAAGATCATATTGTACATTATTATGAGAATCTTCTCACCGAATCGGCAATGTGGAGGCCGAAGCTTGATGCCTTGTCCTTTGAGGCAATTGATCCACAAAGTGTGAGTGTCTTGGAGAGACCTTTTGATTAAGAAGAGATTTTCAAGGTCATCTCTAGTATGGCTAAGGATAAAGCGCGGGGCCCGGATGGTTTCTCAATGGGTTTCTTCCAAACTTGTTGGGATGTTGTGAAATGTGATATCTTACAGGTGTTCAGTGAATTTCATGCTTTTCAGAAGTTTGAAAAATCCCTTAATGCAACATTCATTGCTATCATTCCCAAGAAACACGGGGCTTCGACTATTGAGGACTTTTGTCCAATAAGTTTGGTTAGTAGCGTCTACAAGAGTATTTCGAAGGTTCTTGCTAACCGGCTTAGTCCAATGTTGGAAAACATTATTTCCAAGTCTCAGAATGCTTTTATTCATGGGAGACATATTCCTGATTCGGTGCTCGTTGCAAATGAGAGTTTAGATTTTAGATTGCGGGAGGGGAGTCCGGGTATTCTTTGCAAGCTTGACATGGAGAAGGCCTATGATCATGTGAACTAGGATTTCCTCTTGTACTTGCTTGAGAGGTGTGGCTTTGGGGATAGGTGGATTTCATGGATGCGTCATTGTATTTCAACAGCTCGATTTTCAGTTCTAGTTAACGGCACTCCTGCTGGTTTTTTTGATAGTTCGAGGGGCTTGCGGTAGGGAGATCCTTTATCTCCTCTTCTATTTGTTATCGTTATGGAGGCATTGAGTAGGATGGTGCAGGCTGCTGTTGGTGGGGTTTTTTTATGTGTTTTCCAGGTGGGAAATGGCTCTGGTGGCCCAATTATCATCTCATACCTCCTTTTTGCAGATGACACTCTGGTATTTTGTGAAGTTGATAGTAGTCAGGTCCAAACTCTACGAGCATTGTTACTTTGTTTTGAAGCAGTATCAGGGCTCAAGGTGAACCTTGGCAAGTCTGAGATGGTTCCAGTGGGTGAGGTCCCTAATATCCTCAATTTAGCAAGTCTTCTAGATTGTAGGGTGTCATCTTTTCCAATGAAATACCTGGGTCTTCCTCCTTTAGGAGCAACTTTCAAGAGTAGAGCTATATGAGATGGAGTGGTGGAGAAGATTGAAAAAAGGTTGGCTGGATGGAAAGGGGGGTATTTATCAAAAGGGGGTCGTCTCACTCTTATCAAGAGCACTCTTACTAACCTCCCCACTTATTTCTTATCTCTTTTTCCTATGCTTGCAGGGGTGGTGAATAGAATTGAGAAACTTTTTAAGGTGTTCTTATGGGGAGGTATAGGAGAGGAGACGAAATTTCATCTGGTTAGTTGGAAGACAGTATGTGCCCCAGTTGTGAATGGGGGGTTGGGAGTGTGCCACTTGAGAATCTTTAATAAAGCACTATTGGGGAAATGGTTGGAGATATCACTTGGAGGGGGGATCATTGTGGAAGGAAACCATAGATGCTAGATATTGTGTTGCTTGGGGTGGATGGTGTTCCAAGGAAGTGAGAGAGGGGTATGAAGTGGGTTTATGGAAGTTTATAAGGAAGGGGTGGTCATGCTTTGAAAATCATATTCTTTTTGTAGCTGGTGAGGGCAACCGAATCAGTTTTTGGCGGGATGTGTGGTGTGGTGATCATGCCTTGGAAATGGTTTTTCCGGCTTTATATAGTATTGCAGCTAATAGGGAGGCTTCAGTGGCGGATGTGCGGTTATTTCATCATGGTTCGCATCAATGGAATATTCTGTTTAATAGGGATTTTCATGACTGGGAATTATCTTTGGTTTCAGATTTTTTCAGCCTATTACATTCATTGGGGACTACTACGGCACAACATGATATCTTGAGGTGGAGGTCTATGGATCACAAGAAATGTATAGTTAAGGCGTATTACAACCTTTTGACAATACCAGATCATACTCCATTTCCATGGAAGAACATTTGGAGATCTCGTGTGCCCTCTAAAGTTGCTTTTTTTGTTTAGAATGCCGCTCTTGGGAAGATCTTGACCACATACAACTTGAGAAAGAGAGGATATATAGTGATGAATTGGTGCTACATGTGTAAAAAGAATGGAGAATCGGTGGATCATCTCTTACTACACTGTGACGTAACTAGGGTGTTGTGGGATGAGATCTTTCGAAGGGTTGGTGTTGCTTGGGCAATGCCTAAGAGGGTGGTGGGTTTGATGGGTTGTTGGAGGAAATTGCAAGGCTGTCATCAAGTGTCAGCAGTTTGGAAGATGATTCCATTGTGTATCATGTGGTGTATTTGGACGGAAAGGAATGAGTGCTGTTTTGAAGACAAGGAACGCACAATGCTGGAGTTGAAGAACTTTTTTCTACATACTTTATTGCTTTGGTTCTCTCCGCTATTGTATTAAACGGGGATAATATTCATGATTTCTTATCTTTAGTTCATCGCTCTTAGGATGTATTTAGGTGTTCTTTTGTATACTTCCTGTGTACATGGGTCATGCCTATTTCATTCATATTAATAAAATTTATCTCTTATAAAAAAAAAAAAAAATGAAAACATTAAAATGATGTAAACAATAATTTAAAATAATAAAGTTACCCAATTCAAGCCTATAGCTCTCGGCATCAACGGTATGTACTCCAATGGGCATTGAACTTAACCAGTTTTGTGTGCAAACAAGGGATGATGGTCACAGACAATGAACTCCGATAAGCATCCAAGAAACGACCTTTGGTGTTAAACGCTGACTCAGAGGCAACCGTAGTGGTAAGAATGGCTAGCACATCCTTGGCTATTTGGGAAAGGACTAGAAACTTGCTAGAATTCACCTTCCACCATGTTAATATTAGGAATGTTTCATTAGGTGCCTCGACATCTTCCATAAAGTAACGTTCAACCTCAGACTTATATTGCATAATATTTCTCGATGCATGATTTTGATGATACCGTTGTAGCCTCAATAAATTTAAACTCTGTGCATATATGTCATCTAAGGAAGATGTTGAGTGGGTCAGGCGTGAGGAGCTATCACCTTCGGTTGAAAACTGACCACTGCTGTTGTAACGGTTATATAAATCATTAATATCACATATATTATTCATGCTTGCTTACAATTTAGGTATCTAAAAAAAAAAATTACCTAATTACATTAATTAAATGTAAATAGTAGAGTATATATGATAGTATTATGTACCTACATATATTATCATATGATTTTTGATACATTATCAATTGATAGCATATATTATTTAACATTTTATATAGTTAATGATAATAGTTTAGATGAAAATTACATAATTAATTTATACAATTACTATATAAAATAATATATTATATATATACAAAAAATATTTTAAAAATATATACTAATTTGGTCGGTTTTGATCCGGTGCAGTCCAAAAATCACAAACCCCGAAAGCGGACCAAAACCCTTCATTTCCACAAATGGTGGACCGAAACCGACCACACATTTTCTGTCTGGTCCGGTCGATTTTTCCGGCCCAGACCAAAAAGTCTTCAGCCCTAGATTTAAAGAAGTGGAACATGGAAGTTTTTGGAAATGTTGACAATTAGAAGACTTCCCTTATGGAGGAGCTGCAATTCTTAGAGGGTAGGGAGGTGATGGGTGATACTTCGGAGGAGGCATTGCTAAGGAAGAGCTCAGTTGTGATTGAACTGGAGAGGGTGTTATTGATGGAGGGGACTTCGTGGCGACAAAAATCTAGGGCCCTTTGGTTAAAAGAAGACGATAAATGCACGAAGTTTTTTCACAAAATGGCTAATTCACATCGGCACAATAATGCTATCGAGTCACTTCACTCAGGTAATCAAGTGCTTTGTTCCCCCTTTGAGATCTAGAAACATATTGTGCATTATTATGAGAACCTCACAGAACCAGCTAATTGGAATCTTGACGGTTTGATGTTTGAGTTTATTGATCCGCAGAGTACGAGCTAGTTAGAAACGCCCTTTGAAGAAGATGAGATTCATAAGGTGATTGGTGGTATGACTAAAGACAGCACCAGGTCCCGATGGTTTTTCGATGAGATTTTTCCAAGCTTTTGGGACATTGTGAAATGTGATGTCATGCGAGTTTTCCTTGAATTCCACTCCTCTAAAAAGTTTGAAAAATGCCTCATTGCGATGTTCATTGCTCTCATACTGAAGAAACATGGGGCTACAGAAGTTAAGGATTTCCGTCCTTTAAGTCTTGTGAGTGGGGTATACAAGATTATTTCGAAGGTTCTCGCTAATCGGTTAAGCCTCGTCATGGAACAAGTGATTTCTAAGCCTCAAAATGTGTTTGTTCGGTGGAGACAAATTCTTGATTCGGTTCTCATTGCTAAGGAGTGCTTGGATAGTAAGTTGAGGGAGGGAGTTCCAGGTATTCTATACAAGCTTGACATGGAAAAGACATGATCATGTGAATTGAGAATTTCTTTTTTATTTGCTCGAGAGGTGTGGCTTTGGCGATAGGTAGATTTCATGGATTCAGCATTGTGTTACTACTGCTCGCTTCTCGATACTGTTAATGGCACCCCTGCTGGATTTTTTAACAGTTCCCGTGGGTTGAGACAAGGGGATCTGTTGTCTCATTTTCTCTTTGTTATTGTTATGGAGGCACTTTTTCGTTTGGTGAAGGCTGTTGTTGGGGGAAGTTTTTTATTAGGATTTTTGGTGGGAAATGGCATCAATGGTTCTATCATAATTTCACATCTCCTTTTTGCAGATGATACTCTTCTTTTTTTGTGAGGTGGATCGCGGCCATATTCAAGCATTAAGGGCACTTTTGTTATGCTTTGAAGCAGTGTCAGGGATCAATTGTAAGCTACATAATTTAGCTAGTCATGAATTAAAGGGCATACAGACAATTGAAGTTATAACTTCATTCTCTTTGTATTCACTCACATATTCAAAAATACTCCAGCCCAAACCACATCTGAGCGTATATCCACAAAAAACCTTGTCAATGTCACAATTGGAGCCCTCCAAAGTTACCTATAAAAAATGTTTTATTTTAGTTTCCCTCCAAAGCAATGTGTGATTCTAATCACCACCATCCTATACTCAGTCCAGAGTATCAGAGATGTGTCCTTGTAGCATTAATTGTCATTTAGTAGTAGTATATTTGATAGTTGATGATGTGAGTTTATAGGAGTAAAACTCCATGCTTTGCAAATTAAATAGTATAGAGATTTTTGTTTTCTAGATTGTATTCGGATTTGCATTATCCTTTATCCAGGTCTTAAATGTCCTAGTTTGCATTTATTATGTTCTATAATTCGGCCAATTTTTTGCCATTGTGGGTAAGAGGATGCTTGCATCAATGGTTATGATGCAAGTCATCATGTGACATAGTCACGTGTCTATTTAAAGCTCAGAACAGCCTAAAAATTTTCTGCTTTGTCAAGAGAATGCTCTCTCTCTCTCTCTCCCCCTCTCTCTCTCTTGGAGGTAACTTAACTCTTATTGTCATAACTTCAAAATTTTCTGTTTATGCCAGGAACCAAACAAGACTAAAACTAGAGAGGAATTATTGGCTGAAGAAAGGGACTACAAACGCCGAAGAATGTCATATCGTGGAAAAAAGGGGAAGAGAACAACACTACAGGTAAGAAGAACTTTATGCTTGGTTGTTGTTTTACACAACTGCAAACTTTCAAAGGCATCATCAGTCAGGTGAAAAAGTTTTTGGAAAATTATTAATTGTGCATTTATTGTCAATAACTTTCTACCATGTGCTAATTTCAGTGATTTATGAGATCTACATAGTAATGATATCAACAAGATGTTATTATGATGCATTTTGAATTGGTATCATTAAAGCTTAGATTGTGTAGCTTGAGTGTTAGTATTATTTTCTGTATCATAAGTTGTGGATTAAGTGAATAGAGGTGCGGGTAACATGGGTAGAAATGGGCAGAAATACTAGAAAAGGATATGTTGAATAGGAGACAACGAAGAGTAGATGTTAGATAAGATCTATGGCATAAAAGAGTAATGTGGTGGTTCTCCATTAGTTAAAATGGATCCGTTCTGTATAAGAATTTGCTCAGCTGAGTTAAATAGAATATATGATATGGTTGTGTTAAATTACAGTCTTTCAATTACATTCTTACTTATAAAAAAGAGTCAGCATTTCAGTTACATTTTCCAATTTTGTGTTGTGTGTGAGCTCCTTTGATATAGATAACTGGGTGTTGTTAGACCATGAGAAGACGGTGACAAGAAAGGGTTTTAACTGTCAGTCTTCTCATGGTCTTGGAATGTGTGGGCATTGCATTCCTGTTGAATACACTACATTAAGCGCAACTGAAACAAATCCTCCAAACTTCTATATTTTTATGACTCTGCAACGACCTCTGCCAAAAAGCCAACAACTCCACCAGTTGGGGCATTACCCACACAATCGAAAAGGACTGGAAATCATTACTCCCTAACCACCTCACAACGAAGCAAGAAATGATAAACTCTTTCTCTCGCTTTGCTTAATCATATAACACCACTCCAAGACTACGATTTGCCTCTTTCATAAATTATTTAGCGTTAATTTACGAAAGAGCATTGGTCATGGGGTATGCTCCTCCAAGTCCAAGGTTCAAACTTGTGGGTGCAAACAGTTCCTAGGGGCCGTGTTCCTTGTTTAAAAACTGATGATTTACCCAATTTGTGTGATGGGGCATGTTACTGGTAGCCCATCTCTTTAGCTTTAATACTTCCAGGATTTCCTTGCTCTTTTCTATTGTACTACAATTTTGCCTCTCTCCTTTCTTGATTGTTTGTAAATTTCGTACTTCTATAAAAACTAATCTTCCCTAATTTCATCTTACTACTACTTATTTCTCCAAATACTCTTCCAATGAAATGGCACACCAGCTTTGGGGGATGAGTGTGTTGTAGAAGGACGACCTCGATAATAACAATGGAATTCCTAATGCCTAAAAGTAATAATTAATTGAATATATTGTTAAATTAGCCACATAAATTTTAAGCATTTTAGGAATCTATTATGTGATGGGAACTTCAATCTCTGCAGGTCATTCATTGTGTAGGCCATGTGTAAGCATTACTTTGATGATCTCTGTCTATTTTTTTTTTTAACTTAATTGAAAAGTTTTTTAGAAGAACAAAAAAGATGTAGCCCAAGTACACAGGATTTCTACAGGAGGGAATGATTAAATAGAAATACAGAAAGATACAAGAAAATCATGGAAACTCAACCTGCTAAAATACGTAGGGGCTGCAAGAGTGTATTGAAAATGAAAATTTTAACCTCCATTGTCTGTTGGCAATCTTCAAAACTTCTATCATTCCTTCCCCTCTAAATACACCACACTAGGCAAATAGGGATCACTTTCCAAACTGCTGCAGTTTGTGGGTAGCCATATAATCGCCTCCAACTGGCAAAGAGAGAAACTATTCTTCCTGCATAATTTAAACCAACCCATCCTCTACTGAAATAAGTCGTTACTCAAAGCTCATAATTCTTTTAAGACTTTTTCATAATGCTTTGGGCCCAATGACTTCTCCTACACACTTGACACCAGTGTGACCTGAGTTGCGCTCGGACTCAGTCTTGTTGGCCACAAGAAAAGTCCCATGAGGTGTGATCACTACTGGGATTGATCTACCCAATTAACTCTGGGTGCACTTGGTGTAGAGATCATCCCTTGTGATGATGAATACTAATGTGGTTGCACTCCATTCATGCATTCCATGGCTGTGGATCCAAGATTCTGAGTGATCATTCCTTCATTCATATCTTGCATTCACATGATGGCCAAGCATTTCTTTCATTCTTTGGAAAGATGTACGTTATGGTCTTTACCTTTACCTTATGTTGAACATTCATGATGGGGTACAATTCCCATAACCTTTGAGAACTTTAAAATTTTCATCTTTCAGGGAAAAGCTTGTAACGTGCACTCTTTGAAAACTTGGGAAAATAACTACTCAACTTTCAAGAGAAAGTTCATCGATATCATTCTCTGAGAATATTGCTTTTGTAGAAAACCTTTTGGTTTCCTTTTTATATTTCTTGCTTCCACAGAAAAAAACAATCTTGCTTCTTTCGAACCTTAATCCCTTGGTCCCTTCTATCTTTTTTGGAAACTTGATTAATGATGAAAACACCTTAGCATTCATCCTTCAGTTTTTTTTATCGGTAATCAAGGTATTTTATTCATAAGAGTAGGCAAAACCCAAGTATACATGAGAAATACCTAACTAGAGTTTACAACTCATGGACATTTAGTCTGTTACAAACAATGGCCCCCACCCATGAGAACAATGTTTTAAAGAAAAAAACTTTCAGTTCCTCCATTGTCTTATCACGGTTTTCGAAGCTTCTATCATTTCTTTCCCGCCATATACACCAACACATGCAGATAGGGACCATTTTCCAGATTGTTGCGACTTGTGAATTACCGTGGAGGCCTCTCCAGCTAGCTAGAAAATCCACCAAACTAAAAGGCATGACCCATGATAAACCTTGTCGTGTGAAGAAGTAATCCCACATGTTTCTCAGCACCTCGCAATGTAGAAATAGATGATCTACTGATTCCCCATCTTTCTTACACATGCAACACCAATCCAACACCATTATCCAATGTTTCCTTAAGTTATATGTGGTGAGAATTTTGCCTAATGCTGCTGTCCAAACAAAAAAAATAGCTTTTGAAGGGGCTTTTGTCTGCCAAATGCTCTTCCATGGAAATGTGTGCATGCCTGAGCTTGTTAAAACTGTGAAATGATCTGACAGTGAATTTACCTTTCTTGGATGGACTCCAAATCATCCTATCCATGGTACCCTCGGTCATACGTAAAGAATATAGTGTTGCATAAAACTCTGTGATCATCTCCAACTCCCAGTCTTGGGCTGCCTTAATGAAATCAACATTCCATTGAGGAGAGCCACCAGAAAAAACCAAGAGGCCCACTATCGTTGTATCATTCACTTGTACGAGCTCAAATATGGCAGGAAAAGTATCTTTGAGGCAGCGTTCACCACACTAGTTGTCATACCAAAATCTGACATGAGAGCCATCAAGCGCTACAATATGTGTATGTCTCCGAAAGATCTCCCAACCCTTCCTGATGTATTTCCACAGACCCACCCCATATGGGCCACGTACTTCATTCGAACACCAACCACCCATGCCTCCCCAAGCTACACATCTATAACAGACTTCGACAAGGCCCCCCTTTCATGTTGATACCGCCACAACCATTTACCCAATAGAGCTTGGTTGAACTTCATCAAGTTACGAATTCCTAGTCCACCCCCGAAAATTGGAGTACAAACCATTGACCAATTAACCAGATGTAATTTGAACTCATCCCCCAAACCACTTCACAAAAAGTCGTGTTGTAGCTTCTCAAGACGGTTTGCAACCTTTGCAGGTAACGGGAGCAAGGACACACAATAAGTGGGTAAGTTGGATAGAGTACTTTTAATCAAGGTGAGCCTACCACCTTTAGACAAATACAACCTCTTCCAAGATGCTAGCCTGCGCTCCACCTTCTCAATCACTACATTCCAAATCTGCTTTGATTTAAAGGAAGCGCCCAAGAATAAGCCAAGATACTTCAGGGGTAGAGAAGATATCTTACATCCCAAGAGAGAGGCTAGAGTCGCCACATTGGGAACAATCCCCACCAGTATCATTTTAGACTTTGAGAGGTTAACTCTCAAACCTGAAACAGCTTCGAAACAGAGAAGTAGAGCCCTCAAAGATTGGATATGCCCAGTATTAGGTCCGCAAAATGAGAGCATCATCCACAAACAACAAGTGAGAAATAACGATAGAGCCATAATAACCATTCCCCACCGAAAAGCAGTAGAGAAAACCACCCTCCGCAAGGCCTACAATCATTTTACTGAGAGCTTCCATTCATCCTTCAGTAACTACACTATAATACATAAACCATAACCTTCTGTCATAAAATGTTCTTGTGCAAAACCTGAAAGGATCACTTACCCATAATTGGTTCAAGATTTTTAAATATGTTCGTTAGCTTTCAATTGCCGCTGGTCTCATCTCATTTGGTGCCATGTAGAGGTCCCAACCCACCATGACACGCACTGGACTTGAAACTGGAAATTGCAGTGACATCTGTGACTGGTTTTTTAACGTCTTGGCATGGAATTTCAAACCGTTTTAATCAATGGAAAGCCAACTTGAAAAAATTATGGATACCCAACTTGAGGTATATCTGGTGCATTATGGGCCCTACCCCAGGCCCGGAATTCAGGGTATCCTAATCTGTCAGAATTATGTCTCATAGGTTCCGACTTGCTTTTTGTATTTTCATTTTTACCTTATAATAACAAAAAAGGGTCTTGTAGTTTTGATGATGAATGACGTAATTAATTTGGTGATTTTATCCTTAAGGCTCAATATCATTGCATTTCCCATAATGGTTCCCCCTAATGACGAGCTTACATATCTTCTGTTTTTAAAAGTACTATAGCTTTATGTCTATTTCAATGTTAATAAAATATACTTGTAAAAAAAAATATTAACAAAATATCTTCTTATAAAAAACAAATAGTACTGTAGCTTTATGCTATACATAAAAGCTATAAACATTTACTCCTGCTTCTCATCTTTCTTATGCACTGCACTGTAGTGACTTGAGTTTTGACCCATGGTGCATATTTTTCCCAAAATGATTATGGAGTTCCCCTGTTGTTTGTGTAGAAGAATATATTGTGAAAGGTTGTGCTTAAAAAATCTTTTTCTTTTTTCTTTTTGTAGATCAGATTTTGTAGGAAGCTGGTCAGTTATTAGTTACACTAACCTCCATAATTCTAGAGTTTAGTGAATATGTGAATGTTTGAGATAGTGGACCATCTGTTAGTACATTGTTATACTGCACGATAATTGCAGTTGCTAGAATTCACTTCATTTATGGTTCATTGCCTAAAAGGGTCCTGTACTTCTGTTGGACGTTTTCTTATGTATGTTCTGTACAATCAGCTTAGTTTTGGCATCTAGGCGCCTTTGTTTTTTCATTAATGCCTTGTTTTTACTCCACATTTTAAAAGGTCACAAGGGATATAATAGAGGAATACATGGTGGAAATCAAGAAAGCTGGAGGAATTGGGAGCTTCGCAAAGGGAGCTGAAGATGGCGAAATGTTTCCATCTGAATCACCTTCTGCTCATGATATCACCTCTAGTGTTGATAACCCAGCAAAAAGTGATTATGCATCGACCCGAGGTAGCCAATACAACAACAGGACACTGCCACAGTCTGATTATAGTAGTAAGAAATATAAAAGTTTCAATGATGCCAAAGGTTATGAGATACCGAGAGGAAGCCTTGATGAATGCCCTCAAAATGCAGATCAGAGAAGTTTGGGTTGGGACAAACTTGATAGAGAAAATCCTTCAAGAAGTCCAGAAAGATACAAAAGTCGTGGCCGGTCACATGTTCAAAGCAGTCATCGACAAGAGCGATATGATCTGAAGGTGACCAACACCTGGCATGACAAGAATAAGCAGCGGTATCCTGGCATGTCAAAATCTCATCATAGTAGATATTCTCCTGTATCAAAATCTGTAAATGATTTGAGTGTAAGGAAGGATGCACAGAAATCAGAAGTTGAGCATAGACGGCGAGGGAACACATTAGGAAACGATCGTTCTGATTTTCTGGTGCAAATTCCTTTTGAGGATCGATACAATCCTTCAGAATCTCCTGACATGTATGAAGATCTTTGTGGGGGAACTCCATGACCAACGCAGCGGATACTCTGCAGGAACCCTCTGTCCTGAGTTCCATGATAATTCTGAGTAGCTTTATCTTGTGAGGTGAGTAGCTCTAGCTGCTCTTTCTATTCAAGCATGGGTTTTTTTTTTTTTTTTAATATTTTATTTTGGTTTCAGTGTGGTATTAGTTTTTGACGTGGCTTATTCTCTTAAATTTGCAGTAAAAGGCCATCAGGCTGCAGCAATTCTGTCTAGACTTGTATCCTCCTTTGTATCCTTTACTGTTTGGTTGGTTTGCTGTTAAGCTCGTTTACATCTTGTTAGTGCTCCTTTATCTCCCTTTTTTCTATCAAATTAGAAGCATGGTAGGATATAAATGTGATTTCTCATAAATCATCACATATTTAGTTGGCATCAATTGCATCATCATATTACTCTTAGAGAAATTATAACTACACTATTGCCATTGAAATTCTCTCTCGTCTTACTATGCTGTGACATAATCTGTTACTTTTTTTTTTTTTTTGTGGTGGTGGGGGTGTTTAAGGTCATTGTTTGATGGCTAAGGAAAACCTAAGCCACATACGAGTTTATAAAAGACTAGTCGAAGTTATAGTTATAGTTCCTTGTAATCATCATAATGAGCAAGAACTTCTACCTCAGAGAAAATTCAGGATCTCATTCACTACCCTTTCCCTCTAACTCAATTAGGGGTATTACACTTGCCCCTTCATTCCCATACGTCAGCAAAGGAAAAAAAAAATATAGGAACACATTTTACTTTTTATCTTCTATGTTTTTACTTTTTACACATCACTATGGGAATACATCATGCAAATGATGATAGTTCTGTTTGTTATCTGGTGTAGGGCTGCAGTTGAAATGAAGGTCTTCGCTTACAAAAATTTCTTTGCTAGGCTCCATCATTGATGTAGCCAGCCATCAATATGAATAAATATTCATTAATTGCAGAATTTGATTGTCGGCGATATAATATAGGTGGGCCAATGACTTATGGATATTCTTATCCTCAAATGTACGATGAAAATTATATTGGTAGGGAAATACACGCTTGATCATTCTTGACTATGCGAATTTGATATCTTCCAAGAATTGGTAGTTGCAAATAGTCCCAATCATGGTTAAGCTAAAAATTGTAACACCCCAAATCCAAAACCATAAACGGACCAAGTTTTACATAATTTTTAAAACTTTCTCTTGTTTACAAATATATCTCACATACACGCTCTCCAAATTATTTGCAACTATAATATAATAGTTCTAAAAATTTCATTCACAAGTTCAGTCAGAGTCATTAAAATCTAAATAATTACAATATAGATAATTTGACAAAAATTGTAAAAGTAATTAAGATATGTCCATAAGAAAATTCTCTTTATAATCAAAACCATAAGTTCCAAAACATCCGACGATTGAAATCAAGTTCACTCCAGAGTCTTTAGTTTCAAAGTTATCACCACGAAAGAAGGAATTTTTTACTAAAAGATGTGAAATGAAGTGGTGAGTTGCCACGTGTTCAAAAGTAGCAATGGGGGTGTGAGAGTTGGCAATATTCTTGACTATAAGAGTGAATAAGTTTCCAATAAAAATAAGTGAGCAATACAATTTTATCTCAAACATGACCAGTCAAACATCATATTCAAGGCCACATCATAATAGGGAAATCACTAATTTACTACAAAGATATCATGCCGCGGTATCAATATATCATGAAAATATCATGCCACAAAGACATCACGCTACGAGGGGCGTTAAACATGTCACAAATATATTCATAATTGAGAAAAAAGATTATTTTTGTGACTTAATTGTCATATTAATTTCCTCCATGAGCAATTGTTGGAAACAAATTAAGATCATTATGAGTGTAAGATATTCTTAGACCATCACTATTGTAAAAATATCTGAAAGATCTGGAATAAAATAGGAAGTGTGCGTGGGATGCATGCACTACAATTTTTCATAGAAGTTGATAGAATCAATTGTCAAATAGAGCTAAACTACTATTTTGCCTTAGAGAATCTTATGGGTAATAATGAAAGTTGCGCGTTGTTTTTGTAATGTAAAGATTAATTGCTCTCATATTTGAATTTGAGTATTATAATCTTGAAGCAACTTAGATTAACTCACAGATAAATACATACTCTCTAAAACTCGCTAGTATGTTTGGCAAATAAGATATTAAAACATGAGTATGTAGGAGTGCTGAGAACATTCTTGATTAGCAAATTCATTTTAAAGGGTTTATCAGTGCACTTTTATGTAATATTAATACTGATAATCTTGCTCAAGTTTTATATCTCTCTAACGAGAAAAAATAGGTTCTTGTAGATATATAAACTGAGGAGCACCCTTTGAGAATAATGTAATACCAAACATCTTGGAGGTTTGCATGGTAACTGTGGTAAAATTTGAATACTTCGGTACGACTTAATTAAGCCTAAAAATCTTGCTTGTGATTGCATTGATGTAAGATAGGTTATAGGCTAAGACAACTTCTCGCAAAATTTTTTCTTTTATCTCCTATAGTGGATTGGAGAATATGAAAAATATTGTAAGCAAAAACTTGGGATATATCTCTTGTTGGTAGCTAAATTGTCATATACTGCATTTGTTGCATAAGGCGATAATTTTAATTACTAAATGGTTTTCCTAAAATTACTAGAACTTGGAAAATAGAATTGGCTGATAGTTGCATATCAAGGATAACAAAATCTACTGGATAATAGAATTTGTCAACCTGAACTAACACATCCTCTACCACCCCTCTTAGTATCTTTATGGACCTATCAACTAACTGTAGGGTGATTGAGGTATATTTTAACTCTCCTAAACCTAACTTTTCATACACAATATAGGGTAATAGATTAACACTAGAGCCTAGATTCGGCAAAGCATGACCAATTTTGAAATTTCCAATTGTGCAAGCTATAGTGGGGGAGTTCGGATCCTTATATTTTGGATGATGGCACTGACTTGCTCATTGAGGAAAACTTTTTTTTTTCACACTCAACTTCCTCTTTATAGTGCACAAATCCTTTAAAAATTTGGCATAAGTGAAAATTTGCTGGATAACATCTAGCAAAGGTATATTAATCCTCACTTGTTTGAAAACTTCCAAAATCTCAGCCTGATTTTTATCTTTGTGCAAAGAAGCTAATCTAGTGGGAAAAGGTGCAGGTGCTTGCCAATTTTCTTTTTTAGCTTCAATATGCAATGGGTTAGAGTCTTACCAGTGGTGTCTAGTTTAGGAGTGGGGTTTTCTAGAATTTTACCACTCAATGTTGTGACAGCTTTCATTTATTTCAGGGTTGAGTCTTCAGCTATTTTTGACACTTGGTGGATTTGACCTTGAGGATTGGGCTGTGATTGTGCAGGGAACTTCCCTTTCTCCTAAATACTCAGAGTTGTTGTTAGCCTTGTTAGAGATCCTCTAATTTCATTGATAGCTTATGAGTTCTGGTTATTGATAGTTGCTTGCCCTTACATGAATTGTTGGAGGTTTGCTGCCATTTGGTGGATAGTTTCCTCAAGGTTCTTCCTTTGGCCCAAGACTACTGGTACAGGATATTGGGACGGCCCCTATCTCACCAGGGAGGTGAAGGGTGCAAGTGCATACTGGTGAGGCACATGTGCATGAGGTGAGGAATGAGCTGGTTGCTCATTTCTCCAGCTGAAGTTTGGATGACTCCTCCAATTTGGATTGTAGGTATTTGAAGATGGACATGTAAAAGGTTTAGCAACCATGTTAACAACATTTGTTTGGTCCAAAAGGACTTATTTAAAAGCTGGAATTGTAGGGCATCTTTAGTTGCATGCCTTATATCTTCATAGATATTTCATTTTTCTGGAATTTTTTGTACAGCTGGAACCTCATTGGTTTTATTCACATCTATGGTTTCTAATTTCCTAGAAATCATCGATAACCTAGCATGCAAATCATCCACCTCCCTCGAATCATACTTTCCCCCCTCTAGTGATGGTTTTTAAAGGTGCATTTCTATCATATATATATGAAGTGTCTCAAGATTGGGCATTTCCAGATAGATAGTCAAAGTACTCAAAGGCCTCTTCTGGGTTTTTGTTAAAGAATTCTCCATTGGACATTGTCTCCTACAAATTGCCTCATCTTGGGTTGTAAACCCTCATAGGAAAAACTTATTATTCTCCAGTTTTCATACCCATGTTGAGGGCAAGCATTAAGCAAATCCTTGATTCTCTCCCAATATTGGTAAAAAGTTTTAGTATCTTTTTGAGCAAAATTCATGATTTGTCTTTTTAATGCATTAGTTCTATGCATAGGAGTTTTTTTTAAGAACTCAATTTGCATTTCCTGCCATGTCCCTATTGATCTAGGCCTTAAGGAGTTCAACCAGGTTTTGACTTTGTCCTTCAATGAGAATGGAAACAACTTAAGCCTAATTACCTCTTCAGTGCAAGTTCTATTCATGAATGTGGAACACACCTCCTCAAATTCTTTATACGCGAGTATAAGTTCTCAGACTCCATTCCATGGAAGTGAGGTATCAAAGGGATCATGCCAGGTTTAAAGTTGAAATTTTTTGCATTTAAGGGTTGGATGATGTATGAGGGTGAACTAGTCCTAACCGGTTTCAAAAAATCCCTAAGGGTTTCATTATGATTACCCATTCTCCTTTCATCTTGCTCTTCTTCAGCCCTCGTATTAGATTTTTTAGAGGATGAATCAAATGAAAGGGATGCATAGTCAGAGTACGTCACAGACTCTATTCTGACCAAACGAGATGTGTGGTCTCGATTCCAAACAGACATACAATAACCCAAATGACCTTACCAGATAGACTCCAGAGGTGTGCAACAGAAAGTAAGCAATTGATAACAACAAAAAAGAAAGGTATTCAAAAATTAAAAATGTAAAAGAAAGATTCAGATGTTATCAGAGTGTGAAGAGGTTCACAACTCAATCACACATCCTCACAGCAGCAACTTGGTTGTTCTGCAAATTGCTTTTAATTCTCGGTAACGGCACCAAAAACTTGTCTCTCCAATTAAAATGCCTCCCAAGTGCAGAAGGTTTGCAGTTTTTTAAATTACTTTCAACTATACTAAAAACTCAATTGATTAAAGAATGGGATTAAAACAACTTTTAAATGTCTAAGAAGAATTTTGTCGAACACCTAAGCCATAGGTTCCCTTTCACAGGTTGGTTTCAAAAGAGGACTTGAGACTTCTCTAATTCCTTCAAACACAATTTCGATCATGAACAAAGTGTCTGGATAATGTATATAATTCATGCATTCACAGAGTAGCTTCTGAAATAACCTCTATCAAATTAATACCAAATTGACATTAAGAGTGCTACTAAAGATTAGAGTCCGACACAACCTAAGAATCCACTGTGCCCTTTAGTCGACGATGAATCAAGGGTTGGTAAGAAAACCATAAAAACAACATCATGCAATAAATGGTAGAAATTCTCTAGATACAACTTTACTAAACAAAATGGAAGCCAAAAATCCCATGAAATGCAACCCATTTAAAGGATTCCTGAGCTTAGGTTTAGGAAATTACTCACACATAGTGTATATGAAATTAACCATGCAAAACTCAAACATATCAATCTGGAATTGAAAAAGAAGAAAAAATAAAAGATGGAATCTCCAAAAACTGCTTTGCTAAAAAGCCATTCTCTGATTTGTTTGCCTCCTGAATGCTCCTTGCTTCCCCTTCTTATCCTCCAGTCGTGCCTCCTCTGTGCTCCCTCAGATCCCCCTTCGAATATTCCTTGTGTAAGTTGGTTATCCTCTACTGTTTTGTGCAGTGCGTGATCTGGAAGGTTAGAGTTGTGAGGGATGAAGAGGGAAAAGTAAGAGAGGAGAGTCAGTCAAGATTTTACTCAGAATATAAGTGTGAAGTGTGTGGCTGTGCCCCTTAAGTGGGAATAATTGAATAAAAACCATTGTTTCACTTGGTCATGAATGAATTACTCTTAGTTTTACCTTAATGTATAAGTAAGCATGTAACATATATTTTTAATCTGAAATTCCTCAACTTCATGCTTATTCAATACATTATTTTCACTCCATCAGTGTTCGTGTTGGGTTAATGAGTCGTGTTACATATTGCCACCCCTACTCAGCAACACCATTATGTTATGGGATCCCGAGAATGGTCTTCTCCATTCTGATACCGTGTGTTGTGCAATACTCCCTGAATCCTCCATCATTATATTCTCCACCATTGTCAAAACTCAAGCATTTCAGCTTCAGGTCTGTTTCCTTCTCAACCAAGGCTTTCCATTTCTTGAATATATCAAACATGTCATATTTAAATTTCAAGAAATAAACCCATACATTTCTACTATAGTCATTGATGAATGTGAGGTAGTATCGAAAACCTTCAAGAGATGGGACTGGGGAAGGCCCCTACAAATCCGTATGTACAAGTTTAAGCTTTCTTGACCACTGTGCTCTGCCATTATTCAAGAAACTGAACATTTTCTGCTTCCTTAGAATGCAACTCTCACACATGTCCAGATCAATTGACTTAAGTTATGGTAGCTTTCCTTGTGGCAGAAGTTCCTTCACTCCTTTCTGACTCATATGACCATGCTTGTGGTGCCATAGTCCTACTCATTCTTAGATTCGATAATTGCAATCATATTGCTTGGTCTTGATGCCATATACAAAGTACCACTTTTCTATCCATGAGCTAAGATCATTGATCCTTTTATAACCTTCCATACACCACCTAAGAAAACAATTAATGACCGCTATTGTCCAGCTGTCCCACGAAGAGTAGATTCTTCTTTAGCTCGGGAACATCTTTGACTTTCTACAAGGTCCATACATTCATGTTTGGGAGTATAATGTGCATATCTCCCACTCCCACAACATCCAACGCTTCTCCCTCAGCCAGATATATCTTACCAAAGTCACTGGCAACATAGGTTTGCATGCTTTTTTGGTGTGAACTGGTGTGAAATGAAGTTTCTAAATCCAATACCCAATCATCAACTGGATTGTGAACCTTAAGAAGTAGAGCATCCTATACTTCTTCCGTTATAGCGTTTGCAACTTCATTTTTCGTCTTCTTCGGATTTTTGCAATTTATTTTGAAGTGACCAGTCTTGCCACAATTCCAGCAAGTGCTTTGTTGCCCAGACCTTGACTTGCTCTTGTCCATATTTCTTGACTTTACCCCGAGAAACTTGAAGTTTTGACAGATTCTCTCATGCGCACTTCCTTAGCAAGAATTAAATCTTGGATATCATTGCATTTCAATTTCATTTACAAGCAAAGTTACTCACAGTCATTCTTATGGCTTCTCAACTATTTAGCAAAGATGCCAATATAATTAATGCCCAAATCTCATACTCAAACTCAATTTCAACATATGACAATTGATTTGTGATAGTATTAAATTCATTTAGATAATTGCAAGAGATGTACCTTCTACAATTTTCAGATTGAATAGTTTCTTCATTAAATGCACCTTATTATTCGTTGACAGCTTCACATAAATCCCATATAAGGTCACAATAAGATCTGTAGTGGTCTTCTCCTTAATTACGTTGTGTGCAATTGACTTTGATAGAGTCAGCTGAATAACCCCAAGAACCTGTCAATTAAAGAAATCTCAATCAACATCTTCCATGCCATCTGACTTCTTCCCTAGTAGACGAAGATGGAGTCTCTTCCTATAGAGATAATCCTTAATCTACCTTCTCCATTATCCAAAATCTGTATCGCGATTTTAGACACCACTTTTTCTCCAGCCATCGTTTTGACTCAAATTTGAGTCTGAAGCTCTGATACCAGTTGTTAGGAACTATAAGAAGAAATAATAAAGCAAAAATAAAAATCAATCACACACGACACAAGATTTATGTGGTTTGAAAATGTGCCTACAACCACGGAGCTATAAGGGATTTTGCTATGAGGGAAGTATGAAAAACACTATGAGAATACAAAAATTTCTCTCTCCTCACAATCTCTCCCTCTCTCTCTCTCTATCGCCTTTTACTCTATTCTTGAAGAATTCGTCCGTCTCACATATCTTTATCATAGTTTAAAACATATATATATATATATATATATACATATATATATATACACGACGAGGTGAAAGTCCTAAGGCGGCAATTATCGGGTTATTCGCTTGAGTGAGCTTTCTGCTTGAGTTTTGCTCAAGCCAACAATTGAACTAACTTTTTGCCTTAGCTTCACTCGAGTGATATGTTGAACAACATCGAACGAACTCTTGGTTTACCTTTGCTCGAGTCATGAACCAGGCCCCACCACCCAACACCTACTAGCTATACTACATTTTATCTCAAATTTATCATCAACCTAACTTATAATCTTAATTATCTTTGAGATTAAGCAATCCAAACATAAATTCAACATAAATAGAAAGTCTAGGAGAACTTACATAAGTTGCAAAAATCAAGTTAGGGACTCCCTTTCTTGCAACTATGGTAAGGTAGTATTGTTTGGGACTAAAATGCTTACGTTTATGCGAGAGAAAATGAGTGAAAATTTGAAAGCGGGAATTGGTTAAGGGTCCGTTGACCAGCTGTAGGGGAAAGATGAAGAGGAGAAATAAAGTGAAAGAAGGAAGAGAGTAGAGTTCGAGTGAGGGAGGAAAAAGTGAAAAAGGCAAGGGCGGCTTAATACAAATTGAGACCTAAGACGAGATTTAAATGAGTCATTTGTAATTATAATACAATAAAATATAAATTATCATATAAAATGTTTTCAAACTTTACAATAAAATGAGATTTTATTTAAAATCTTTAAATACAGTTTTTGTGAATTTATATTTACAACGACTTAAAATGAGGTCTCAATGCAGATTTTGTGCCTCAATTTAATAAGATCTTAAAAAAATTATTTAAAATATAAATAATTCATTGTATTACTTATCAAAAAACAAAATTCACTGTATTAAATATTATATTTAGTATTATGGGACCTTGCACACTTTGAAAACTATAAAATTATTTAAAATTTTATTTAATGAAATAGTTTTTATTTTTATTTTTTAAAATTCTTTATTTTTATTTTTTAAGCGTGGTGGAGGCCTTAGACAATGGCCTAAATGGCCTTACCATTGAGCCGTCTCTGGAAAAAGGCTTGACCTCTTTTGACATTAGCTCATACTTGGGACACATGGCATGTAGAGAAAGTTTGCAGCTGCTAGCTGCCTTGCATTTAGCTGCCAATTAATGGCAGCTTGTGGGATGTAAGTGGCATGTCACATGTTGCCACATCATCATTTAAGACTAATTCATCATTATTTTTGTTAAATTTGACTCTAAGTGCCATTAAAGTTTTCAATCATTTTACCATATTTTCCCTACATTTTCAATCATTTTACCCGATAATGCTCTCATTTTCTCTTGGTTGTCGTACGTACCATTGTGTAATAAGGTTGTAAATTCTCATTCATGCATGGCCGGATGCCTTTTAGGAAATTTGATTGCAAACGAGTAAGAGGTGGGCTCCTCAATGCAATGCCTAGTGGTGTCTGTGACAACCTATGAAGAAGGGAAGTGATCAGGCCATCAAAGAGTCGTTTGGGCCTATGAACACTAGTAGAAAAAGGCGCCTATGAAACAGATGGTGAGTGAGTAGAGAAGTTGAGGAAACATTCATTGAAAATCACATGAGCAGCAGTATATGTGTGCCCAATAGAAAGATCGAGGCATTTGCATCGCTTATGGTAACACATGGATCAGTAGATCGATAGTCAAGCTTATCAGATTGGTATGCGTGTAGGCAGTGGCGGAACTAGGAACTTTTACGAGGGGGGCCAACTTTTCTATTGTGTGACACGTTCATATAAAACAAAAAAAAATTATAAAATTATAAAAATATAACTATATATAAAATTAGATCTCAATAATTTGCTATATATACATATAAATAAAATTTTAAAAAATAAAATTTAATATATGTTTCAAATTTCTAACGATAATGTTTCATAAAATAATATTAATCTATTTTTATTTTTGTAATGAAATATTTAGAATTTATTTTCTTCATAAAAACTATTAAGTGATCTTTTAGAATGTCATATTTCATTTTAGTATGTAAGCTAGTTAATCAAATTTCATGCAAAATCTAGATATTTTTGTGTCACATTAAGCATATAATGCTATAATTGAGACCTTAAATAAATTTTTTTTACTCAATGAAGTCTAAAGGATAAAACCTCTCAACCATTTTTCATGTAAATCATCAACCTTAAATGATTTTTTTTTTTTTTTGTATTTTTACTTTGGATTCCATATTAAGAAGTCTAATATTATATAATAAAAAAATTTGAGATCCATATTAATAAGTTTATTATTTTTTCTAAACTTAGTTTTAATTTAATTTTGGTGAGGCCACATCCTTAAAAGTAAATAATATATAGAAATTATACAAAATTTCGATACTATATGAAAAAAATTGTAGAAAGACATTTCTATATATTTTGAAATTTTAGAAAATTTTAGAGAAAATATGAAAATTGTAAATTTTTAGGGGGGCCATTTACTATATTTATAGATTTATAAGAAAAATATAGGATATATTTTAAATTTTTTAAAAATTTTGGGGGGCCATGCCATTATGTAGGTCCGCCGTTACGTGTAGGTGAGGCCAACATGCAAAAAAAAAAAAAAAAAAAAAAAATCTGAGCAATAATAAAGCTGTTGATTGAAGAGAAATTCGAGTTGTGACTTCTTGTTTGTGAGCAGAGTCGAGAGCCGGTTGATCATGTAGGACGTTGTTACAATGGCTTCTCCCAAAAGGTTTGAGGTGAGGGGCAAAGGCATTTGCAAGTAAAGTGACACCCATCCCAACTAAAATATAAACAAGATTATTTATTTGACTAGCCGCTTTAGATCATCTTAGTCAAGTTCGAATTCAGCTCGTTTTGTTTATTAAATGAGCCGTTCGTGATCGCAAAAATATGACCGATTATTAAAAGAGACAACTCGTATAAAGCTTAGTTCAACTCATATAAGCTAGTATAAACTCAAGTTTCGTATGTATTTTTTTATAGTATTAACTCTATATTTATAATGTAAATATTTTAAAATATTTACAGAGATTAGAGTGAATCATGTTGCTGATACAAAACATGTTATTTGAATCATTATAGATATAATTATCGACATATGTTGGAAGGACATATTCGCCCCTCCCTAAGCTGGGTTCAGTCCACTTTGCCAAGACCAAAAGCCCAGATGTTAAGGGTGAAGCAAAAGGCAAGAAGAAGGTCGAGACCATCACAAAAAAGATGAGACAACATTCACACAGGCATACCTCCAACCATGTCTGTGGCGCCCCCAACTTTCATGCACAGACACGCACGAAAATCGAGACACCTGGAATGATGACAACACGGTCACGCACCCCAATGACACATGCCGAGTGTGTGAAATGCAACACGTGTACAAAAAATAAAATGCAGCGGAAAGGTTAAGTCAGATAACTAAGTACCAGAGTTTAATATAATACAAAAATAGTACTGAAATCTACAAGTCAACATAATACAATTTTTTTGTTCATAAAACAAGTTCAAATAAAATACAAATACAAAATAGAACATAGCCAAATGTCCCTACTCCTTAGGCGGAGCCGTATCCTCGGGCTCAACCTCCTCAAAACCTGCATCAAAATCTGCAGTACCAATAAATGGTACCACAGGTAAGTAAAATCCAAAAATACTCCAAGATAACAAATATATAAATACAACAGCTACTATGCATGCACATGATGATCAAAACACCAAACTCGAGAAAAATACCATTTCTCGAAAATCACAGTTTTCCATGCACGCCAAAAATCATCATTTGGCACATAAACAAAATCCAGGAATAGTTACATTAATTCCAATTTTATCCCGTATGCACCATGACCTCCCCTAGGGACCATCCACATACCCTGGCTCCCTTCATCACACCACAGGTAGCGACCGTGTGAGTGATATAACACGAGTGATGCCCAGTTCCGCGCCCACCGCGTACATAGCCAAGCATCCTCTGATCTCCGCCAGCCCGAGAGATCACGGAGTTGGATCGAGAGCGCTACCATCCCGTCCAAGTCTCGAGCAACAGCTCCAAGGGACGACACTCAGTATATTCCCCTCCCGAGTGCCCAGAGGAGCTCTACCGAGATAATAACCTATCTCGGCTTGGGGGTGATACACACACACCCAAAAAGCCTTTTCAAATTACACACCCACGCATGCGTGCACAATGCCATAAAAACGACCAATTACCAACAACCAATATTTATCAATAATTTCCAAATAACCAACAGTCTAAACAAATAACCAATTCACAGTTTATAAAGCAGGTTATTGCAAAAATATATTTAAATCTTAAAATTCTTTTGGAGAAATACTTACAGCGCTTTAAAATAATTTATGGAGGATCACGGAGGAACTGGAAGCACCAAAACAGCAACTCCACAGTGTAAAAAAACACTGTGTCTGAAATACAGTGAAACTCAAATTTCACCCGGGGTCAAACGAAAACTTGGGAACGGTAGAGTAGAGCCTATAGGAGGTGGTGAAGCTAATGAAAGTGATGGTTGGCCGTGGGTGGCGGCCGAAACGGTGGTTTTAAGGCCGAGAATGTCGAATCGGAGATGGGGTTCGTATGGGCGGCTCCGGCGACGGATCGGAGCCAAGAATGGGTGGAAAAGTTTGCTGGAAGGCCGGTGATGAAGTGGTAGAAATTTGGTGGCCGGACGATGGCGGAATGATGCAAAAACCACCGCAGGTTCAAACGAGCCGTGGCTGCTAACGGCGGCACGAGGTGGTCTGAAAATGGAGGGGCTGGGTCGCCCGCGCACGGGGAGTCGAACGGCACCGGCGGTGTCGACCACGGACGGCCGGCGGCGGCGCAGCGTGGAGGAGTCCGAATCATGCGAGAGAGAAGAGAGAGAGAGAGAAAGCAGCTCGCGCGCGGGAGAGAGAAAAATCTGAGAGAAAAAGGGAAGAAAAAAAAAAGAAGAGAAAAGAAAAAATGAGGAAAAGAAATGAGGTCTAATCCTCACAACTTTTGAGTCACAACTGATTCTCAAAATAATTATTTTTAAAACAGTAAAATAAATAATCAATTTAAACTCAACTAGTTAAAGTAAATTATTAAACTCCGACAAAAACATCCTTTAAAAATAAAAAGGAATTAAATTACAGAACACTAATTAAAATTAATCAAACGCAGTGAAATACTTTAATTAAAACAATAATAATTTTAAAACCCCTAAACAACCCAATTTAAATTAAAGATCAATTTAAATCCACAACAATAATTAACAATAAGAAAGCCCAATAAAATAATTTTCACAATTTAAAATATTATAAAATAATATTCTAAAACTTCCAAAATTCTAAAACAAGAGAATCCATATTTAAATTAATTAAAATAATCTTTCATTAAAATACACCAGAATACGGGGTGTTACAACGTCGCATTAAATGACCTAATATGGGTCAAGACCTCTTCTCTGACAGGGGTTCCCGCATTAAATGTGATGAAATGTTGCCCCTAGCACAAAGACCCAGTATGAGTCGAGGTCTCGTCTCTGATAGGGGTTGCAGCATCAAATGCGATGATGTGTTGCCCAGAACTAGGGGGACATCCCAGGCACAGTGAAAACAAAAACTCGCCCTGAAAAAGGGAGTATAAAAGCTCTAACTCATGTACAAACTAGGATCATGTTTTATTACAAACTCTCTTAGAAAAGACAAAACTTACTTAGGCATCGGAAGTCTTTTCCGGCACTCCGGGCCACAAGCTTCATTGTCACAAGTTGGATGAGGTGGCCAACGGGGTGCGAAACACATCATTAACATATACATATATAAATTTTATAAATATATTAGCAAAAAGTCAATAGAGGCTATCAAAATTTGTAAATAAGGTTATAAAAGATATAAATAATTTATTTTATTTAAATGAATCAACTTATGAAGAAGCTCAAATTTGCTCAAATATTAAACTGGTTGCTCGTGAAAATAAAATGCAACTGATTGAAAAGTTAGAGTTCGTGTTCGAATAAAAATTAAATGAATAATGTTTAACCATCCACTACTCGTTCGAACTCGACTCGTTTATGCCTCTAATCCCCACAATTTGGTGTTTACATTTGACAGAGCCATGTCGGTGATGTGTATGGGAATGGGTAAGTTAATGAGAAATTCCGGTTTGCCGCCCCAGTTGCATTAAACGCATTTAAGTTGCAATTAAAGTAAAGTTCAACTTAAGAACTAGATTTAACAAAAGGTGATGAAGGTATAAGAATTAGAAGACATGTGAAAGAGCCAAATACATTTTGAAAAATCATCAGTAAAATAAATGTTAGATGTATTGCGAAAGTTGAGGGTCCTAACCCCATACATCAGTGTAGATAAGGGACCTCTAGAAATAGATTGAGATAAAAGAAATGGAAGAGAAGATGATTATTGCCAAATTGGGCTTATTTCTCTAAATAGCTAAATTAAAGTTAGAAACAACTTGATAGACAGTGCAAAGAGCTGGATGACCGAGACTGGAATGCTTATTAGGGGAGACTCGATTGCCCAAATAAGTAAATGGACTCTTTTGGAATGATTGGGAAGAGCAGAGAGGATATAGATCATTACTAGTCTTGCCTTTGAAAATGATGGCTTCTATGGTTCAGTTTGGATTGAGAAACATTCTCAATATATCTCATCTCATTATTATAATTTTTATAAATTTTTATATTAAATATAATAAATAATTTAATTTTTTTAAATATTAAAATAATAATAATATAATAATATTTTATTCAATTATTAATTTTTATCTCAATTTACTATCCGAACCTAATCTAAAAGGTAACACATTTTATCATTGGTGATTAAAATGTGTTAAATTTTAAAAAATTTTGGTGAATGGTGGTTTCTGGATTTGAATTCTACCCTGTATATGCAAGTACGCAAGAAACTCATATTTATCCTAATGCGAATTCATACATAGCAATATGTCATTTCGAAAAGAAAAATGTTTATTTGCCTATTTAACATGTCTCTTCATTTTGACATATCATGTATTTTAATTTTTTTTTAATTTTTATTTATTTAATAATTAAAGAAGTGACTACTAGTATATTTATATTTTTTAAAAATATTTTTAAATAATAAAAAAATATGAATAAAAAATAAAATAAAATAAAAAGTCAAAATGACATAGCGGTCAAAATGAGCAGGTTACTCTGAGCGGCAGAGTAGCCTCCTCCTTCTTTCGAAAATGAGAATTGTTACGTATACAAAGATATTATATAAAATAAATTTTCAAATTGATATGCTTTTATAGTATCTATTAGATTTAATTTATAATAAAAATAACTTTATAATGTGACATATTATATTAAATAATATCAATTTATGAATTTAATTTTATAAAATCTGTCTAAAATATTTCCTTTTGAAAATAGGTGAAAATAGGTCAAGTTCCGACATGGGTTTGTCTTTCACATGACCCACACAAAGAATTACTGCACAGGTTGTAATCAAGTGTCAATGGTCATCATCTCTCCACTTTTGTTTTCTCTCCCTCTTACGGCATCCAATGGGTCAAAGTTCTGTAAACTTATCTGCACTTCATTATGTTTGTTTTGTACAAGTTAGAACTTTAATATTTTTCCTCTGATTTTAATTTAAAATTTAAATTTATATGATGCCCTCTATTCACAATATAGGCCACTTCAAAAAGATTGTGTACATATTATTATTCTATCATTTTTATAAGCCTCAAGAGGTGAGCTAGTGATCTAATTTGGATCGAGTCATATAAAGGTTGAAACCACACCTTAGAATGAGGATAATGATATGTTATATATAATTGTAGAGTGAATCTCATCTAATTTTTTTTATTTTTTTTTTTAAAAAGTGAAGATCCAAGATAAAAATTTTATTTTATTTTATTTGAATTTTAAATTTCTCTTATTTTTTAAAAATAGAATATATGAACTTACGCACTCTCCAAATGGATAAATCATTTATTTCTCTTCTAATAAATAATTGTTTTACCCCATGTACTTTTTTGAGTGTCTTTTTTAGTGGAACCACGAAAGACGAGATGGAAATTGGAAGCAGTGATTGTTATCAAAGTAAAAGGCCTTTTTCGATTCGTTTGGTGATACCGTCAGGCAGCCACGCCTCCACTACTGGCTAGAGATTTATTTCCAAAATCTAGCCCTGACTCTGTGGGAACACGGGACTCGGGGGTCCATAACCTGTCTGCCGCGTGAACCGGCGCAAAAGGCTCTTTACTTTGTATAGGGCATGGCGCTGGATTGGATACATCATCAACCACCACGGAGCAAAAGAGGTTCCATTTTTATTTTAAAATAATCGGCAAGATTGAAAAAGAGAAGCCAACCCCTTCTACCATCTCCCTGTCTTTCTTGCCCACAACTTTTGGTTCTCTGTTGGCATGAAAGTGGATCCATCGTTGGTATTGGTTTCATCAAAAGCTTAGCCAAATGTAAAATATGATGAATCTCATCAAAAAAAAAAATTGTATTGGATTAACTAAAGACATAAATATAAAACTTTTAGTTACAGTAAATATTTGAATTTCGTCAAATTTGAAGGGTTACTATTCATTCATCAAATCTATTTTTTATTCATTTTTAATCTTCAAAAGTCTTTTCTATTCACATTTAATCTCCAACCATCTTATAATAATAATGTAAGAATCAAATTAAATTATTAATTAACATATGATTAGTGTGATTATAAAATATGAAAAAAAATAAAAATATTATTATTAAAAAAATAATATTATATTATTATTTTGATGAATCCAATAGCTAATCCAATGTGAGATTATATATGTGAAGGTATTACATTTATAAAAAATATGTACTTTTCATCAAATTTTGAAATGAATTTGATGAATCCAATATTAGTGCTCTTACATCGTCTTCCTTTATTTTTAAATGAGATGAGATTAATAGAGATAAAAATTAAAAATAAAATAAAATATTATTAAAATATTTTTTTTAATATTATTATTTTTTTTAAATTTTTAAAAAATAAATTTTTTATTTTATTTTATATAAAAATTTAAAAAAATTATAATAATTAAATAAAATAAATTGAGATAAAAATAATTGTAAAAATAAATTAAACTGAGGTAGCAAGAGCACCATTTTTTCCATCTCTCTGTCTGTGTTATTTGACTGAATAAAAGTTGACTCTGAGTTTTTTTCAGTCTCTCTCTCTCATAATCAAAACCTCTGTGGTTGTGCTTCCTTACCTAAACACTATGCCACTATTGCCACTGTTTATTTACCAAAGAAACAGCTGAAAGATAACCCTCTCCTCTTTTCCTGATTCTGAGTTTCTCAAGTTATATCCCTCCGGCTCTGATACTTTATATATAGGGAATCCCCAGAGCTTTTTTCACCTTTCTGCTCCTCATACCTCTTTTGGAACTCCAAAACATAGAATTCCGCACCCATCTCCGTATATTTCCGTTCTTGCACTTTTGTTCCCTTCTGGCCTCTACTCTTCTCTTCGCCCCCTCTACTCCCACAAACAACCAATGGATGTAAGTAACTCTTCTCTTCGCCCCCAACTTTTCTTTTTCCTTTATGTTTCTGTCAAATCCTGTGTGTTGTTGTGAATGTGAAGATGTTGCTGATGATGTTATAGGAGAACCGTAGGAGGAGCGGACAAATTCCGGCGTTCGGGGACTGGGATTACACAAACGACATGCCAATCACTCAGTACTTCGAGTGTGCAAGGCAGGCCGGTTTGATTCGACACAGTTCTTCCTCCGGAGACATGAGTACTGATCCCTGCGTGGGTGGTGACTTGTACGCCGTCCATTTCAAGAAACCTTCTCGTACTACTGTTCTTTCTCCACCCCGCAAGGTCGATTTTCTTATCACAGTTCATCACTTTCTTTTTTCCCTAAAAAAATAATAATAATAAAATGACTCTCTCCCTCCCTCTTTTACAGTAACAAACCAGTCTGCACCTTTGATGTCTTCCTTAGGTTAAATATATATTATATGCATTTTGGTGCTAAGAGGAGGAGAAATAAATGTGTTTTGTAATGTAAATTACACTTTGTTTTTGTTCGAAGAGGAAGGGAGTCATGTTATTCCAAGGAAACATCTTGGGAAGCGCGTGTTCAGACTTCTACGTCAAAACTCGAACTGTTTGTCGTTGGAGTCAAACTGTGTTAGCTATTATATATAAATATATGTTTATATCAGAAAACGAAAATGTCGTGGAGTATAGCGGTGTCATTTTCCATATTTCGTTAACAATAAATCTTTCCAACACTCTACATACTATCTTTTTTAAAATTTTTTTTATTAAATAATTTTTATATAAATAATAAATAAAAAATTTAAAATATTTAAAAAAAAATTCAAAAAAAATTTAAAAAATTTAAAAAATTTAAAAAATATTAAAAAATATAAAGTATGAATGAATAATAAGAGATTGTCTAGATGATGTGCACGTTTCACGAATTTGTTTCGAGAATTTCAAACTGCATAGTCAAGGAAGCGGAAAAATTGACATACTTTTTCTTTGTCATTGTTGTCTTTCCAAAGTGGCTGAAAAATAAAAAATTGAAAAAAGAAAAGCATTGCTTTTGTCTTGCTTCTGATTTTTTTTTGTACGAGATCTGCATTTGAGAGTGAATAGTAATTAATAGATAATATTTATATAAAAATCGAGAAAGACTGTTTTTTTTTTTTTTTCACAAAACATTCTTAGTTAACATTGCACGTGAACTAATTTACAAGACATTAGAAAAAACATAATAAAGACTGCACATTTTGTTTTCTGTTGAATTATTTTGTGTATTCATCTTGAGTTGAATAATGATGAGGCGTGGAATTATGGTGTTTTGGACATGAGTAGAAAAGGGGAAAAGAAAGGCGATATGAGCCGCACGTTAAGGAGCAGAAAAGGGTAGGGAAGGTGTGTGACGTGACGGAACCGGCAAGGAAACCTGGTCGGCAGCTGCTGCATCACAGTACTAATCACGCGCTTCCACCACCTCTTAGAGTAATCTCTGCTGATGTCAGGCCTCCAAAACCTGTTGACGAGGATCTCTACAAAATCCCTCCCGAGCTCCATACTTCCAAGCAGGTGTGTTCCCATTTTCAACTACCATTTATACTGCCAGTAGTTTTATTATGCAAACATGACAACTCGTCTGCCTCTCTGAGACTTGTAATTTGTATAAATCCTTTCATTCTGGACTGATTTTTTTTCTCTTTTTAAATAATAATAATTTTGAATTGGCATAACTGATAATTCCAATCTATATCTTTTATATCGTAGAAAAAAATGCTGGGGTTCTTTTCAAGATGCCTGGTACCGGCTTGTGCAGCATGAATTTTGAGTGTTCCTGCATGCATATTGCTTCTGCTTATTATACAAATGGATGCGTGCATTGGTGCTTTGACGGCAGATGAAACCAGACGAGTTAGATTGAAGAACTGATCTATTAATTTATTCTGTTTTCCTTTTGAAAATCAAGTATTTCTATAATTTTGATCAACAATATCGTGTATTAATGTTTTTTTTTTGTTACATATTAGAAGTCACGCCATCCTCTTTCAACTCGCAAATTTTAGTACTTGTCTTTAATGCATAGGAGTCTTAAATATTTATCTACAGTTGTCTGAAGTGCATGTAAAATTTTTTTACTTCAACGTGAATTGTTTTTCTATTTACGTAACCATGCAGTTAGAGCTTCTCTTTGTCCAGTACTGTAGTTCTTTGCATCACACAACTTTATTTATATTTGATTAGATGCAGAAGATTATACGTATTTATATAATATATATATAATTTGAAAGCTTATAGGTCTGGACCCATTTTTTCTATACCAATTAATTATGACATTGTACTCTGAAGTTTAAAGGTCATCATGTGATAATAAGAAGAAGAAGCAACCTTTGTGGCCACCATCAAAAGGCCGTACTTGATTATCGATGTCCAAACCTTGAATTAGATATATCATCTCCCGGAACGAAGATCTAAACCTAGTGACGGTCAAATCATGAAAATTTCTACAAAGTTTGGTCTAAACGCATGAAGAGGCCAGTACTAGTGTATTATATATGGCCCCCAAAGCCATAATATTGGCCAAATTAAAAAATGAAAGCATGGCATACAGTACCAGAGGTATAATCTGGCCAGGGAAAGCTTTTTTTTTTTTTTAAATGGAGGGTAGTGTCGGGACTTGGAGATAACCACTGCACTGTTTTGTGGTTCACAACCATACATCCACAATACTTGAAAAGGATTTGATGCAGCTCAGTGGCGGACCTAGTGTATCTAAGGGGGGGCCATGGCCATCTCAAATATTTTTGAAAAATCAAAATATATATACCCTAATTTTTAATCATAATTTTATAAATATAGAAAATGGCTCCTCCCAAAAAAATTTATAATCTCTATATCTGTAAAATTTTATAAAATTTCAAACTTATTAATATGGATAACAAATTTTTTTTTTATAATATTAATTAGGCTTCTTAATATGGAGTCCAAAATAAAAATAAAAAAAAAATCATTTACGGTTGGTGATCTATATGAAAAATAGTTGAGAGGTTTTATCCTCTAGACTTCATTGAGCAAGAAAAAATTTATTTAAGGTCTCTATTATAGTATTATATGCTTAATGTGACACGAAAATATCTAGAGACTTAATAAACTAACTTAGATACTACAATGAAAAATGATATTCTAAAAGATCACTTGATAGTTTCTATGAAACAAATAAATTCTAAATTTTTCATTATAAAAATAATAATGGATGAATATTATTTCAAGAAACATTATCATAAAAAATATAAAACATATATTAAGACATTGTATTTTTAGAATTTTTTTCTGCCTGTATATTGCAAATTATCGATATTTAATTTTATATATAGTTATGTTTTTATGATTTTTTTAATTCAATGTGTCATACACTAAAAAATTTGGCCCCCCTCAAAATAGTTGTTGGTTCCGCCACTGATCTAGCTCAACACCACTTTCTAAGGTTGTGTTTGGGTAACGAAAGTATCTCAATACTTCTCGTATAGATGAGAAGATTTCACATGCCAAACAACATTTAAGTATTTTCAAATATATCTCAGCATTCCTCTCTCTACATAACACAGATACTGTTTGCACCTATTTCGATCGAAATCATGTCAACGTGCGACAGAGAGGGAGAGGGAGGTTCGTGGTGGCTGGGTCTGCGAGAGGTGGTCGCCGGTGTGAGGTGGTGGAGGTGCGGTCGCCTGGGTGGCCGCGTACGGCGGCCCAAGTGGACAGAAACAACCGAAATGGGTTTCGGTTGGGTTACAGTAGGGGAGAGAGAGAGAGCCGCGTGTGGGGGAGATCGGTGGTGGTTGGGGGAGTTGCCGGGGTGAGAGGAAGTCGTCGGTGGTGGCAGTGAGGTCAGGCGGTGCACAACGGCAACCAAGCCAGCGAATACCCATTTCGAGCGTGAGGGAATCGGGCCAGAGGATACCCATTTCGGGCATGAGGGAATCGGGCCAGAGGAGAGAGAGAGATGGAAAGTGAGGAAAGAAAAAAAATACTATAATATTTATCACTATTATAATATAAAAATAAAATAAAATCACTATAATTTTTATCATTATTATAAAATAAGAATAAACAAATTATTATAATATTTATCATTATTATAAAATCACTATAATATTTATGGGACTCACATCTTTTTCAATTACCTATCCAAAAGTCAATAACTCAACATATTTCATACATCCTAACAACTCAAAAGACCCTCTCAATGGGACCCACAAATTCACTCAAATCTTTACTCACAACTATTCACAACACTTCTCGCTATCCAAACTAGGCCTGAGACTATAAAAAAGCATGGGAAAAGAAGACCGACAACTTCCAAAAAGAGATCTGGATCAAACCACCATCAAATTGTTAGAGTTTTTCATTCAATGCAGCAATTAGGGATCCCTTCTCAACAACGTCAACCGTTTGTCGAGACTCAGAAGGAAGAATCATGGAATTCTGGACCTCTAAGATCCTAAGCATCAACCCCACATTTGTAAAGGCATCAACAACTCTTCTTGCTACTAAAATGGCAAATCATCTGGAAAAAAGTCCGTCAATATTAGAACGAGATGCTCAAACAATAATAGATGCAATATCAAATGAATCTTTATCACTACAATGGCAAATATCCCCGATCCTAGAGGATATTAGTCATAACCTCCATCCCTGAGACAACTGGAGGATTAGGAAAATACATTGATTTCAGAATTAATGTGCGCATTTAGTGGCGTAATGGGCAGAGATTGAAATGAATTTTGGTCGAATACCCCTCTTTAGTATTCCTAATTGTATTCTATATATAGATAGTGGGAAAGATCTACCCTGAACTTAATGTATTCCCTATTTTCTATATATATATATATATATATTGAATGCTTGTTGAGGAAAAAAAAAAAAAAACCACTGCACTGTTTTGTAAATCTGTTATTATCCTCTTTTATAATATTATATTATCTAAAAAGTAATATTAAAGACAATTTTAATTAATATTATAAATACATTAAAGACAATTTTAAGTAATATAAACCCTCTTTTACAAACTTGAATAGTCTAATAGGTAGATAGGTGACTCAGATGCATGCATGCGTTGATGAAGCCAATTAAGCACTTTTCGGTGTCGTTTAGATAGTGAGTTGAGTTGAGATAAGATAAAGTTGAATAAAATATTATTAAAATATTATTTTTTAATAATAATATTATTTTAAACTTTAAAAAAATTGAATTATTTATTATATTTTGTGTGAGAATTTCAAAAAATTCTAATGATGAGATGAAATGAGTTGAGATCACTTCTCAATTCAAACAAGGCTTCTTCGATCTAGTTTGAGATGATTTTTAGTTTAAAATCCGAAATCCCTAGAAACCTTTTCATGTTCAGATCAAGTGACAATAATTGGTTTAAACAAAAGTTTATACAATAAGGAATGATCGATGTTTTATTTAACTTATTATTAATTGCTTTTGTTCTATATATGACTTAAATATGTTAATATTTTATTTTTTTATTTTTTGATCAAACATCACCATATTACAAATAATCAGTGCAGAGTTAATGTATTACAAAGGTGGATCTTTTCCACTTGGAAAATTCTAACAAGTTGGGCGGGATGATAATTAGGAGAATGTTGCCAAGGGCTTGTGTAGAAGCTGCCCATCAAGCCACATTGTGCGCACATCATTTATTTTCCCAATGAATTTTTTTCGTAGACCAATTTTCAAAGCTCTCCAAATTTTGCTTGATGTCATTGATAATAGCCTGCATAGTCCAGTCCGAGTTTGGGTTAGAAGAGGTGACTACTTCTACAACCTACTATGAATCCCCTTGGATTGTAATTTTCATCCATTTTCTTTGCTTTGCTTATGTTATACCCATCAAAACTGCTGATGCCTCTCCTATATTTGAATTAGTATGAGGCATAATATTAGTTCGCACAAATAAAATTGATCCTTTATGTGTTTTTTAACTATTGCAATTATGTTCCCTTCTTTCCTGACCACAATATGAAATTGAATCTCATGGTAGTCTTGTGGAAGTTGCTTTAATTTCTCTTCTGTCATTTTTTTTCTTGACCAAGCATTCTTGTGTTCTACATATCTTCTTAGAACATTTGCAACAAATGCCATTGGAGGGGTGCAAGGTGAATTATGAATCACTTTATTTCTTAAACACCAGATACTGTCCATGGCTAGGACATTAAAAAGTTGAAAGTTCTGTTGTTCCTTCTCAGGGATGCCTAGCCTTGTTGTTGGATTGATAATTATATCAATGCAATTATCCATGGTTTGGGAAACGAAATGTGAGATATTGATAGGCCAAACTGAATGTCTCCACAGAATTCTAGAGAAACCACAACCTAAGAAAAGGTGGGGAAGGTCTTCTTCTTCTGTATTGCAGAGAGGGCACTTAGTTTACTCCATTTCCATTTGAATGACCCTTTGTAGATTTGATCTGATGGGAAGAATGTTATGACTAACTTTCCATAGGAATAGTTTCAGTCTATCTCGAATGTTTATCTTCCAAAGTTTTTTCCATTTGATGGAGCTGTGTTGGAGAGGGAGAGTTTCATGAGAATTGTTTATGGCTGCATAGGCTGATTTCATTGAGAATTTTCTTGAGGTATGGTATGTCCAATTTAGAGTATCATTGAGAAGGTGAAAATTTGTCTCAGCCAATGAAATTTTTTGGATTTCTTGGACAGTTTCTTTTGTGAAGAGTGCTTGGAGTAGAATGTTATTCCATCTTCTTGGCTCTTGTAGAGCGAGTTCAGACACTGACATATCTCTATCCCTCCAAACATTTTCAATTTTTGGTATTGGGATGAAGTTTCTTAGTGTAGGAATCTAGGGGTCTGGCCAGACCTTAATTGTGATACCATTGTTAACCTTGTAGCAACAACCAGTTTTGACAAAGTCTTTTATTTGAAGAAGACTTTTCCAGAACAAAGAGTGAGTGGGCTTTTTGGTGGCTTCCATAAAGGTTGTCTTACTTAAGTATTTCTTAGTCAAGAGAGTTTTCCACATACTACTTGTGCTGTTTAGGATTGACCAAGCAAATTTTGCCAATAGGGCTTTATTGAAGATATTCATCTGCTTGAGTCCTAATTCCCCCATAGTTTTTGGGCTATAGATAGAGCTCCAGGATTTGGGAATGATTCTTTCTTTGAGGATCTATTCCTCACCAGAATTTCCTAATGCTCGAGTCAGTGGATTTTGTGATTGCTTTAGGCATCATAAGTGAGGACATAGCATAAGAGGGGATGTAGCTAGCAACAGATATGATGATAGTAGTTCTGTTTGCATGTGAAAGAAGTTTTGATTTTCATCCATAAAGCCTATTTTGGATTTTTGTGAGGATTTTTTAGAATAAATCCTTTTTCGTTGTTCCTATAAAGAGAGGGAGGCCCTAGTAAGTTTTGGGGTAGAGCTTTTGAGTTTCAAGAGATCTTTTATCTCAACTATTTTTGTGGGAAGAGTTTTACTACTGAAATGCAAAGAGGACTTTTTCAGATTGATATTTTGATCAGACCAGCTACAATATTTATAGACACAGCGAGAATGTTTGGGCTGTTTGTGTAGTAGCTGAGCCAAATAAAATCATATCATCTGCAAACAGTAGATGTGAGATTTCAGGGCTATTTCTACAGATTTTTATACCTTTAATATTCCCATAGGTTTCCTCTTTGTGAATTAATCTCAAGGGTACTTCACTCCCTAGTATGAAAAGAAAAGGTGAAAGGGGGTCCCCCTGTCTAATTCCTCTAGAGGGATGAATGAAACTATTAGGAGTTCCATTGAACATAATGAAGTAGGAAACAGATGAAAGACATTCTTTTATCCATGTTGTCCAGATTTGATCAAAGCCTAATGTTTGAAAAATTTGATAGAGGAAAGGCCACTCCATGAAATTAAAAACTTTTTCCATATCAATTTTTGTTGCCATTTGGCCATTTTTCCCTCTATTTTTTTTTTTTTTCAGGTGGTGGAAAATCTCTTGAGCCATTTTTAATTGTGTCTTCCTGGATGATTCTGCTTGGAAAAAAAGCAGTTTGGAAAGTGGAAATTATTTTTGGCAGTAGGTTTTTGAGTCTATTAGCAAGTATCTTGGCTATGAATTTGTAACAGACATTGGAGAGACAAATGAGTCGAAAATGATGAACTTCATTTGGGAATCAGTCTTTGGGACAAGAGTAATACTGGTGTGATTTAGCTCTTTTAAGAGTCTTCCATGGGTGAAAAAACTCTTAACAACAACTACAAAGTCTTTGTTAATGATGTCCCAATAAGATTTACAGAACAGCCCTGTGAAGCTATCAGGACTAGGGGCTTTTGTGGATAGAGTTTTATTGACAATGGCTTGAATCTCCTGATCTGTTGGTATTTCACACAAGAAGGAGTTGTCACTTTCTGTAATTTTCCTTGGGAAAAGATCACTTAATTCCTCAAGAATCTCAAGATGAGTAGAAGTAAAGACTTGTTGGAAATGATTGATGATTTTATCTTTAATGACTGCAATGTCAGAGATCTAGTGATTTTTCCCAACTTTTAAACTCTCAATGCTGTTCCTTCTACGTCTGATGACAGTTGAGGTGAGAAAATATTTGGTATTGAGATCGGTGGTGGTAAGCCAAGTGTTTCTAGATTTTTGCCTTCGAAGGGATTCTTTTCTTTTGAGCAGCTCATTCAGATTTTCTTTAAGCTCATTTAGACTTATCCTATTTTATTTAAATATTGTTCATATACTCATTGATATTTGTTTTTACAAAACCGACCAATTAAGGACGTGTTTAAAAACTTGGAGAGCATAAAGTCTACACGTAATCACTTAACTTGGAAAAAGAGTAATTAACTTACGAGTCCTAATAATCATGTTGCATGTAGTCCCACGACCTACAGTTTCAAACTGAGAAAGAGGATGAGATTGAACTAGATGACTATGATCCCTACGCCATGAAGCATTTCTATGTAGCCTTAGAATTCATCCATGAAACTTAAACTCTTGAAGATACTAGCACAACAATTCATCGTCATGACTTTTTACTTAAATCGTAATTTGATCTCAAAGAAAATTTAACTTGTGACATGGGATTATGAGTACACAAGTTCGCCCTTACCACAACTAATATTAAAACCTATATCTTTAATTTTTTTTTGATGAAATACCTATCTCTTTAATTGGTTCTATTAAAGATGCAGCCTTTTTACAAGATTATTTACTATATTGGTTTTAATCTATACGAGACATGACATAAAAGGCAATCAATTTCATGACCTATCACTATTCTCGTAGAAAATTTTAAATTCTAGGTTTATGCATTAAATCTCGAGTTGGCCTATAATTTGAGATTTAGATACTTCGGAGTTTTTGACCAAATTCTAGGACTTGGAGTAGGAGAGTAATAGACAAAATATGGACTCTACAACATTTATAGCTGAGATAATGATTTTCTCGAATGATATTAAATATTCAACAAATAGTATGAGCCTTATTTTATATGTTTATCTCATTAATTCCACTTTAAGCCTTACAATTAGGTTGAAAACTCTATGATATCTCTATTCTATGATTCAATATTTGAGTTGCAAACTCAATAAGCTTTTTTTAATAATTGATGCAATTAAAAGTGACTTCGCCATTTCTTGGCGGTTAGTGTTTTCTGAATGAAATTGTTTTTTGAATTTTTGAGTTCTATAGTAACTCTTGCAATCCATTTAGTTGTTCCAACGTTGATTGAATCGATTGCGCTTAGATTTTGGATAATGGAAATTGCCAAAACAACTTGTCCCCCTCCTTACTCCATACTTCTAGATCTAATCCTTCTAAATGTTTGTTTGGGATTGTAGTTGGTAATAAAGATTTTTTATTGTTGAGCTTTGTTAAAAAGTTCTAATATTGAAAAGTTGTTTAGTGTTTGATAAATGTTGGGGATAAATATGTTTAGCAAGTGAGGGAAAAGCTGCAGGCAACTAAAGGTCACATTCACATGAGACTCATGTGACAGAGGATGATTAAAGGATTAAGCTACATCAAACACATCGTATGAGTTCAGTGATAAAGTCACCCACATGTATCCCTCTAATATCAGGATGGCCCCATATAGATAAAACCTAGAAAATCATAACCAATCTGGGAACCTAATCAAGCATATCTTGACGAGATACAGATATATAAAGAAAAGTCCAAGTGAAATATTTGTGTCAAATGGGTGCTATCAATGACCGAAATATGCTCCAAAAGGTCACTTGGCAAACTGGGCACTGAGAATTGTGTTCATGGAAAGGTTTCGTCATAGTGGACTATCTCAACCCTTATATATAATCTACAGGGTATGTACTATAACTTCATTGGTTATCGTAAGAGCATAACTCTTCACTGACTTAAGTATTGGAGGCATCCTCCACTAGGTTCTCCTAGTTTTTTTCTTTTTTAGTCGCAGGTCATTAGGGCATGCTGCAAGCATACTTCAAAGTTGATTTGGTCAAAGTTGCATCAACAGTTTAGCATTGTCTGTGTGACCATTGATTTGTTCATAAAGTGTTTTTTTGGATATTTGCAACTATGTGCTCTCATACGATCCGCAGCCAGGAAGCAATTGCAATGGAGAAGCAAGCGATAGGATGGAGAGGAAGTTCATAGAGATGGAGGAGAAGCTGAAGAATATGACTATGGAGATGGAAGCCTTGCAAAGGTAGAACGATGCCTTAAAATGAAGGGACATGAGGCTTGAAGGGGTGCATGCCAAGATTGTAGCAAATAGCCCGATGAGGAGTCTCTAAGCAAAGAGGGGCCAACTCCTTAACTACCAGGAAGAAAAGAAGGGGATGTATGATAGCCTATAAACCTGATGGACAAATATGAGGAGATGGCTAAGCGAGTGGGAATGTCATCATTGGTCGATAATTTTCTTAATAGCACCAATCTGTCGTACAATGCAACCATCATGGCAGTGCCTTTCCTCCCAAAATTTGAAGCCCCGCAAATCAATCTCTATCATGGGTCTAAACCAGTCAACTTTTAAGGCTCACATGACCTTGCACGAGTTTTTGGGAGAGATCGCATGTCAAGCCTTCTCATTATCCCTCGAAGGCATGGCAAGAGGGTGGTTTGGGAATTTGTAGCCAGACTTTATTACCAATTTTGAAGAGCTCAGTAAGCAGTTCATAACATAGTTCATGGCTAGTAGGCATAGGAGACAACTGGCTGGATACCTCTTTACCATGAAAAAGCGGGACGATGAAGGCCTGAAGGTGTACTTTAGTTGGTTTAACATGGAGTGCCAAATGATGGATGACCAAGATGAGAAAATAACATTGGTTGCACTCCTAAGGGGGGGTGTGGCCTAGATGCTGAAGTATCTTTATGGATAGGGTGGACGATTTTGTCAACGTGGAAGACACTATTAAAGTGTTGATTGATCCACAAAGAGCTGAGGTAGAAGAGTGTACAAGAAGGCGAATTGGGGGGAGGGGGGAAGGAACCATCACTACTACACCTACCATAAAACCAGGGGGCACAGGACTGAGGATTGTCGCAACCTCAAACATGGGATAGAAGTCATGAGGGAGAACAAGGAATTGGAGCAACTCCTTACTGAGCATGAGCCTCCACTAAGATAGCTAGCCAAGAAAATGGAGAGATTGGTAGGGCAACATTGGAGTGAGAGCTTGACTAGGGGCAAGAACACAAGAAGGGAGCATTCCCCCTGCCACAGCCCTGTCGGGCTCAATTAGCCTCTCAACGAGATTAGAACCATAGCAAGAGGGTTTGCCGATGGTGGAGAATCGTCTTCAACAAGAAAATTCCCACAAGGAGAGCAAGATATAAAGACACATTTGTTGTCAAGAAACTATAAGGGTGTGTTGTACCCATATGATGATACACTAGTAGTGACTACTCTTCGCGAATGTCCTCTTTTGGGATGTGTTTTTTAAGATAGGCATTGAGCAAGATAGATTGTGGCCAGCCTCCACACCGTTGAAGGGACTCTCAAGAGAGATAGTGCAACTTGTGGGCACCATTGCACTACTACCCATCATGGCGGGAGTAAGGTCTCATGCAATTATGGCCATGATGGAATTTTTAATGATTAAAACCCACGTCATACCATTCCATCATTGGTCACCCAACTCTGAACGGGATGAGGGTAACCACCTTGAATTCCATTTCTAATGATGAAGTTTTGAATAGATGCGGGTGTTGGGGAAGTCTAAGGCGAGCAAGTGCTGTCATGTGAATGCTACGTGTGAGAATTGAAGAACTAGGGTATGAAGGTTCAGACCGCTAGAGAAGGAGGGGTTTGAGAAGTAATCCCTCTACCGGCAAAGCTCATCGAACGCTAGATAGAGACTTGCGATGAGGAAAATCTGAAGCAAGGAGAGGCCGTTGAGCCCTTGGAGCTAGTAACTCTGTATCTGGACTGACTGAACACGACATCCTGGATGTGGAAATGAATGATGTCGGAACTCATGGAGTAGTGGAAACAACTCATCAAGCACATGGAAATTTTTGCATGGAGTCATGAAGACATGCTTGGCATAGATGCAGAGGTGATAGAACACCACCTCTGTGTTGACTCGAAGGCCAAGAAAATAAGGGAAAAGCAAAGAAGCTGCAGTGTAGAGAAGTAAGCAGAAATTACAGAAGAAGTGGAACACCTCTTGGAGGCAAGGTTTATTTGAGAGGCACATTATCCGAAATAGCTTTCAAATGTCATACTACTGAGGAAAGTGAACTGCAAGTGCCAGATGTGTATAGATTCATTGAATTGAACAAGGCATGCCCAAAGGATAGATTTTTCTTCCATGGATCGACTTGATAGTTGATTCAATAGTAGGCATCAGATGTTGAGTTTCATGGATGCCTATTATGGCTATGACAAGATATGGATGAGCGAAGGCGACCAAGAAAAAATGTCTTTCATAATGGACAAAGGGCTTTATTGCTATCAGTTAATGTCGTTCTGCTTGAAAAATGCAAGGATGACATACCAGAGGCTAGTGAATTGCATGTTTAAAGAGCATATCGGACATAATATGTTAGTATACATAAATGACTTGTTGGTTAAGAGCAAAGAGTCGGACCACCACGTAGCAGACTTGCAAGACCACTATATTTTAAAATATAAGATGAAACTTAGCTTGGCCAATGTGTGTTTGGTGTGGGATCATGCAAGTTCCTAGGATTCATGGTGTTAGAGTGAGAAATCAAAGTCAATCCAGAAAAGATGAGGGTGATAATGGAGACGAATCCCCTGCAGAGTCTAAACGAAGTACAAAAGTCAATTGGCAGGATAACGGTAGTGAATAGGCTCGTTTCAAGATCAACATATAGGTGCTTATTATTCTTTAGAGTGCTACGGAAGACTCAAAACTCGAATGAAGAATGCAGTAAGGCATTTGGGCAGGTGAAGCATTTCTGTCCAACCTTCCATTCCTATGTCAAACTAAATAAGGGGAGACCTTGTTTGTGGGTTTTTTTAGTTACACTAGAGGTAGTGAGCTTTGCATTGGTTAGGAAAGAAGAAAGGAAGTAGAGGCAGGTGTATTACACGAGCCAGGCCTTAAGGGGAGCATAAACGCGTAGACTCACGAATGGACTTGCTGGCATTTGCTTGGGTGTTAGCAATGTGCAGACTAAGGCCCTTCTTCCAAGGCCATGTAGTAAAGGTAATGACAGAAGCCCCTCTAAAGAAAGTCCTACAGAGGTTTGACAAGTGGAGTTGACTAGTGAACTGGTCTATCTAGCTTAGTGAGTTCGATCTCGATTACATCCCAAGAAGTGCCATGACGGGACAAGTCTTAACAGACTTTTGGTGAATAGGCTTCTACTTTGTAATTGAAAGGGGCTAGGAAATTCATTATGCCATGAAATTGGCATTCGAGAGGACTAATAATGAAGTAGAGTACGAAGCACTGTTGGTAAGACTCATTGTGGCAGAAGGATTGGGTGCTAAGGAAGTTGACGTATATGTAGATTCCAAGTTATTGGTGAACTAGGTGACATGGGAGTACCTGGCGAAGTGGGAAAGACTGAAACTATCCCTGCAACAAGTACGGGAGTGGAGTGATCGATTCCAATATTTTAGCATCTGAAAAATACCGCATGGAAAATATTGGTGGGCAGACATTCTCGCACGAGTTGCCTTAGGAATGCTAGGCTCAATTCCCCCATGGGACAATGGCACATGTAGTGGAGACCCCATGAATTGAAAACGAGGTATCGGTGATAGGAACGATTGTGCCGGAGTGGGCATGGGATGTGGTGAAGTACCTTACCATAGGGAACTCCCAGATTAAGAAATGGAAGCAGGGAAGGTGGAATTCAGGGTAGCTAGGTTTACCTTTATAGAAGGGGAGTTATACAATAGGGGTTTCTCCGCCCCACTCCTGTGGTGTATTTTTACAGAGGAAGCATATTATGTGATAGCAGAAATACATGAGGGAGTATGTGGAAACTATTCCAGTGGCAAAGCCTTAGCATAAAAAGCCTTGAGAGCGGTGCACAACTGGCCCTACGCATTGAAGGATGCAGAGGAGCTTGTGAGGAAGTGTGCGAAGCGCCAATTACACTCTCTTGTGCCTCGTATCCCATTAGAGAAGTTAACCGCAATAGCTGTACCATGGCCTTTCATGCAGTGGGGAACCGAAACTGTAGGTCCCACGTCGCTTGGAAAGGAGGAGTTAAGTTCGCAGTGGTCACCTTAGAACCGAATTTGACTGCAACACATATAGAGATTGTAGCATGGTAATAGGAATCAAAGTAAAATATTCTTCCCCCAGCCATCCTTAGTCTAACGAAAAGCTGGAGGTGACAAACAAGACTGTGTTTCACATAGTGAAGAAGATACTTCAATGGGTCCATCCAGGTTGAAGAGCTCCCGAGGGTGCTATGGCATATAGAACCACAATGAGGACCCCAACCAGAGAAACTCCATTCGCGATGACCTATGGCAGTGAGGCAAGGATACTAGTGGAGATCAGTATGCCAAGTCACCCGGTCTCGGTCTAACACTATTGTGGAAAGTCAAATGGCAGAGGCTTGTAGGGAAACTTCGATCTACTAGAGGAAAGGAGAGAAAAGGCAGAATTGAAAGCAACAACCTATACGAGAAGAACTGCATAGTACTTCAATAAGAAACTCAAGCACCAAGCATTCAGAGCTGTAGATCTCGGAAGTCAGGACGATAACCAAGGGCAAGAAGAGGAGAAGCTCGGGCCTAACTGGAAGGGTCATACATGATAATACCAAACAATAGGCTCTACTCATACTACCTAGAGGACATGAACGAGAAGAGACTACCATACCCATGGAATGTAGAACACTTCAAGAAATACTTTGTCTAGCTAATTTCATGTAACTTTTACATACAATAAAAAGAACTTTCTTATGAGTACACAACACTTCGTGCAATCAGAATTTTCAACAAGAATGTGGATGAGCTTTGGGCAAGTGATCGAGTGTTAGCAATGTGCATGCAATTAGGGTTAACACTCGCACTAATTCAAGGCGACCAAAGACTAACAACACACATACGATTGGGGTTAGCTTTCGCCCGCAAAATGGTCTAAAAAATGTCCAGCCCACTTAATATACCACACGGGCAAACAATCGAGTGTTAACAACTTGCATGCGATTGGGCTTAACATTCGCACCAATTCGTGGCAACCAAAGGCTAACAACGGGCATGTGATTGGGGTTAGCTTTCACCCATATAATGGTCGAAAAAACATCCCGCCCACTTAAGATGCCCCTTGGGTGAACAATCAAGTGTTAAGAATGTGCATGTGACTAAGATTAACATTCGTCCCAATTCAAGGCGACCAAAGGCTAACAACACGCATTTGACTAGGGTTAGTTTTCACGATAGCGGTTGTGAAAATCTCCCGCCCAGTTAATGCACCCATCGGGTAAACAATTGAGTGTTAATAACGCACTTGTGATCGGAGTTAATACTTGCACCAATTTGTGGCGACCAAAGGCTAACAACGCAGATGCAATCATGTTAGCCTTTGCTTGTGTAGTGATCGAGAAAATCTCCCTCTACATTAACGTGCCCATTTGGAAAGAAACTGATTAGTGGCATATAAAGGTTTTATGCACACACATGCAATCGGGATTAGCCTTTGCCTGAACAACAACTAAATAGGCTAGCGGGGTAAAAACTACATGGAATAAATGACAAAAACAAAGTTGGCAATGCAAGGAACCAAAAGCCCAAAGCACTTGATATTAAACACCAAAGGAATATATACATAATGTGGAGTATTTCACAAGATAAGTATATAAAATTGAAAGTCTTTTACGAGTTACAAACTTATAAACATAAATACAAAAAAGAAAAAAAAATCACAAGTCCATCACATCAGCCCAGGACTAGGGAGCTGAGCCCATAGTTTTGAATTTTGTTCCATTCCAGTATGGTATCCAGTACAATATACATCCTCATTCCATTTCGTTCCAAATTCCAATCCATTCGGCCAATTCTAGACTGCATTCTGTTTTGAATTGTTTTAGTGGAAATTTTGTAATTTTCTTCAATTTTGATGACATTTTTGTAAATTTCAAATTTAGATGGCATTTATGTAATTTTAAGATCTAAAAGGGATTAATACAATTTAAATTTTTTATAACTTTAAATGTGTTCCCTCATTCTCTCTCTGTTTTTTTAAGTCTCATTATTTTTAATAATTTCTTTGCTCTTTATCTCTTTCTTTATTTTTTATTTTTTATCTTAACTCAAGTTTGTGATTTTTTTTAATAATATCTTTTAACACCAATATCTCTACCTTTTCTTTTCAATGTTTTGAACATATATTTATTTTAGAAATATTCAATTCTTATATATATTATATTATATTATATAACACAAATACATATACGATACACACTTACATATACATGTATTTTTTTTATTAGTTATCTATTTATATATAGCTAACTCTGAATTGCACAGATATCAAAATATCTCGTTCCCGTACTTAAACCGGAGTAATCACCATAGTAGAATTTAAAACATTAACTGAGCTAATATCTAGAGGAGGGGGAGGTGACTGGTTTAAGAAGGCGTTCAACCTCATTTTAGCCCTGAGAGAGTTCAAGAAGGCTATAGTTGCCGGGTCAAGGACGAGAGTCCATAGGTCGAAGGTCCTCAAATCTTGCTAGATGAGCCAGCAATAACTTCTTTAACATCCCGAGCTCGTGGTTGCATCCAGCTTCCCATGCTAGGTCACGAACCTGAGAGGCTGTAGATAGCTAAAGGGAAAGATGAACAACCTCGTCCTGAGAAGCCCAAAGTTCAGTGTCCAGCTCATTATCATGCTATTGAGACTTTACAAGTTTTCCTCGCAGAGTCTCAATTATTCCATGGAGCTTAAAGTAGTGCCTATTGGCCTTGTAAAGCTCCCCTCTAGCAGATCGATGCTTGGCCCTCGACATGGGCCAACTCCCCTCGGACGACATCACGTTCCAAATAAAGGCACCTGCGAGAATCTTTAGCCTTTGAAGCTCTCTGTATAGGGAAAGCAACACTCTCTCACCTTCGACGAAGAGTTCAATGCCTCTTCTAATTTGGCTTCTAGCGTGTCACTACAACAACGCTCCACCTCCAACATGTCTTCCAAGAGTGTTAAGGCACGACTGGCCTCCCACTCCCATTCTAAGGCCTGTTCCTAGTCACTTTGCACCCTTCAAGAGAGGACTTCTCCAAAGCGAAGGTGTGTTGGAATCCAAATACCTCAGCCTTCAACAAGGCAATCTCTGCCTCCTGGATTTTTGAGAGAGAACCCAATCAAGACTACTCAGCTGCCCATTGTTCATTCTCCTCCATGGCCTCAGAAATGGCTTGTTGAGCTCCCTCCATGAAGGAACGAGAGGAACCAAACATCTCTAAGTGATGATCATGACCCTAAGGAAATGCACTGGGTGAAGGATGGTTCGTCTGTTTGCTGGGTGCAAGCTAAAGGGGACATAATAAGAGATGTCCCCAAGCTTGGCAAGGGAGCCACAAGCTGATTCCCTGGAAGCTTAGAAGTATAGTCGCTCCCAATGCCCGTCAAGGAGTGGGCTAGGCTAACAACTACAAAAACACCTAGTACCTCCTCACCAAGAGTAGCGATGGGTGATGACTCAGCCATGGGAGAGGTTACCTCTTCCTCAGCAACCTCGGGAGTTTCCCACCTAAGATAGTGGCTTGTTCTGTAGGTGCAAACGAGCTAGCAAAAACTTCAATATCCCCACCACGATCTCGATAATAGGGGACACAAGTTTTCCCTTGCCAGCCTCCAACATTTCAACAGATTCACTTGTTGTCGAAGAGGAGGATAATGACTCGAATCTCTTGTACAATGCCTTGGGAAAGGAGCTTGATTAGACATCTAGAATCATGTAAAAGAATGAAGAGTCTAATGAGTCCAAGTCCTGAACTCTTTGGTTAATCACATCTACAAGGCTATCGAGATGCAAAAGTGGAGGGGAATTATGACTTTCTTGATGATGTTTGCAAGATGAAGGGGCACTCAGTCGCTGGGGATGCTCTATGCCCTCTTTGGCCTAGTAGGGTAATGATGGGCGCGTGACCCACCTGGGACTCCAACACCATCAGTACAGGGCATTTTTCCTTTCAGCTTTGCTAGGTGCAGTCGGCATATGCAAGCGGCAGGTAAACGTGAATAAAATAAAGTAAAAAGTACAAATCAAACCAGACCCCTCTCTCTCTTCCTCTCTTTCTCTTTCTTCTTTCTCAGAAACTTTTCTTTCTTTTTTCGGTTTCTTCTTTCCCGTCTCTCTCTTTTTTTCCTTGTTTTCTTTCTGGGATCAAATATTTTGTGGTTGGTTGTGCTTTTTTACTTGCTCCTGTTTCATGATTGGGTGATTTTATACTTTACTGTTTCTTGGATGCGGTTGGGGAAGATGATGCCCACGGCCATTTGCACCAAGCGATGGAGTAGTGATTCTTGCTGATTTTTTGCAATTTTTCGGCCCTTTTAATACACTGAAGCTGCATGAACCTGTTTAAGAACCAACGGAAATGACTCAATCAACCATAGCGCCAACAGCAGTAATAGTATGATTCATTGTATAGATTTTCGAAGTAGAAAGAAACTGCCTTTTAGAAATTGTATAGGTTCTCAATTTGTTTATTTGCCAGGCCTTATATTCTGAAAAATCAGCAGATTCGTGAACTTCAAGCTCCGTGGTGTTTGTGCTTCGTGGTCTTCGAAGGGAGGGGGAGAGTCTAGTCTGGGTCTTCGAAGCTTCGTAATCAATGAAGGGAGGTGCAGAGTTCGAACGAAGGAGGGAGAGAGTTCTGAGACTAAAACAACATCGTTTTGTTTTCCACGTGGGCACCGATTTCACGGCGACTATGCATGCCGACTGCCTTTAGCTTTTTTGTTTTCCTTTGGGGTCTGACTAAGCGAGAGCATACTACTTGGACCCAGTAGAAGGTCTTGGACCCATCGAACTAGGCATTTAAAGGCCAACAACTCGCGACCTATCTAGTGTCACCAAGAAATAGTCAATGTTCTCTTGAGTAAGGATCACGTCGGAATTTACAGAGTTGGATTTTCCCTAACCCATGAGTAAAAAAGATCCAAACGTCACATCTCTCCCCTGGTGGGAGTAACTTCCAAGTCATGGCCGTTGGGGATGGAACACCAAGAGCCCCTTACTAGGAACTCACAACGGTTGGCCTTGCCAACGGGAAACTCCAGAAACAAAAAAGAATTTCTGATCCCAATTCTTGCAGTGGGAATAGCAGAATTCCAACTGTACAACCTATAGCCAACCCGTGAATAGAAGCTACACTAGTTTGCATCGTGTGCCGTCTATCTTCGAGGGGCAATGTATGTTGGCTTCTTGGTGAATATTTCCACATAATGAATGAGTATATTTCCACAATTTTTACCTTAAAGTAAAAACATGTCACCATTTCATGCCGTAGAAATTTTGTAACTTTATTTTAAATGGAGTGTATTTGATAAAATAGTAAGAATATCTTTATTTCATAAAAATGTGCTTCACTTAAACGGAGTTATAAAAATTTGTAAAAGTGATTGTGTTTTTATCAATTTTCTTTTATTCCAGAGACCAATGAATTTAGTGATTGGGTAAATAGAAAGTAAAAGAAAATTACAAGAAAATTTAAATAGAACAGATAAAGTAGATTGTATTAAACTTTTTTATATCTATCAGGAGTCCTCATTCCCATATAGCAAAACACAACGACTTAAGCCTTAGAAGCCATCTATAGCATGCCTGTTTGCTCTTTTCGTAGACGTTTGGCATTCTATTATTGGAACCTTTTAAATCTAGGATATCCATAAAGCATTTACTTCAATATAATAAAAGAAAACGTTCATAAATACTACATTAATTTGATTGAATATAATGTCCTTTTCTATGTATTTATGTAGGCAAAACTTCCTGGGGCAACCCCAAGATTTTGGCCCCGCACCTGTTGGGCAGGGCCTCCTGTCCAAATGTTGGAGAGTGGATTAGAATCCTGGTCCGTCTGCTCTCCCATCCACAGCCCACTCACGACCTAGACAATCGAAAAATACAAAAAAAAAAAAAAAACCTGAAAATCCACAACAAAATACAAATTCACAACAAGTCAAAAAATAAAAATAAAATCCTACAATAGTAAAACATATATGAGTCGAAAAAGAACTACGGCGACACGACCGCGAGTGCTTCAAGAAGGAGAAGGAGAAAAAGTAGAGGAGGGTGAGAAGAGGAGGGTGAGAAGAGGATGATGTGGCAAGAGGGAGAGAGAGTCTTAGAGAAGAACTAGAGAGGAAAGAGAGGGGAAAAGAGAATGAGGGGGGGTTAGATTTAACTTAAACATAACCCCAAAACGGTGTCATTTACTTTAAAAATAAAAAATAAAACCTAAAATAAAAGACGTTGCTTTATTAATGACTTTATATATGTATAATATTTATATATAATTAAATATATTGGGCTGGGTAGAGCGTTGAATGGCGGGCGAACGGGGTGCAGTACCCTGCAGCCCACCCTGGTCACACAAATCTCTAGATTTTAGGCATTTTCATTTTCCTTTTGATGCTTGAGTAAGATGGAGGATACAAAAGAAAATAAAATGAAAGTGCATGTTGATGTAGTTTTTCATCAAGGCCCAATACCAGCAGTGTAGTTGAATGGTCAATGGTAGTGTTTGGATGGCGGTCCGATACTTGGATGCCTATCTATGGATGAAATAGTAAATAAAATGCAGGAAATATAACTAAAGAGAGACACACATAGTTATGTGATTCGGTACTAAAGCCTACATTCACCATTTTTTGAAGAGGGAATTCACTATATTTTGTAATTTTATAATCTCTTGTAGCCTCACTTTACTCTTAATACAATAGTGAATATGTAGGTTTTTGGGAACATTGAAGTGGATGCCTCTATATTGTAGAAGTTGAGAATCAATAAGAGAGCCCCCAAGTCTCTGAAAGTTTCCTCCTTTTATCTACTTCCTCTCTTTCTCGTGAAGCTATCTCCCCTACTTCATACTTTATCCCACCTCTTTAGAAGCAGCCCATTTAGCTTAAGTTTAGGCTTCATTTTTTTTGCAGGTTTTGTCCTTTTTTTCTTTTTTCTATGTCATGGGCCTTTACCGCCTAATGGGCTGGGCCATATGTTTATTTTATTTCCAACAGGACATATTTGTTAAGTTGAAAATTCAGTAAATTTGGAGAATACTTGAAAAACAATATTGAGATATATTTTATAGTGGTTTTTGTGAACATGTGCGTGACAGTGTACAATAAGAAGTCCGGATAAAATATCTCGAAACGTGTCTGTATTGGAGTTTACGGTGGAAATTTTTTTGATTTTTTTTCCCTTTTAATGACTGGATTTTTTATTCATACATTTGGGGAGAAAGGTTTGGAACCCAAGACCTCCATTTTAAAAATTAAAAGTTTATACCAATTAGGCCACAAACCTCTACAATGACTGAATTGAAGTTAAAAACTTTAGGAAAGTTTTTGAAAAAGCCCTCCAGATTTTGGACTATCAAAGTCTGATAACAAAAAATCTCTGAAATGATTCATTTGCTCTTGAGCCGTACAGTCCACAAAGATTTCCAACTCATTCCTAGGAATGAGTTGGTTGCCCTGTAACCTGTTAAGGATCCGTCATACAACGTAAATTGAACTTTTCATATCATTTTCTAACAAGCCAAGCAAGGTTACAAAGTCGGGTTACCTTGTCCAAAGAATAAAAAATGGCAGTATATATATAATATCCATATATATATGGTGCAACCAAAGAGCAAATCTATCTCCAAGTGAAATCTATCTTAGCTTCCTAAGTGGCAGTGCTTTTCCAAAGAGCTTTTCTACCTCATTTGTCTCCATCTTCAGCTCGTTCAATAAATCCATCTCTTCTTTGCTTAGCTCTCTTAAGAAATTCTCCTCGTCTTCCTGAAGCACTTTAAATCCTTCTGTCAACCTCTCAAACAATGTTTTTTCAGTCTTTCCAACCTCCCCTTCTAACTCTTCAACTTCCTTTAAAATGGTCTTCTCCCCTTCCTCTACTGTCTTCTCAAGCCTCTCTACAATTGTCGGCTCAGGACCACAAGTGTTATCTGTCCTTATGAACTTGTTAAAGTTGCGCCCTACACTTTTAGCTGCTCTTTCTAGCTCGGGAACAATGCTTTCAGGCAAAACCCTGCTTCTCGTGTAAACAACAGCACCACCGTAGCCATCCCACGCATCATTTTTACCTCTGTAGTACACAAATATGTAGTCATCTTGTTTATTCTCTATTTTGGATGACAGAATATACCTGTACAAGAAATTTACGCATGCTTGTTGATAGTGTAGAAAAATAGAGAAAAAATGAGCGCAAAGGCCTTAGACACTCTACATAAGAAAATAAATAAATAACTGTAAGGTTTACAGATGAATGAAGGGAAAAAAAGATAATAAAACAGAAATCATTATGAGGTATTTCTGCAAGTACTAAGCTCAAATAGATAACAACAGAATCTAAATACTTCCTCATACTTATAGATATACATAACTCATTTAAATAAATCATTTGCGTTTGACTGTCTATATCTGCAAGAAAACTGTTGGATAGGGAGAGAAACCAAGTTGCCTGAGTTCTCGGTTTGTGTAGTATCTACTTGGTTCACCGTTCATGTGACACGAATAATGGAAATATCGATGCATGCTCAAAGGTCATCACAGGCAAAACACCAGGAACCTGTCTGAATGAAACTATTCAACTTATGGTTCAATAGTCAAATAGCAACATAATTAACTATACCACTGTGCATATGTATGAAGTCTTATACACATTACATAGAGAGGCACAAGGAAGCCATACATATGCTCCTCATCATGAGAAAATCTACTGAAGAACGGGTTTGATTAGACGAGTGGTTGTCTTGAAAAGGAAAATTCCAAGGTTACCAGCATTTGGGCCTTCTTTAAGGCATTGTTTTTGCCAATAGTGAAAGTAATATGAACAGAGTTGCACATGTTTTGTACCAGTCAAAGCAACTAACCAAGATTCAATTTCTCCAAAGTCGAGCTTTTTAAAACTGACTGGCAATGGGAAACCAGGTTAGCAGCCAGATGATGGTTTGTGACTAATAAATATGTATCATCTAAGTAGTGCATCTCATCATCTATGCAGACACTACCAACAACAACAGATGTAGACAAGTGTAACCTGGTAGAAATCACGATCATCTTCCACAAAGACAAGGGTGCAGTGAGATGTGATAAAATAAGTAGTTTTAACCTCTCATAGGCTTTCTACTGTTCCCCAAAACAGATAAGTTTAGGCCAATATCAAGTTTTAAAAATAAATTAGCCTATAGACATGAAAAATTAGAATGTAATTAATTGTCCATGTTTCAATTGCCAACAATCCAAGGAGCCTCAAAGGTCTAAATTGTCACTGAACACATGTTTTAGTGCAAACATATACGGAACTACTCTTTTTCAATGTCTCTTTTCCTTGTAAAGTTGCCCAATCCCTAAAATTAAAAAAAGAGTCAATGCAAGTAAAAATACATATAAAAATAACATAAAAAACAGAAAAAAAATCAAACGACAAGAATCATTGTTGCACAATAAAAGGAAAAATCTTTATTTAATATGTTTTTATCATAAAATGCAATGGGAACAGATATTAAGGAGGAATTTAATCCATACTTCATACTCAGTCCAAAATGAAGCACAGGCATTTAAAGGTCCTTCCGAGGGCAGATTCTGACTTAAAGACAGTCCTGGATTACAATCTATGGAAGCACGTAGTAATTGAGAGTAGAAGGCTGGTGGGAATAAGGCAATTACAGAAGAAAAGGGAGAGCTCATTGGCAGTTAACCAATCTGGCATGAGAGACCTGAATGATGTCATGGGGATCCTCCTGGAATTATCCCAAAATATTGATGGTACTCTCCCCGAAGAAATTGAAGCAATCTCAGATGCCATTATCTGTCAATCCTGAGATATTTAGGAAATTTCGATGGGGATATTAGTAGCAGAAGTCAACACCATTTAATTAGAACCCATAGATGTCATTATCTGGCCAACTACAACTGATTCATAGTTCAACCTACAGAGGCTATCTAGAGGGTAAATGTGCGGAGGATGATTCATTTTAATGGAGGAGAAGAGAGTACCATGTCAACTCAGCATCATGAGAAGTAGACGGTGGAGCAGAAGTCATTAAGGAACAACTTGAGTGGTATATGCTTAGCTCTTTGGAAAGATTGACATGTGGGGCCAAAAATAGGGGGCTTCTTCTACAGTGAAAACCTTGACTCAAACCATCAAGCAATGCTCTGAGAACAGGTCAAGGAGGGGAACTAGCATTTTATGCATTTTTTTATGAGTATAACTTGCATTTTTTATATACGTGGCATGTTTGTTAAAAGGTTTGAGTTTTGTTTTATTCCTCGGGGTTCACAATGGGTATAGATTTGGTTTTCACTTTTCCTTCAGTAATGTTGCTTTCTCCTTGACAATGCCAGCCTTTTACATGATCCACAAGTTTTACTTCTAAGTCAAGCAGGAACAAGGTGTACCAGAGGTTTTCTTTCTGTTAATGTCCTTCTATAGCGAGGGAGGGTCATTATTTTATTCAACCAGATGTAAGAAAGACAAACTGTCCTCAACAGTGTCTAAGTTGGCCTCAGGGTAATTACTTATCAAAAAAAAAAGTTGGCCTCAGGGTAAGATCTTGTGACTAAGTATTTTCTTTAGTTTGTTGGATATCTTAAAAGAAACGGTGCTCTGCGTATGGCACCTTGGAAATTACTTGTGTTTCGTGCCTTGGTTGAATGCAAAAGGCATAGTGGTATGGAAATCAGAATTCCTTCATACAATCATCTGGTAAGGGGAGGGGGCTTTGATTCAAAGATGATGTGTTTGTTAACATATACAATTTAGGACTTCTCTATTAATATTAGATGTATAGATATATTACCATGTATATAGGCTAAATATCAGGGATCAATTAGATGCTCCCCGTGTATAGCATTTGACCTACTTTCCTTTCTATAGATGTTTTTCATATTGATAATCAAGGTGGCTGAATACACAGAGTCAGTTTTTCCAAAGTTCTCTTGGTTTTGCAGGGTATCAAGAGCAGGTTTTGACAGGTCTCTTTCAGGGGCCTGAGTTTGTCGCTTTCGGCACTTCCTGTTGGTGCATTTGTGGCTTTCGGTGATTTCTGTGGGTGGTTTTGTGGGTTTTGATTTTTCGGTTGCTGCGTTTGTGGGTATCAGTGCCGTCTGTGGCTGTTTTTGGTATTTCTGGTCGTGTTATGCACTTCGGCGTCCTCTGTCGCGTTGCTGAGGAGAGGTTTCTGGCCTCTGTTGCACTCTGTTGCTGTTTCTGGCCTATTGTGTCTCGGCCTCTGTTCCAAGTTCTGGTTTGTGCTTGCTTCGGTGCATTTTTTTTTTCTGTTTCTTGCGTGGCTATCTTTTTCGGAAATTTCTGTTTGTATTTTCTGGTCTGGGCGTTCTCGGCACTATAATTTTTCTCTGGGTTGCATCATGTCATCCGATAAATTAGAATCGTTTCATATTTGATTTATTGGCAAAAATTATTCTGCTTGGGAGTTTTAATTTCAATTATTTGTAAAAGGGAAAGAATTGTGGAGTCATATTAATGGGAGTGTTCCTGCACCTAGAGATGTAGAGGCTTTGTCTAAATGGGAAATCAAGGATGCTCGGGTTATGACCTGGATCCTTAGCTCAGTTGAGCCTCACCTTGTTCATCTAAGGCCTTATAAAACTTCTGCTGACATGTGGAATTATCTAAACAAGGTTTACAATCAAGATAACACGGCTCGGCGCTTTCAATTGGAGTATGAGATGGCTAATTTCACACAGGGAAGTCTCTCTATTGAGTTATATTTTTCTGGTTTTCAAAATCTTTGAACTGATTATTCAGATATTGTTTATGCTAATGTTCCTGTTGTAGCTCTCTCTGCTGTTCAAGCAGTGCATGAAACAAGCAAAGAGAGATCAATTCTTGATGAAGCTCCGTTTTGATTTTGAAATTGCACATTCTAATTTGATGAATCTTGTACCATCTTTGAATGCTTGTTTGAGTGAACTTCGTGAAGAGCAACGTATAGTAACTCAGGCTGCCATGGAACATCGGGCTAATGTTAGTGCACTTATTTCTGTGGCTTATGCAACACAAAGGAGGAATAAGGGTAGAGACATGCATGCTGTCCGGTGCTTTAGTTGTAAAACTTTTGGTCATATTGTTCGGGATTGCCCCAAAAAGTTCTGTAACTACTACAAGAAACAGGGCCATATCATCTCTGCTTGTCCCATTTGACCTGAAAGGAAGTAGGGTATTGCTTATCATGCCTCCACTGGTGCCTCTAGTTCTGCTGCATTGCTTGCTGCCTCGCTGGTTGTTCCTATTCCTGCTCCTCCAGCCTTAGCAAACCCGAACATACTCACTCCTGAAATGGTACAACAGATGATCATTTCTGCTTTTCTACTTTTGGGCTCTCAGGTAATCATAAAGTTTCTTCTAAGCCATGATATTTTGACTCCGGAGCCTCTAACCATATGACTAATACTATTATTCCTCTTTCAAATGTCATAATTTATGATGGAAATATGAAAATTCACACTGCTTATGCCAGTTCTTTGCCTATCAGTGTTGTTGGTGATCTTTCCTCTTCCTTAACTGATGTTTTTATGTCTCTTGACCTCCACAAAATTTATTTTTGTTGGTCAATTGGTTGATAATAATTGTAATGTCAATTTCTCACGTTCTGGTTGTGTTGTGCAGGATCAAGTGTCAGGGAAGATGATCGCGAAGGGGCCTAAAGTGGGACGACTCTTTCCTCTTCACGTTTTTCCTTCCACCATTATTCCTAATTTTCCTTTACTTTCCTTTGCATGTAATGTTGTTGGTTCTGGAAATAAGATGTGGCATAGACATCTAGGCCACCCAAACTCTAATGTACTACGTACTTTGTTTAATTCTGGTTTATTGGGAAATAAAGCATGCTCTTCTCTTGATCTTTTTTTTGATTGTACATCATGCAACCTTGGCAAAAGTAAAGTTCTACCTTTTCCTCATCATGCATCTCGTATCTCACAATGTTTCGATATTATTCATAGTGATGTTTGGGGGATTGCACCTGTTGTTTCTCATGCACATTACAAGTACTTTGTTACTTTCATTGATGACTACAGTCATTTTACTTGGGTTTACTTTCTACGGGCTAAGGCCGAAGTTTTTTCAATATTTAAATGCTTTCTTGCACTTCTTGAGACTCAATTCTCTGCCAACATCAAGGTCTTGTGCTCTGATTTTGGCGGCGAATACATGTCTAATGCGTTTCAGGACTTTCTTCAAAGCAAAGGGATCATCTCTCAGTGTTCTTGTCCTTCGACACAGCAACAAAATGGTGTTACTGAGAGGAAAAATTGTCACCTTCTTGATGTGGTAAGAACCCTTTTAGTTGAATCATCTGTTCCTCCCCCTTTTTGGTGTGAGGTGCTTTCTACTTTGGTTCATTTGATCAATCGCTTACCCTCTCATATGTTACATCATGTTTCTCCCTTCTTTAAGCTGTTTGGTCATTCTCCTTCATATTTTGATCTTTGGGCATTTGGTTGTGTTTGTTTTGTGCATCTCCCTGCTCATGAACGACATAAACTTACTGCTCAATCTGTTAAGTGTGATTTTCTTGGTTATGCTATACTTGAAAAGGGTTATGTTTGTTATAATCCCCATGCTAGTCGTATATGTGTTTCTAGAAATGTGGTTTTCTTTAAAAATCAATATTTTTTTTTTTATCTCATGTTGAACTGCCTTCTGCATCTTTATCTCTTCTGCCTAGCTTTTATTATTCCTCGACAATTGTGGAAAGGTTCAAACTTGGTTTTGTGTATGGAAGATGTAGTTGACATGAGTTTGGTTCCACTTCCTCTGTGCCCCCTCACGATCTTGGCCTGGCACCTGATCCTGATCCTACTCCTGCTTCCACCACTCTTCGCCCGTCTATTCGCCCATCTACTCACCTTTCTCGACCACTTGATTGGTATGGTTTCTCTTCCTCTTCCTCTTGTGGCTACTTTATCGTCTATTTCCATTCCTTCTTGCTACAAACAGGCCATGGAACATGAGTGTTGGCAAAATGCAACGCAAACAGAACTTCAAGTACTTGAGGAGAATCACACTTGGGATATTGTTCCTTATCTCCCTACAGTCAAGCCTATTGGGAGGAAATAAGTTTTCTCTGTAAAGCTTCGTTTTGATGGCTCTTTGGATTGGTACAAAACTCGCTTAGTAGCTCTGGGAAACAAACAGGAATATGAGATTAATTATGAGGAGACATTTGCTCCTGCTATCAAAATGACCATGATTCAAACCATCTTAGCTATTGTCGCTTCACAGTCGTGGCAACTGCATTAGATAGATGTGAAGAACGCATTTCTTCATGGTGATCTCCAAGAAGAGATCTACATGAAGCTTCCCTCTGGTATGACTACTTCTTCTCCTCATAATGTCTGTAAGCTAAGGCGTTCTCTATATGGGCTCAAGCAAGCTCCCTAGGCTTGGTTTGAGAAGTTTCGCAGTACACTTCTTACCTTCAGTTTTACACAAAGTCAGTATGATTCTTCTATCTTCTTCCACAAGTTTGCATTGGATGTAGTCCTTCTCTTAGTTTATGTGGATGATATTATCATTATTGACACTGTCTGTGGTTTGATTACTAAGTTTTAGCAGCTGTTGCATGCGACTTTCTATATGAAAGATCTTGGCTAGCTCACATACTTCTTAGGACTGGAAATATATCAACGGGCCAATAGTATTTTCTTAAACCAGCATAAGTATATTCAAGATCTTATTACCTTGGTTGGTTTGAAGGACACTTCTGCTGTTGATACTCCTATGAAGGTAAATGTCAAATATAGGAAAAGATGATGGGGACCTTCTGGATGATCCTACTCTCTATCAGCGCTTGGTTGGGAGTCTCATCTACTTGACCACTACTTGCCCTGATATCTCCTATGCCGTTCATCAGGTCAGTCAGTTTATGTCCTTTCCTCGACATCTCCATCTTCCTGCAATTCGACGCATCATCCACTATCTTCAAGATTCTCCTACTCGTGGGTTATTCTTTCCTACAGGCTCATCTCTTCAACTTGTGGCCTATAGTGATGTTGATTGGGCTGGGTGTCTGGATACATGTCGATCTACTACGGGTTGGTGTATGTTTTTAGGTAATGCCTTAATTTCTTGGAGATGTAAGAAACAAGATCTTGTTTCTAAATCCTATACTAGGGCCGAGTCTCATGCTATGTCTACTGCTTGTTCTGAGATTGTATGGCTACGCGTTCTTCTTGAGGAGCTTGAGTTTCCTCAGACTACTTCTCTTTTCATGCTGATAACATTAGTGCTATTAAGATTGCCACCAAGCCCGTTTTTCCATGAATGCACCAAGCACATTGAGGTTGATTGTCATTCTATCCGAGATACCTTGGAGAGTCAGTGATATCTCTTTCTTACATTTCTTCGAATCTCCAAGTGGCCAATGTTTTCACCAAAGCAATGACTTGACAGGGACATCAATTTTTGGTTGGCAAATTGATATGAACCTGCAGGATTGGAATCATTTGAACCCACAATCAATTTGAAAACTCACCCAAGAAAGCCAAAATCAAGTCAATGGATGGAGAATCTAGATCCGTCGAGAACTCGTTTCAAGAACCTAGATTATATTAAAATCTAGATCCGTTGAAGAACATGTTTCAAGAACCCAGATTACAAGGAGGAACGCCATAAAGGTTGTGATTTGCCTTTGATAAGTTCAAAAGTTCATTTAAGAATAAGAGGAGATCAACTCAACTCATAATGAATAAATTCATTAAATTTCATAAATTTCTTAAAATGAGGCTATAAAGAGTAGTCAAACCAAAATCTAATTAAAACCCTAACCAAAATAAAGTTTTTTCTTCCAAAAATACCCTTAGATGAATAGTGCCGTAGCTACAGTACCACAGTTACAGTAACTCAGCTACAATACTTCTTTAAACTCTAGTTCCTAAATATAAGGCCTTCCCAAGAACCCTAATTCATAAGAAATAAGACATATGTGGGCCAAGTATCCTCAAACCCAATTGTTCTAGAATAATTCCTATAACTAATAAAATAAGCCATTTTAATGAAATAAGCAAGTCCTAGGCTTTCAATCACATAAATATAATAATAGACCCTAATTTATGTTGCACTATTCCATAACTTGTATGAAGTGGATCAAAACTAGTTCTTCTTCTTTAAAGCCCATCTTGTGTGTTGGGCTCTTGCTAGTTTCGTCCCAAGTGGATTGCACCAATCCTTGCATTGCTTCCGTGATCTTCTTAGCTCTTGATCTTGTAATTAGCCAATCTGGAACTTGCAAAAAATCTTTAAGACTAGGTCCATGTTGGTGCCCATCACAAATTGTTGTTGGTTGACTTACTAGGATCAATTTAAGGGGGGTGTTAACGTATACAATTTAGGAGTTTATACAATTTAGGACTTCTCTATTAATATTAGCTGTATAGATTTACCATGTATATAGTCTAAATATCAAGGATCAGTTAGATGCTCCCTGTGTATAGCATTTGACCTATTTTCCTTTGTATAGATGTTTTTCATATTGATAATCAAGGTGGCTGAATACACAGAATCAGTTTTTCCAAAGTTCTCTTGGTTTTGACAGTGTTTGGCTGTTTTTTCCTCCCTAATGTACTGAGGAAATATGAGAGTGCTTTGGCTGCATGAAAGTTTATGATGCAAGATGTGACAACATGGATAACAATTTTCCTTTGGGGGACTACATGGCTGTTTGGTAATTTAGGAAGTACTTGCGAACTGAATGCATGTGTCCAAGGTGTGACAACATAGAGAAAACACTTCCTTTGGGGATGCATGGCCTTTTGCTAATTTAGGGAGTACTTGTGAGCTGAGGCGCTTGTTATTCATAAAATAGAGGTAAGCCGCCAAGAAAGTGGAGTATATAGCTGCTTTGGAAACACATTTCAATCTTTTGTTTCTCTCTTAATATTACAAAAAGTGCAAAGTCCTTTCTACAGAAGAAAGCCCTTAGAACTAATATCTCTCTCCTTTCCCAAAACCCAATAAACATCTTAACTCAAATCATTTCACTACTATTCACAGATATTCTGAGATATTCTAAGTATCCAAATGGAGCCTAAGAGGTCTGACTCTAGGGCCTGATGCTTTTGTGCAAAAATTGGAACTGTGTGAATTTTAAACTGATCACCATACCACCACCTCTCACTTTGTCTAGAAACCCTTCTCCTTTAACACAGCATATTTCAAAGTAAAACAATCCTAGATCCCGGATTTTCCACTATGAAGTGATATGGGAGAGTGATCTAACACAGTTATGGGACAAAACATGGAGCTGCATCCACTAAGTGTAATCCAATTAGGAGAAGCTTCAACAACATACTATTATAAGTTACCAAATTGGCTGTGACTTTTCTTTTCATTAAAATATTAAAATTTAAAAAACCTTTAGATTTCGGATCAGTGCAACTACAATAATAAAATAGCCTATTTCAAATTAACCAAATTTCCCCCACCTTACAAACTTTCACAAAAGTTACTCAAGTACCGTTGACAAGGTAACACAGTCACTTGTATCCAAACTTTTTATCTTAGTTTAAAAAATTAATATAATGAAAATATTGAATTGAGCAAAACCTTAGAATATTCAAAGATATGTGCTAAAGGAAGACATTTTATTGTATGGGATATGAATGCCATAATATCAAGTTTCAAGCAAACACCTAATTTTCCCCGTAAATTATTTCAGAACAGTCATTCCAACAGGATGTATTTAGTATATGAGTAAAAAATTTCTACCTAAGGTAAAAGGTTTGGTAACAAACAAACAGAAAACGCGTAAGCCAGCATGCCTAAATAAATAAATGAAGAGCAGCATGAATGTGGCTCCCAAAAAATGAGAAATTACCAGTCATCTTGATAGTGAAGATACTCATTGTCATGGTTGTAAAGTATCCCAGGCTGGTTGGGATCTTGGACAAATTTTTGTATAGCGGATCTTGTGATAAAGCCGCCATCTGGGGTTTGTACTCTCCATGCAATATTGCCAACAAGTTGGTTGGACTCGATGTGGAATACATGCAGTTGGCAATTAAAAGTATCGAAGGTAGGATTTAAGCCACTGGTTATGAACCACTTCCCGCTGAAATCTGAAATGTTAAAACTCTTAACTAGAACAGCAGGATCAGGAACTGGAAACTCCCCAATATCAGACTTTGTAGGTACACATTTCTTTCGTGATACTGCACATTCATTGAATTCATCAACAACACTGTTTTCAAGCAAGTCCCCACATTTGATCTGCAGTGCAAGAAGAGAATGAAGTAATAAAACAAGCTTTACCTTACTCTAAACTGCTAAGTCCATGAATATATCAAGATGAAGATAAAGAATTTACCTGACATTCTGTCTCATCAGGTCGATTGTTGCAAGTTTGGAGACAAGCAATATTGGCGGCACATAATGGGTTTCCAATGCACTTGGCAAGTTCTACCCTGATGCGGACAAAAGCACCAGTGATCAAAAACAGGGTAAAGGGACAAACAAAACTTTTGGACATAGAATGCCACATTTGCTAATAAAGAAAGAAATAAAGAGGGGAAGGGAGGAGGGACTGGACAGCGTTCAGTGAAATATAATTTGTTGATATTTACAAAACGACACCACTATAAATTAATTGCAGAACATAGCCGTGTTGAGTTAAGAAGATGGAAGATTTTCATAGTTCATACTTCAGAAAATTCTTATCCTTCATTCCCAGATAATAATTAATCAAAGGAATAAAAAATTGCAACATTGAACCAGAATCAATAAGATGCCAGAGATACCAAAATTTACAAGAAAAAAAAATGAGTTAAGTACCAGTGGCGACAGTTGTCTAAGAAAGCCATGAACAGATCATGAAGGGCAGATTATGTCCACATAATTTCATGAAAATAAATTATGTAAATAAATCATGAAGTGAATTTTGTTCACATGGTTTCTTGAAAGTAAAAATTAAATATCTTCCATTAAAATAATATGAATTTTCCCTTGCCTGAGCTTTTATGCAACCAAACTGACAATGTGACAACTACATGCAGTATTGTTTTCCTGTCCTGAGCACTGGAAGTTACGATAACCAACTGTTTTCATCGGCAAAGCATTTAAGATCATGCATTATGTCATGTCTAAAAAGTAGGTAATAGATTTTCAATATTTGATAGAAAATAATCAATAAAAACAGATAGATGTGATTCAAGAACTAGGGGAAGAAAAAATAAAGTACCAGCCTTTCACAACACATGTTTCCCAGAAACCTGTTAAAAAAAATGTATTAAAGAAAGAGGGGTGAAGAAGTTCAACTCCTCTTTATTTTTTCCAAAACACATGGAACTCCATTATATTTTAACACATGATATGTCTTTACAATCTTGTACTTATAGTTTTTGTGGCTGAAAAAAAGAAAGAAGAATAGGAAGATGCTTGATTATGGGAAAGAAAACTAAAAAACAACATGCACATGGGGGAGAAGATACTACTTAGGGAGTTATGGCGCTGCAAAGTTAGGAATGCTAAAATACCAAGGCTAAGGGTATTGTTGGTTTTACCATTATTTTTACAGTTTCATTAATAGCTTTTGTTTCTGTCAGTAATAGATTGAACTAAAATACATGTTGGATACAACACATATTCTCACCAAACTTTATTTTTCACACATCTTATACAGATTTAGGTGAAAAGTACGGACCTTCTTTGCACTTTATGAAATTAAATTTTAGATTTTCTTAGATAATTCTATAAGTAGAAATCAGTTGAAGGTCTTGCCCTTATCATTTTGGACAAGTTATTAATATTATGCTTCATTTTGAAAAAATAATTTAAATATGACATATGAATTGAAGGTAGAAGATATGAGCCTGAAAGATTTGACTCAGAAAAAAGTTTTATATGATTCATATAACACCAAAACCAACTGTATTTCAAACATTTCCAGTATATTACAACATCTAATTATGGAAGCATTAGCGTTTAATGAGTTTTATTCCTGTTCATCCAAAGAAGCCAGCCTGTTGCAGTAACTAACCGAGCGTGCATAGTTATAGTAAATTATTCAATTTCCCCTTCCTTTTTAAGAGCCTTTAATTATAAATAATGCAACAATTGACAGAATTTAAAACTAAATTATTAATAACATGTAACAGCGTCTAAACCCTAGGGGTCGGCTCAAGTGGTAAAGGCCTTGGTCTTGGGGGTATGCTCCCCCCAAGTCTAAGGTTCAATTCTTGGATACGAACCATTTCTAAGAGCCACATCCCATAGGTAAAAATCTGATGATTTACCTGATATGTGTGATGGGACCACGTTCATCATAAAAAGGAATAATATTTAACAGCTTCTAGTGGCCATGTTTTTGAAATAAATGAAACAAAACTAGTCCAAGAATTTGATGCAGTACACAAATTGAGCACACTCTCCAATTCAGTTAAACAAAATCAATGATACCAACCCACAAGGAACCAAAAAGACAATGAAATGTGCAACAAAATAATGTCTGCTATAGGATATATGGAGAATCCACAGATTTGGAAATAAGTATACTTTCTGAACACTGTATAAATAGTAACAAAAATGCAGAACCCAATTAAAAAATGATGGGTGGAATGGCCCAGCATTGTCGGAACTGGCTGGATTTGAACCAAAATATTGCAGTGTGTTGGGTTGTATGTGGAGCCTGGTTTGTGAGCAGAAAATCGCAGAACAAAGAGTTCACTTGACTGTCGCTTGACTTGGCGCTTGAGCGAAACTCAACATATGAGTTTGCTCGAGGTGGGCTGAACAGTGGGCTCGAGCAAAGTTCAACCCAGGAGTTCACTTGAGTCTTGTGCAACAGTGGGCTTGAGCGAGACACAAACCCTAGTATTTGCTTGAGCTGCACTCGACACACCGCTCGAGCCAGTGTTGATTGGTTGTTTGCTCGAAATGCGCTCGACACACCACTCTAGCGAAGGACCTAATTTTTGCCAGATTAGGGTTTCTATCGCCGTTTCTATATATATGTTATATTTTGGCCTTATTGTACATGTTTTTCAGCAGTTTTCAGTGAGAACAAAGAGAGGCAAAGTGTGAGTGCATATTGTGAAAGAGAGAAAAAGTCCTAAAGAGTGTGAGTTGAGATTGTGTGATTGTAATCTTCTCTAAATCAATAAAACTTCTACAACTCTATGGACGTAGGCATGTTGCCGAACCACGTAAATTGTGTGTGTCGTGTGATTGTTGCTTTAATTTGTTTGCCATTGTTGGTGTGTGTTTATCACAACACAGTGCACAGTAGACACTACACCAAATAAATATGAAAATGAAGCATCATTTATATGGCAAAATACTCATCTAGATTTTCATAGCTGCTGGAAGATAATTCCCATGTATTTAGGAAACATCAAGAAAGGGAATACATATAAACTAACAGTTATGGGTTTTTCCATTTTACTTATAAAATAAAACCATTTTCCTTTCTCAAGATTTTCTTAAAGCTGCATAAAATGAAGAATATTTAGCAAACAAAACTAATAATTTTTTCATCTTAATATCCAAAAACCTTACATACGACATCCACACAAAGTAATATAAATTTAGTTTTTTTCCTATGAATATAGTTTTTCCCTACATATACTAACAATATATAATCCTCTATAAAGTCATAAATTCAATCCAATGAATAAAACGAAATTAAAAAATAAAGGCATTTAAGGAATTAAATAGATTGAACTGAATTGTACAAATATTGAAACATATGGAATGTTTTGAGTAACTGTTGGAATAGGGGGTGGTTCATGTATTTTGTAAAAATATGCAATGCCGATTCAGGTATTTACTCTTTTCTTTTATGAGTAATAAAAACGAATTCACATGATAATGTTATAAAGCTTTTGAGTTCTGAAAGTAAGCTGGGTATCACATTTCCATGTGATTGAAGTCTTGTTAGCTATAATATTATAATGGACATATATACGGAATAAGATAACATAGACTAGCTTCAGATTTGCACCTCAGAAGTTCATTAACCAATTAGGATGCCGTACCTGCATTCCTTAAGCAAGCAGGCGCAAGTTTTGAGGGCATCCACAGCATCAGCTGATGGAACGACCAAAAAAGCGCATGCCAGTAAACTGGCAACAGTCATGATGTGTAACTGCTTCCATTCTTTGAGAGCAATTAGTACCTTCTCAACCAGGAAGTCAAATATTGTTTTTGCCTGAAAAAAGGGAAAGAAGGAAAGAAAAAGGGGGAGAGAGAGAGATAGAGAGAGGTTGAGATGAAACAAAAAACATACGAAAAAAAAAGATTAGCAATGATCAAGTAAACTCTACATTAACAGAGCACATGCCTTGGGAAGCTACCTGACGTTTGCTTGTACTAATACCAAATGATGAAATCTTTTCTGTCGTGCTGGAGAGCAGCCTTGTCCCAAAATAACAGAAGTCTCTATGAGATCCGACCAATTGGAAGAATTTGGACTTCCTGCTTGTGGAACACATTTTCACAAGAGCCATACCACGTGGATTTACAACTCTTCTCCGGTGAAGCCCTGCATGACTAGTAAGTCCTGATCCGAGGCATGAATTACCAATACTTCCAACATGGGAAAAATAGATAGATTGTGCACCAGTGCCATACTTCTGTGTCTTGACTTCCAAAGTTGACCTGAGTAAATATTAAATAGATCAGCGGGTACGTCTAAAAAATATCTGACGCAATCTTTCTTTTAAATTTCAGTATTAGCAACCCAAAAAGGCATTCCGAACACGCAAAGATTTTTTGCATTTTGGCCAAGGAATGAAATATGCAAGTTTGAGTTATTGACAAAGACGAGATGATATACGAAAATCTCGACAATCTCGAAATCTATGACAATTACAAATGAAATCTAAATAGCAACACAATTATTGTCTCGGGTGAAACCCACATCTCCAAAATCTTGATCAGACATTGAGAAGAAGAAGAAAGCAGAAAAAATTGCCAAAGTAAAAAAACAAATGCCAGAGACAATCACTAATAATAACACTCATTAGAGAAAATTCAAAGCTAGCCACATTTCGGCGTACAGTGTTTTCAAGCGTGAATCGGGAGAGGGAGGGAGCAAGAATGCCTGCGTGAGTTTAAGTTGAGCATACCAAGAGGCGGAGCCGAAAGGAAGGCAGCGAGCAAGTGGATTAATGGCACTTTTCATTGCAGTTACTTTTTTTCAGACAGCAGAGAATCAGAACATGGAGACGGGGGGAGACAGGTTGGGACGAAAACAGAAAAAAAGGGTCGGGCGTTGGTGCGTGCATCCGTGGTAGTTTGGAAGCCAAATAATTCGGATAAACATCGTGTGGACTGGGAAATCGAAGCATCCCTCGAAAGTCGAAACTCCATTTGCTCAGTTCGCGTCGTCCGTCTCATACTAGCAGCCTACATGTCTCTAGAATGACTGCTCATTTGCATCAATTCCTACGATAACACGTGGCTAAAAATTCGGAAATGTGGACCTGATCCCGCTTATGATCATTTGCAATTGAGTAATGCTAGAAAGTGCATAAATCTTTTTCTAAAAACAACGAGTTTTATTTTTAGAAAATTAATTTTTTTATTTATTTTAAATAAATTACGCGACGCTTGCGCACACATGATTACAAATATTATTTTTCTTTATAATTAGCTGTCAATGTTTATCTGTTAAGATTAGGGTTCGTTTGGTTAAACTATCTCATCTCATCTAATCATTATAATTTTTTCAAACTCTCACAAAAAAAATATATATATATAGAGTGGTGCTCAAGACATATTACATGTAAGTAGGGTGAAAAACCCCATATTAAGGGTTCAAAGGGGGTTGAATGGATAGAAGAGTGAAGGTTGGTGTTGTACCACCATATTCCTAGGGTAACCAAGTCATCCATTCCTTAGGCTGATCATGAGTAAAACATCTTAGATACGGTTGCACACTTATTCACAATATTAGTCTGACCATCTAACCATGGATGCTAGGCTGAACTATACGATTACTAAGTATCATGTGAGTGGAACAATTCCTTCCAAAGAGAACTTCTCAAGGTAACATCTTGATCAATGACAATGGTGGAAGCCACTCCATGTAGCTTAATTTTGATAGAAAATATAATATAATAGAAAAGAAGATGAAGAAGAGAGAAAGAGAGAGATAGACTTTGAAGGCTACATCTTTCTTATTCTCAATTGTTATTGAATATAAAATATTTGTTCCTATTCATATGAAGATTACATGGGGATAAGATAGGGTAAACATCTTAATTATTATAAAAACCAAAATCTCTTGATTTGATAACTATGAAAATCAAGTCAACTGATTTGATAATTATGAAACCAAATCAAGACAATAATCAAATCAAATTCTTGTTTGATATTATATTCAACATTGCCTCAAATTCAAGGTGGATAATTTTGAAATCTTGAGTTTAAAATTTAAGTGTGGTCTTCATAATCGCTGATTGATTATTGATGAGATGATGAAAGTAGTACTACTGATGAAGTGACTGGCAGTTGGAACATCCAATATGAAGTTGTAGCCAACAATAGTTTGATCTTGGGCCAAAACCAACAAAGGGCTCACAATAGGGCGAAAGATTGAATTGAAAAGGGCTACATATGGCCTTACTCAATTATAGAACCAAAATCAAAAGGCCAAGAATGGGTTTGGAGCTTCAAACAATGCTTACAACAAACCAAAATCCAATACAAAAGGCTTACATCTAATTAGGATGCTCCAAATGTGTTGATTTGTGATAAAACATAGTTGGACGATGATGATAATTTTGTGAGAAGTAAAGCTACCGGAAGAATTTTAAAAGAAATAGTTTCTATATTATATTATAGAAAATATAATATAATATAAAAAAAGATGGAGAAGAGAGAAAGAGGGAGATAGAATTTGAAGGATACATATTTCTTATTCTCAATTGTTATTAAATACAAAACAATTGTCCCTATTTATAGAGCGATAAGATAGGTTAGACATCTTGATCATTATGAAAATCAAATTTCATGATTTGATAATTATGAAAACCAAATTAGTTGATTTGATAATTATGAAATCAAATAAGGATAATAATTAAATCAAATTATTGATTTGATATTATTTTCAACAAACTTAATTAAAGCCCCCAATCTGAGGTATGCTTCAAAATTGTGATGGCTTTTTGATCGATCATCACCACAAGTTTTTTAAACTTGTGTGTTGCAGCAAAAACATTTAAAACACATGTAAGAGACCATTATCACTTATTTATCCACACTAAGTCTATACAAAACCTCCATTTTATGTTACAGACAAAGTTCACTATAAATGGCCTCAAAGTTCGATTACAGAAGAGGTTGGCAGTGCCAATCCATACAAATAGCTAAGGCTAACTACAGGCCTTGGGGGGTAAAAACCTATGCTTCCACACTTGCGAGTCAGCTGCACATTTTGAATCAAAAAGAGTTTTAGTTCAATTTTATTTTTCTTCTTCACGACGAGCCCACACTCCTAGCGCTTAGTGGTAAAAAGTGCACTTGATTTAAATTTTTTGAAATTTCTATGATTTATTATATTGTTCTTGGATTATGTAAACTTGAAGTTTCATGATCTTTCTAATTTTCCTTCCCATATGGTTTGCAAATCTAATTTTCCCTTCACATGTTGGACACATTATTCTTGATATATATCGTTACATATAAGGACATATGAACTGATTTCTTGGGTACTCCGACATGCTAGCAAACTAACTCCATTATTAGTGTGGAAAGCTTGGGCTTCGGGTATATAATTAAAGTTGGATGTTTAGTAATGGGCAAGGATGTACTCTCTCCTATGGTTTTATTTAGTTTCTCTTTTACTTTATGAATTACATGACTATATCCACTTCAACCATAGTTTTTAGCAACATACTAGACATGTTCTAACTGACTATCAAAAGCTATTGTGCGTAAGGGCACTTGATCACCCCCATCATCAATGTGTCTAACATGCCCACGACCCACTTCTCTCTGGAACAGGGGGGAAGTTGGAGGCGCAAAGTCTCCTGACGTGGAAAGGTTTTTACCTTTGCAAGTGAAAGCTCAATAGAGCAATCAACTTCGAAGTCATAAGGCATTCTATAAATTCAAAGCTTCTGTGAACATCTTCAAATGCTATATAAAGAGATCCATTATGGAGGAAAAGCCATAAGAACATAAAACATGAACAAACCTTTCTAAACCAAATATTCCAATCTATCTTACAACAACTTCCAAGTATTTCATTTGAAATTTATCAAGCACTCTGATTGTAGTTGTTGCGAATGTGTTTCTTAGCTTTGACAACGTCTTATGATAACCTGCAATCAGAAAGTTGGAGGGATTGGCCGGTGTGTCAAGGGACACCTCTGATGATTAATCTAGTATGTGCTTTGGTGAATATTTCGAATGAATGGAGTTCAGAAGTTACCTTAGGTGTGTTCTTTTACCTCTATTTATGTAGGTTAGGATGGGGGCTTTCTTGATGTCGCGATTTCCTCTGATTCCCATTGGATCACGAATCTTTAGATTCTCAGTCGGCTATTATCTCGAGAGAATTAAGACCTTGGGCGAGTATGATGGGCGTGTGTCAAGCGGGAGACCATTTTGTTCATTACGTCATTAGTTAGTGATTGATAACGTGCGGATTCAAGTTCTGTGTTGGCACGCGATGGCCATTGACCCCTGATTCACGTTTATGGGCTTCTGTCTTCTAATCTATGGGCTCCTGTGGTTGTGGGCTTGGCCCACTCTTTATGAGGGCTATTTGGCCCTCCAGCTATCCCACAAATTCCTATCACACGAGTGTGGCGGAAATTTCCAATTTTGGCCTTTATGTAAAACATGTGGCAAGTTACAGGATACCATAAACAGTGAATAGTGAACAATGATAAATTTGTGAATTTGGGATAAGACAAGATAAAGATAAAAGTATGAGCCTGCTAATAAATACTAGATTATTTGATGTCTTCTTCATATGATATGGCTAAGTTATATTCAATCTTTGGTTAATAATTTTTTTTTATAAGTAAGAAGATATTTTATTGATATAGAGATAAGCATAGCCAAAGTATACAGAGAGTATACATGTGATTACACCTATTAGGAACTAAAAACGGTTACAAGGAAATCATGGAAGCTGAGACCATTTAAATTTGTCACAATGGCCCACATAAATAAACTCTTCTAGAAAAATCTATATTCAATCCTTGAAATTTCTATCATTTCTTTCACTCTAGATGCACCAAAATATACAAATGGAAGCCATATTCCACACAGCTGCAATCTATGGTGTCCCTGTGATCCCTCTCCAACTTACTAGTAGTTCAACCACCCTTCCCACATAACCCATGCTAATCTCACTTTGCTAAAAAAGTAATTCTGTATGGCCCTTACAAACTCACAATGTAGAAGTAAATGATCCACTATTTCACCACTATTTCTGCACATACATCATTAGTCAATGATGATAAGCCCACGTTTTCTTAAATTATCAATGGTCATAATCTTCCCTAAGGTTGCTATCCAAACAAAAAAAGCAGTCTTAGGAGGTACTTTACTCCACCAAATGTTTTTCCAAGAAAAATAATGCCTAGCTTGAGCAGTAAGAGTCTCATAAAAGAGCGTACAAAAAATTCTCATTTACTAGAAGGCCTCCACTACAACTTATCCACCACTGTAACAGCAAGACCAATGTTATATAACAAGTTAAAGAAGTTCACCATGACACCTACTTCCCAATCATGTGCTTCCCTAATAAAGCTAACATGCCACTGCTGCGAACCATTAGTAATTTTCTGCAAGTCAGCCACCAACGAATCTTGTTCCCATGTAATTCTTAAAATAGAAGGATAAACATCCTTAAGAGTCATATCTCCAACCCAAAGATCATGCCAAAAACTAATTCTATTGCCATTTCCCATACACAACCTAGTATTGCTAGAGAAAGACCACCGACCTTTTCAGACATGCTTCCATAACCCCACTATGTATGCCCCATAACTTCATTAGAGCACCAACCCCCCTTATATTCTCATACTTAGTATCAATCACCACCTTTCATAATGCTTCTCTCTCATAATTATATCGTCACAGCCATTTCCCAATAAGAGCCTTATTGAAAGCCCTCACATTGCGAATCCCCAATCCTCCACCCCTCAAAGGAGAGCACACTTTATCCCACCCAACTAAATGAAACTTAAACTCATCACCAAGTCCACTCCATAGAAAATCTCATTGAAGTTTCTCAATTTGAGAGACAATACTAGCTGGAAGAGGAAATAATGACAAGAAATATGTGAGAAGGTTTGAGAGGGTACACATTATTAATGTAGTCTGACCCCTTAGATAAATACAACATTTTCCACCAAGTTAGCCTAGGCTCTATTTTCTCTATCACCTTATCTCAAATAGTCTTGGCTTTGAATGATGCTCCCAATGGAAGGCCAAGGTACTTCATAGGTAGTGTAGAGACCACATAGCCCAATCTGTTAGCCAGCCCCCTAACATTACTTACATTACCCATAGCAACCATCTCCGTCTTAGAGAGATTTATTTTTAACTCGGAGATCACTTCGAAACAAAGCAAGATAGCCTTTAATGATTGAATATGACCTAGATTTGCCTCAGAAAATAACAGCGTGTCATCTGCAAACAAAAGATGCAGAATAATGGTAAAACCATGGTTAGTATCCCCCATTGAAAAAAAGAAAGCCACCTTCCATCGAAGCTGACAACATTCTACTTGGGGCCTCCATGACAATAACAAATAAGAAAGGTGATTGTGGATCGCTTTGTTGCAACCTCGTGACTATTAAAGAAACCCATGTGATCACCATTTACCAAGACTGAGAAGCGAACCGTTGACACACAATGCCTAATCCACATTCTCCATATTTCTCCAAAACCACATCTCCTTAACAAATAAAACAGGAATTCCCAATTAACGTGATCATAGATCTTCTCCAAGTCTAATTCGTATTTCCTGACTTGATCATGTTGTCCAAACATTCGTTAGTGATAAAGACTGAGTCCAATATTTTTCTACACCTAAAAAATGCATTTTGAGGCTTATAGATGATTTCATCCATTACTGTGCTCATCTTATTAGCAAAGACTTTAGAGATTATCTTGTACATACTGCCCACAAGACTAATAGGCCAGAAATCTTGCACCTCTATTGCAGTAGCCTTTTTAGGGATAAGTGTAATAAATGTAGCATTTAAATTCTTCTCAAAATTTTTAAAAGTGAAAAATTCATGAAAAACCTCCATGACATCCTCTTTCACCACCTCCCAACAAGTATGAAAAAATGCCATCTTCAAATTATCAGGGCTCGAAGTTTTATGTTTATTCATTTTTCTAATTACTTGGTGTACCTCTTCCTCTTCAAAGGGTCGCTCCAACCAAACTATACTAGTATGATCAATGGCCTCAAAAGATAAACCATCTAGTCTAGGCCTTCATGCAAAAGGTTCCGAAAGAAGTCTTCAAAATGTCCAGCAATGTGATCCTTTATCGCTGATTGGTCTGAAGAAACACAAACATCTATCTTCATGGTCTTGATGGCATTATTCCTCCCATGTGAGTTTGCAACACAATGAAAATATTTGTGCATTTGTCCCCCTCCCTAACCCATAATGCCTTTGATTTTTTCCTCCAGGAAATCTCCTCTATTAGAATCACCATTTCTAATTCTGAAATGACTTGCCTTTTCGAGTGCTCTCTACTTCTACACACTCCAATCATTGTAACTTTTGGAGTAAGGACTTCTTTTGTAATTCTACATTACCAAATACCTGTCGATTCCATGTCTTCAAATTCTTCTTCAAAACTTTCAACTTAACAGCCAACATGACGCTCGAAATGCCCCGTAACTGGCATGAGCTCCACCATTGTCTAATCAAGTCCACAAACCCAATTGTTTTTAGTCACATATTCTCGAATTTAAAGGCCCTTATTCCCCCTTGGATGCCTCCACAATCCGACAATGTAGGGAAAGTGATTTGAACATATTCGTGGTAGTTTTTTATGGCATACATTTGGAAATTGCATCTCCCATGATGGGGATATAAGAAATCTGTCTAGTCTAGACCAAGCATGATTATTAGACCATATATATGCACCCCCCATATGAGGGATGTCCATGAGCTCCAACTCAAATATGAAATCAGAGAATTCAACCATTGCATGGTTTTGTCTTCCCTCACTCGATCTGTCACTCAAAAACCTTGTTACACTTAAATCCCCATCAATACACCATGGAACATCCCACCAAATACACAAGCCTACAAGCTCTTCCCATAGAAATCACCTCTCGTTGTCTGAATTTGGACCATAGACCCGAACAAAGGCCAACAAAAATCCATTTTCAGAATTTTGAAACAAACACCCCACTGAGTATTCCCTACAAACTCATCGAGATTTTCCACCATCCTTTTGTCCCACATTACCAAGACTCCACATGATGCCCCATTTGAGAGTAGATATGACCAGCCTAGGAACTGGTGGCCCAAAATACTCTGGATGGTACTTCTTGCGATAAGCTTTAATTTGGTCTCCATCAAACAAATGATGTCCACCTTCCATTGTTTTAATAAAGTTCTTATTCAGAGGCACTTATCTATCTCGTTCAACCCCCTAACATTCCAAATAATAATTTTGGACTTCATTTATTAGCTATTACAACCCTGCATTTGTTCATTCCTCGGCTTGCACTCTCCTCATTTCCTTCATAATTAATAGACCAATATAGCCTCCTCAACTCTCTATTTCATTTTGACCCCATTATAATAGTGCCCTGCCTCAATTGTTGTTAGAAGTTCCTTGAATTGATCTGCAAAGCCCTCACAGGAGATCCCTACACACCTCTGAATTCCTCCACTTTTTGCACAATCCAATTTGAAGATATACAGGGAGGAATAGTACAAATAGAGATAGGATCATCCTCATTTTCCTCTGACCCAGTCTGATGAATCATCCCTACAATAAATTTAGAATCATGCTGGAATCTGCCTTTCTCACCCAAAACAGGAATCTTGTTGGACCCAAATAGGACCAATGTTCCTTCCCTTTCTACCTCCCCCTTCTTGTACATGTTATCACCCATTGATTCCCCTTTCTCAAAAACAACAAGATAGGTTGTCGTCATTGCTAAATTTTTTCCTGGCACCAGAAGAGACAACTGTGACCCTTTCTCCTGCTCAGCCTTCTCTGGCGACCCTTTCTATGATGTCTCCCTTTGTTTATGATCTCCCAACGACATTCCGACCCCTACATCCTCCAAACACTAAGGAGTAAGCTCTGTTTCCTTTGTCAAGTGTGTCCCTTTCGTCGTCGTGGTGCCAGGTTGCAGCCTAGAGGTCGCCGGCGTGATCTATGATAGTCCACAGAGCATCGGCCCCCCAGTGAAACCCCGTGCCTTGTCGTGTCTCCCAGTGCCCTTCCATAGAGCATCAGCGCGTTCGTCTTTCTTGACACTAGGTCTCCAGCACAGGCGTAGTTGTAAACTCCCCCAGACCTCGTTGGAAAAGCGGTCAGGGACACCTTTATCTCCAGTGCTAGTGTTGTCACAGGCCCATAAATGGACGAAGATCCCATTTCAAATTGGGAAGCCCTTTAGGCTTGATTGGGCTTAGTCCCACGTTTCAGGTGCCATCCCATTTAAGGAGATCGGCTTGTACGACCCAAGCCAAAACTAAGTTTGGCTTTCCCTTTTATCATTCATAGGGGGATTTAGTCTTGACCCATGCCCATCTTTATTTTTTGCACCTTGGCCTAAGCCCAAGCCTAGATTAGAATTCAAGCCCTTGTCCACTCTACTTATCAAATCTTCTACAACCTTCTTTAGTAAATTATATCTCCTTTCATACCCGCGATTTACTCCTTCAAACCAAACAGGAACCTTTGCTCCTCACTTTCCACTAGGCAGACATTGAACAAGCCTCCACCACCTTTCTGCTTTTGTACGCTCATCTACTACCCATTTCTTTTTGTCCTTTTCTTCTTGCTGTAGCGCCAAGCTTTGACTTGAACCACCATGTACTGTTGCCCTTCTTCCTTCACCACCGCCCATAGCCACCTCTGCATACATTCTAGTCTGTCTTTCCATCTCCTTCCTCTTCCCATCTCCCTGAGTCACCACAGGTACCTTATTTACCGATGAGATGGACAAAACCTGTTTTATCTCTTTAGACATGCTTTTCCAATCCCTACCTTCCGGTATCACTATTAGTCCGTGACGTCCTCTATCACCATAATCAATGATTTCCAAGTAATGCCCAAAAGCATTGGCCCATTGATGAGCAACCAATGCCATAGTCCCATTGCGATATACCTTGAAAAAAATCTTTCATTCCCTCAAATATTGCGTACTCTTCCATTGTGTTTGGATGATGACCATCTCCTTATTTGCCTTTTTACTTCTCTCAATAATACAAAAGTAACTTCCCCCCTCCATGGCTAATACAAACACCTTTGTTTCGATTAATAAGTGTTTTCAATACCCCATCTTGATCAACTAGCCTCTAGGAACTCAGAAGATGACTAACGTAATAAGAATTCTGACACAGATTACCTGAATATTACATCCATCAAACATTTGTGCGGAGAGAAAAACTATAGGAGAGAGAAAGACTATGTGGAAAAGCCCTTCTTTGGTTAATAATTGCTGCAAATATTGGTAATACTTCATTGAGATTAAAGCTCATTTCTACATGTTAATTGTTTATTTTTTCACTTATAGAGTTGATGAACTCACCCATTTGCTTCATTATTTTTTAGATGGAACTGTATAGCAGGACAACCATTGAGAACTTTACAAGTATAACAGTTACAATCATTGTAGGTAATCATATCCAGTTGACGGATGGGGAAGAGCGAATCTACTCCTGGGTAGCTACTCGTTCCAAGATAATAAATGACCAATGATAGGACATATGACGAAACCCCTTGTTTCCCTTTTATCTCCAAATAGTGTAGTTGTACCAGCCACCAGTTGCCCCTACCATATTATTTTCATGGCTATTCAGGATGTAAAATTTTGTTATGTGATTCACTTGTGTATAAGAAAGTTTTGTATCGTTTGTTGGTCATTTTGTCACATCAGAAACAATCCACTTTTTGTTGTATGGTTCATCCTCTTAATCTATTATGATGTTCTTGAAATATTCACTTCCATTAACAACTTGTGCAAAGTGCTTGCCACCAGGCGTGTATTACAAGACTCAGTTACTCACCACATGGTGAGCAACGTAGGGAGTGATAGTGCTCGCCATCTACAAGAAATAAAGTGTGTGGTAAGTGAGCATTACCACAAGCAAAGTGCCCACCTCAATGCAAACATTATGGGACTCAATTTCTCTCCCTTGGGCGAGCAATGCAAGGAACAATAGTGCTTTCCATCTTGGAGATTAATGTATAGAATAATAGTGCTTGTCATCTCGACGACCAACATAAGGTGTGATAGTTCTCTCCATCTCGATGAGCAATGTAAGGATAATAGTGCTCGCCATCTCGATGAGCAACGTACAAGGATAAGCTTGTACAATATGGAACAATGCCACAACAAAGTGCTTGCCATTAGACGAGCATCATGGATACAATTACTTGCCTCAGACAAGCACCTCGAAGACAAAATGAGAAAATACTTTAGAGGGAACAAAAAAGATAAGTGATATTATAAGTTTTAAGAAAACATTGTTAGAATATTATTAGTTTAATTACTTATTGGTTTCCTCAATAATATATAAAAAAAAATATGGGTCGTGACAAATTCTAGTTTGCTAGGTCCTTTATTATGTTACTTGATTAGTGTTGGTGTAACACTCTGTTCCCTTAGGATCAAGAATAATAATATTTTTAGAAATTTAAAGGACCTAGAATGCTACTAGCGTTGCCTTTAAAAAAATTTTCTTCTTAATGAGCACCAGGTATATATATATATATATATATATATATATATATGGAAAAAAAAAAAGCAAAATGCTAGTTTGCCCCTCTCATATTGCCCCTTGGATTTGACCGCTCATGCATTTTAATTTTTTTTAATAGTTAAGGAAGTGATTACTAGTGTATGTGAGTATTTTCTCAATATTTAAAAATGTTTAAAAAATCCTTGAAAGAAAAAGAAAAAAAAGTGAAATTGTACTAAGGGGCACACCCAATGATAAATGTAGGCGGCCAAGTAACAACATGCATAAACAAACTCCATAAAATAAAACAGTATTGCCATTTGTTAAATTACTGAAAATTTAAAAAAGAGTCTGCAGAAGCACTTATTAAGATCAATCAAGTCTCATATGCTTAACAAAAGTAACTTACTAAAACTAAAAACCATAAAAACTGAGCATGTCATAAACTGTCTAAGCCTTTGCATTGCCTCTTTGGGCCATGTTCAATTCTGCCACTCCATCCTTGTAAAGATCTTCATCTGGGGTAGTTAAAATACAAGAGCATATAAAAATTAGTCGAATACTCAATAAACAACACATAACGTAATATAAAACATATCACATACTTAAATAACATGAACATGTGCTTGAACTATGCATGAAATATCTTAATTTGTCTTCTAGTTTCCTTGTTGGCTAGTATCACTGTTGACACCCGTGAGTTATGTTTTGAATTTTAAAGATTTCAATTCCACTCGTGATCACGGGTTGTGTAACGTCCTGGTCCTGGATGGGTCAGAGATTACTTCTTATCACTTAAAATCATATCTTCACAATATAAGTGATATTTCTAATTACTCCATAAACCTAAAATTCAATCCATCTCTTATAATGCAAATCATATCTCTGCTTGTTCCCACACAAAACATAAACTTAACCATTGAGTTTAACCACATAAATTCCTCTACAAGGTCTTCCTTAATTAATCAGAACATAAAAACCAGGAATTCGTAAGTCTCCATATATCAGATTTCACATACTAAAATCCAACTATTTATAAGATAACTCTCTAATAATGAAAGTATCCTTAGGTACTTAACTTCCCACAACTAGCCAATCTTACCCAAACTTCTAATCCTGATCACCAAGCGTATTGTCTAAATCATCTGAAAAATATTATAAAGATAAGAGATGATTTATCAACAACTTATTAAGTAGATGACATATACCAATGTGCAAACATGAGCATTTACAGAGTACAATATGCAGAACAAAAATATCTTTCGAAATTAGCATGCAAAACAAGACATGTTTTCAAACGTAATAGAGTGATGATTTTAAGACACATAAAACTCAGAGTGCTTTGGCATAACGAAACTGAGCATCATCATCACATCAAAACAGAGCATCTCATAAAGCAGAGACCATATTTAACCCCAGTGGTAGGGTTGTGCTATCCCCGGTGGCCAAACCGGAAAGAGATAGAGGTGAATCTTTCCCTTATTATTCTTAAAATCTCGAGTGTGCAGACAGGAAATACCATAAGAAAAAACCACATTGCTTCCAAAGTGGGTGCACTTAGAGACAGAGGAGTTGGTACCAACCCAAATAGAGTAGAGCAGAGCATAAATCAGAGTCATATACAAAACCAATAAACTATGCCAAAGGTTTTCAGATGCCATATCAAAAGAAAATAGAGTACCAAAACATATTCAGATCATTCTCACATACTGAAGACAAAATTCGGAGCATCTTTCTAAATTAATGCACAAATTTTCAGATTTCAATATCGCTATTTTTCTCATTCGAGAGACAGCATGATAATATATAGCTCATGTCTAGACAATGTATGTCAGAAAATATTTTCTCTTTTTCATACAGATTTCATGAGTAATGCAAATGAACGATCGATGTTTTTTTTTCAAGTTCTCATTTCATACAAAACATGCAAAATTTTCAGAAAGTCTACCTTAGTCTCAATAATTCTACACCTAACATAGAAATTCCGCTTACCTGAACTTCTTAACATTTTTTAATCTTTTCACAATCGTGATGAATGAAATTAATTGTCACCTATAGAAAATTCTAAATGTTACTAAACTTCTAAAAGTACTTGCTAAAACTTTTCATTTACTAAAATTTGTATTACAGAAATAGCGCTTTTGATAACCTTCTAGTCATCAGAAATCTAATTAATACTAATAACCATCAACTATAATCTTAACTTATTAAAATATAATTATAGTGTTTAAATATTTTCTTTGAAATCAAGTTTATAGATAATATTTTTATCCCAAAGAGATGATGCCTAATTTAAAAAAATATTAAACACAATCTAAATTAAAAATAATACAATAATCTCTTAATAAAAATAAAGTTCATTAAAAATCGTTAACGTAGTTTTTTTGTAAACTACAACAAATCCAATTTAAACATCAAACTTATATGAAATCAGCCCATTGAAAAATATAATTTTTGAAACAATGTACAACGAGGACCGTTGAAATCAGGTCTGATACTATAGGCAACGGATAAAATTTGTAAGCCCAAGATATGATATCTGCCGTGGATTAAAATAAGGGTATAAACGTAAGGACAATTTTATTTTAACAACATAAAATGCAAGTATGTGCTTTACGTAAAAAAAGGTCATATCAAGCAGGGGTTGTGCGTCGGCAAACTCACCGAGAGAAAAGGCCAGGGACGACAGAAGCGGTGGTTAGACTAGCGAGATGCAATCACGGCGGCGTCCTCCGTGGCACGCGGTGGAGTTTAGAGAGAGGAAGAGAGAGGAAGAGAGAGGATGTTAGTCACGGCAGAGAGAAAGTTTGACGTAGGAGCATGAGAGAGAGTGAGATGCCCGAGAGAGAACTTCACGGTTTCAGTCGCTTGAGGCACTGGGTTGTACTCCGATCCTTGCAAGCTTCTCGGTTGGCGTTGGCAAAGTGCTCTGCTTTGGAGTAGAAAAAACGGAGTATGTTTTCCTCAATCGTGGTGTGAAGTAACAGCTTGAGGTGGTGGTCCTAGGCGGTGCTTGATGGTTCTTGGTGCAGGATGGCAGCGGCGTGGAGAAGTTGTGGCAGTGGGTGCTCTTGTCCAGTTCTCCTCCAATGAAGGTTGACGTGTGCATGGGCTGCTTCTCGTTGGTTGACGGCGTGTGTGTGGTGTAGGTAAAATGTTGGCCATGCGTTGATCTACGGTGGTTTCCATGGTGGTGCAACCGTTAAAGTGGTGCAATGACTGCGTCGTTGGGTTGGCGAAAGAGGAAGGAGCATGCGGTTTGGAGCAGTGGCAGAGTGAGGTGGCTAGTTTGCTCCTAAACATGGAGTTTGACTATAGTGCGCACAATGGCAGTGATGTTGGCGTGGTGGGAAGAAAAGAAAATAAAGTAAAAACTGTGGATCTACAGCAGACAGGAGAGACTGAGAGAGTTTGTGGAGAAATGGGAGAAGTTGTTGAATGTGGATGAAAGTAAAGAGAGCACTGTGGAGAACAGTTACAACGCAAGAGAGAGTGTGTAGTTATGGGAGGTTCGAATGAGGCATCGTGGACGGAAACGGTTGGAGGTATATCTGCAGAAACGTGTGGGGTTCCTCTCTGGGTTTTCCCACGTAGAGGCAAGCTTCTCTACTGCCGTTAGTGGAGTTTTCTTTGTTTAGTTCGGGCATCCCGTGATTAAGAGTTTAATGGCGGAAAGTCTAGATGATTTGTACAAACGTCTTTCGTTGACAGAACGTGAGGAGGATGAGGTCGTGGTAGAAACGGAGAAGCTAGAAGACGCCATCCTCAGTGGGGGAAAGTGTTTGATTGTTAAACTGTTAACAGATAAGTATTATAACAGGGACGTTTTTAAAGCTACGATGAGGAGAGCATGGAGGTCTGACCAGAGAGTTCGATTCCGAGATTTGAATGCCGAGTTATTTTGGTTATTTTCGATGATCGCAGAGATAAAGATCGTGTGATTAGAGAGGGTCCATGGACCTTTGATAAGCAACTCGTCTTGGTGAAGGAGGTAGATGGCTGTCAACAGGTCCAACATATACAAATAACAGAGGCTCTATTTTGGATCCGAATACACGATCTTCCTCTAATGGCAAGAAACGAATATGTGGGGCGAATAGTGGGCAGTAAAATTGGTGAAGTTGTGGAGGTGGACCTGGACGAGGGTGAAATGGCCTGGGGTGAGTATATGCGAGTTAGAGTTGCTGTCAACATTGAAGAACCCCTGTTACGTGGTACTAAAATATCCATTGGTGCTGGCAAACCGTGTTGGGTCAGATTCTCTTATGAGAAACTTCCCAACTTTTGCTATGGATGTGGTCGTATTGGTCATGCAGAGAAGGAGTGTATCTCTTGGAGCCAACTGGAAGTGAAAGCAAAAGATGGTGGTTTCCCGTATGGTTCATGGCTGCGAGCTACTGGTTATGGAGACTACCGAAGAGGTTGGAAGACGAAGGAGACTGATTTCGTGCAACCAAAAAGGCCTTCAGCAACTGTCCAAGCAGATGGGACGCCGACGAGAAGCGATGTTAATTCTCCGGAAGCAGCAGCTGAAGAACCCAGGAGCATAGCTGATACAGGGGTGCAATGGGGGGACCACGATCAAAAGGAGCAGTGTCTGGAAAAAGAAAGAAGGGCCCCAGGTATAGTGGAGACAGATGGTGAGCTTTGGGAGAATAGAAAAGCAGTGCAAGTGGGGGACAACATTGATGTAGAAGAATCATTACTAGAGCAAGCAAACATCCAGGAAAACGGAGTGGGAAACCAGATGGAATGTGCTGTCGAGAAGGAACCCGAAGTGGATAAAGAGAGCATAACAAGGCTGGACATGGATCTGTGTTCTTTTCAAAGCGTAACCAAAACGCCAGCGTTTGATACGGGTTCAACTAATAGTAATGGTAAGCAAGGCACATGGGCATATGATGTCAAGCTGGGCCGAGGAAAACAATCAAGGCCTGATGGATTTACAAGTAAATCTTGGAAACGCATGGCCCTAATAGTAACGAAAAATGAGATGGGGGGTTCTATGCAGAATGCAGAAAATAACAACTGTAAGAAAAGAAAAGGGGCAATTAGAGAAGGAGATGAGGAGGATCGATGTGTCAAGAGAAGTGCCCTAGCAAAGGAAGGAGATGACTCGAAAACTCCAACAAAAAATGATAGATCGGTGGAGGCTGTTGTTCAGCCCCGCCGGAAGAAATGACAATCGTCAGTTGGAATGTTCGTGGGCTTGGGAACCCACGAGGCATTCGGACACTTCGCAATTTAATTGTGAAGGAAGGACTCGATATTCTGCTCCTGCAAGAAACCAGATTAAGAACTCGAGCAGTAGAAATTTGTAAGTATAAATTTAGTTTTTCTAATTGCCTAGCTGTTGATTGTGTGGGGAAAAGTGGTGGTGTTGCTATGTTTTGGAATAAGGAAATTGATCTAGAAATTCAGAATTACTCTGCAAATCATATTGATGCTCTGATTAAAAATGTTGGGGTTCATAAAAAAACTTTTCACCTTACTGGAGTGTATGGTCACCCAAAGGCCCATTTGCGCTACAAAATGTGGGATCTTATTCGTAGATTATATAGCAGTAGACGAGGGGCATGGATGCTGTTGGGGGATTTTAATGAGATTCTTAGCCAGGATGAAAAATGGGGGGGAAATATGAGACTTGAAAAACAAATTACTGATTTCAGAGATGTGTTAAATGATTGCTCTTTGAGAGATCTGGGTTTTAGTGGACCTATGTATACTTGGTGTAATGGAGAGAAGGGATACAGTGTATTAGTGTGAGACTTGACAGGTGTCTTGCAAATGCCCTGTGGTGCGCTGATTTCCAAAATATCAGAGTAAGCCACGGATCTGCAGCTTATTCGGATCATTTGCCAATGTGTATTGAGATTGAAGATGAGATTTGTAAACAAAAAAAGCCAAAGTTGTTTAGATTTGAGGCAATGTGGGTAAGAGAGAAGGGCTGTGAAGATATTGTGAAAGAATCTTGGAAGGATGTTGGGGTCAGAAATGATATGGGTTCAGTCATGAGGAAAATTTCAGAATGTGGTCATAGACTCCAGAAGTGGAATCAGTCCCATTTTGGAATAGTTAAGCAACAACTGAGAAGAGCCCAAAACAAACTACAGGAATTAGAAGGATGTGATCCACGAAGCACTACAAAGAAACTCCTTACTGCGGCTAGAAATGAGGTCCACTTATGGTTGGAACGGGATGAAATGATGTGGAGGCAGAGGTCCAAAGCTTTGTGGTTAAAAGAAGGTGATCAAAATTCTAAGTTTTTCCATGCAAAAGCTACTAATAGGAAAAGAAAGAATTGTATTCAGAAGATCCAAAATGATAATGGGATGTGGATGAGTGGTGGGGACAGGGATAAAGTTATTCAAGATTATTTTAAAAAGCTGTTTACAACTGCTGATCAAAGAGGGTCTATGGAGTTCTTGGAAAGCTTGAACGGAAGAGTTACAAGTCAGATGAATGAGGGGCTAGTTGCAAGCTTTTCAGAGAAGGAAGTGCTACAAGCATTGCACCAGATGCACCCTTTGAAGGCTCCAGGCCCCGATGGCATGGCCCCATTGTTTTTTCAAAAATTCTGGCCTGAAGTTGGTGGAGCAGTAACTACAGCTGTCGTGCAGGCTCTGAACACAGGTGAATTTCCTTCAGAACTAAACCATACTTTTATAACACTGATCCCAAAGAAAAAATACCCTACAAAGGTGGCTGATTTTCGCCCTATCAGCCTCTGCAATGTAGTGTATAAAATACTATCTAAAGTTCTTGCTAATAGACTGAAGCATGTCCTCCCTAGCATTATATCTGAATCCCAGAGTGCTTTTGTTCCTGGTCGCCTGATTACAGACAATGTGCTCATTGCTTATGAGCTAATTCATTTTTTGAAGCATAAAAGAGTAGGAAAAAAAGGCTATATGTCGCTTAAATTAGATATGAGCAAAGCATATGACCGGGTTGAATGGGATTTCCTCAAAGCTGTTATGATGAAGTTGGGATTTGAGAGAAAGTTTGTGAAATTGATTATGAAATGCATATCCACAGTTTCATATTCAGTGTTGATTAATGGCATTCCTAATGGCCCTATTATTCCTTCTAGAGGATTGAGACAAGGGGATCCCTTATCCCCTTATCTCTTCCTCCTGTGCACAGAGGGTTTAACTTCCTTATTGTTTAAGGCTGGGAATGCGAAAAAAATTTCTGGTGTTAAGGTGTGTAGAGGTGCTCCCCGGGTCAATAATCTATTGTTTGCTGATGATAGTCTCATTTTTTGCCAAGCTAGTGTGGAGGAGAATAGAGAGATGCAAGATTTGTTGAATATTTATGAAAAAGCTTCTGGGCAAAAAATTAATAGGGAGAAAACCTCCATGGTTTTTAGCTCCAAAGTGAATAATGCTGTGAAAATTGAGATAATGAATTTGTGGGGTACAGCGAGTGAACAACAATATGACAAATATTTGGGCCTGCCTCCTGCCGTTGGTAGATCTAAAACTAAGGCTTTCTTTGAGATAAAGCAGAAAGTACGGCAAAAACTACAAAACTGGAAAGAAAAGTTACTTTCTCAAGGGGGTAAGGAGGTTTTAATTAAAGCGGTTGCGTTATCTATTCCTACTTTTTCTATGAGCTGCTTCATGTTGCCATTCACATTGTGTGCAGAGTTAGAGGCTATGATGGCTAGATTTTGGTGGGGCCAGAAAAATGAAGAGAGAAAGATCCATTGGGTTAGCTGGGGGAAGATGTGTGAACCAAAAGCAAAAGGGGGATTGGGTTTTAAAGATTTGAAGTCTTTCAATCTAGCACTACTTGCTAAACAGGGATGGCGAATCCTTAATGCTCAGAGTTCCCTTCTATACAAGATTTATAAGGCAAAATGTTTCCCCAAAAGTAGCTTTTTGGAGGCTAAATTGGGGGGAAATCCTTCATATGCTTGGAAAGGAATATGGACAGCAAAACCTTGGTTGCTCAAGGGGTGTCGATGGAGGATTGGGGATGGGATGACTGCTAAAGTGTGGAAGGAACCTTGGATCCCTGGATATATTGATGCTTCTTTGGTGGTGACACATGGGAATGCACTAAATAAGGAGGATACAGTAAGCACCTTACTGGATAGAGAAAGTAATTGGTGGGATGTTGCAAAGGTAAGAAGGCTATTCAGTCCAGATATCTCATCTGAAATTTTAAAAATCATTATTTGCCCTGGTACTCAGCCTGACAAATGGATGTGGTCTCTTGAGAAGAGTGGTATTTTCAGTGTGAGAAGTGCCTATAGAATTATTAGGCAGGGGAACACCAATGTGGGGAAATTAAGGGGTGAATGTTCTAATGCGCGACAACAACAAGATTTGTGGAAGGCAATTTGGAAAATGCAAGTCCCTAATAAAATTAAAATCTTTGCTTTGAGGACTTGTATAGATGGACTTCCTACTCAATCCAACTTGAAAAAGAGGAAAATCATTAATGAGGAGGAATGCTGTTTTTGTACTGGAAAATGTGAAAATCTAGTGCATGTCTTGATAAGTTGTCCCTCCATATGCAGTCTATGGAATCGCTTCTTGCCTATTATGCAGAATGTAGCTACGGGGTCTATTTATCAGGTGGCTTTAAATCTAAATACCATAGGAAACACGGATGTGTTGACTACTTTCTTCTCAATAGCATGGGGTTTCTGGTATAGGCGAAATAAAAAACTGTATGACCAAGTGGTAATTGACCCAAAGCAGGTGGTGGAACATGCCCTTTCACTTCAAGAGTTGTTCGCCAGGGCTAAACAGTGCTCAAATACAGATGTTAAAAAGATTTGCAGATGGACTTTGCCTCCGGCAGGTTTCATGAAATTAAATGTAGATGGAGCAATGTTTCGCGACCAACAAAAAGCAGGGGTTGGAGCCATACTACGAGATGAAAATGGGATAGTCATAATGGCAGCTAGTAAAGTTGAGCTAGAAGTTGCTGCGCCAGAAGATATTGAGTTACTTGCTGTGTTTCGGGGTCTACAATTGTGTATCCCTATGGGAATTAAAAAGATAGTGGTCGAGAGTGACTGCTTGTTGATGGTGCGGGAACTTCAAGATCCAGCAGAGTCTTCTTCCAGATTGGGTGTTTTAATGCTACAAATTAAAAAATTGATGTCTTTCTTTGATGACATTCAGATTCAACATGTAAGTAGGGTGGGTAATGAAGCTGCTCATGGCTTAGCCCGACATGCTTGGGTTGTTGAGTCTATTGAGATGTGGTATTCTAGTTTTCCAGAGTTTATTTCTCAAGCCATTTGGCTTGATAATTGTCTGTAAAACTCTATATTATTAATGTGATTTCTCCTTATCAAAAAAAAAAAAAAAGAAACGTGTGGGGTTCGGGTTTTTATTTTCTGAACGTGGAGGAAGGCGCGGCTAGAGATATAGAGATATGCTTGTACGAGGGCATTTTTTCATTCGATTTGCTGCTGCGAGATGGGGGCTGGGTGTATGCATGCTGTGCAACTTATGTGCATGGAGGGCAATGGTTGCTGCTATTGCCGCTTGATTGGTGTTAGCCGCGTTACTGAACATGTTGAGGGAAAGAAAATAAAGTGCATGTGTGGTGAAGAGCAACTAGAGATTAACTGGGATTTGAAAGTAAAAAGGATGGTGCCCGAGGCTGAATAATATATATAATAATATAAAAGACGTGTATTTAAGAATTTTTATGAGAAAAGAGACTCTAGAGTTGTAACCCTAATTCGTTTGAATTGATAACAAACAATTTAAAAAAAAAACATGGGTCGGATCCTTGTAAATAAAATGGGTCCATAGCCGAAACCCAAATTTAAGCATTAAAACCCAAGTGAGCTTTTCATCCATACATTAAAAAAAAAAAAAAAAAAGAAATTCAAACGCGAGTTTAGTGTTGGGCCTGAGTGTTACATCCTCCCCCACTTAGAAAAATTTAGTCCTCAAAATTTGTTGTGCCTAACGTAAAGTGTTTCCATGCCTAATTTAATCCTCAATAAATATATTGAACCTAACATTGCTTTAAACTTACATATGTCCATAGAATCTAAACCTCAAAAATTTATGCATTCACTTCTATAGATCTATAACCTCAAATTTCATAGTTCATAAGACTCTAAACCTCAGAGTTCCAACATCTCAATCCGTAAAGCCTACAAAATCTCAAATCTGAAATATCCATATAATCTTCTCTTAGACCTCAAATTTCTACACCTCAAATATGAAGTTACTTCCTAAACCCACAGATTTCCAAAACCTCATGTTAAAGCTTGTAGAACCTCAAACTTGGCTTACGATTGAACTTATTTGCACCTTCAAAAATCTAAATCTTAAATCTTATAAAAGATCCTTACCTATAGTCAACAAAGTAAGCCTACCTGATCTAAAATCCCGAGTGTCATGAAAGCCATTTCTTAAAATCTACAAAATCTAAAGCCTCAGATCTCGTCAAAATCATCATTTTTTTTACTGCATAATCTCTAAACCTCAATTTTTTCAAAACCTCAATTTTCATGAAGATCAATTCTTAAAATCCAAAAAATCTAAGACCTCAAATGTCCTAGAACATATTCTCCAAAGCTTGCTGGATTCTAAAACTTTAATACAAATAAAATCATCTATTATAGTCCATAAATGTTTATACCTCAATTCTGACAATTATTTCCTCAAGCCCACAAATATCCAAAATCTCAAATATTATAGTCTGCAGAATCTCAAACCTGGCTCGGATACCAACTATAACACCCTGATCCCGAATGGGTCGGAGAGTTATTTCTTATCACTCAAAATCATATCTTCACAATACTCGTGATATTTCTAAGTACTCCACAAACCTAAAATTCAATCCATCTCTTATAATGCAAATCACATCTCTACCTGTTCCCACACAAAACATAAACTTAACCATTGAGTTTAACAACATAAATTCCTCTAAAAGGTCTTCCTTAATTAATCATAACATAAAAACCAGAAATTCGTAAGTCTCCATACATGAAATTTCACACACTAAAGTCGAGAAATTTGTTTTTAAAAATTTTAAAAACAAAACATGGGTCGGATTCTCGTAAATAAAATGGGCCGGTAGATGAAACCCAAATTTATTCATTAAAACACAACTGAGCTTTTCATCCATATATATATAAATCAAACGCAAGTTTCATATTGGGCCCAGGTGTTACAGGTTGGGAATCCATACATAAGGTCAAAGTTTGGCTGGATCTAGCCATCTTGGTGGTTTGGTTGGTAGCCATAACAACTACTTTTTATTTTTTCAAATTTTTAATAATAAAATTATTTTTATTAAAGAATTTTGATTTTTTTTACAAAAAATTATAGATGACATGTGGCAGTTTGTGATTGGGCCATGTGTTTGGCAATTTGTAATTTGACTACGTAAAATAACATTCAAACACCATTTAATTATGTTTGAACTTAAACAGTTTTAGTTCAAATGTCAATAGTGTGACATTCAAACGTGTTACTATAGTGTTACATTTGAATGTTAATTGTAACATGTTCAAATGATAATAGTAGTAATATGATGGCAATGCATTTGAATGTTGATGATAATACGTTCAAATGTTGACAATAATATGTTCAAATGTTGATGGTACATCGTATGTTTGAACATATTTATAAATAAAAATATTAATTATGCATGTCAACTTACTTAAAATTTTCATTTGAACATAAAAATAACGCTTGAACACTATTGAAATAGAGAGAATTCTGAAGAATCATAGAAGTGTATATTTCAGTGTGTATCAAACTATACAAAGGAGGCGTATATATAGTGGAATATGGCCAAAGCAAAATAGGAAATACAAAGAAAATGAAAGATTCTAACCTAGCATAATTACAGGAAATTAAGGATATGATCTAGCATAATTCTAGAAAATTAAGGATATGATCGAATATTCTAGGTATGTTCTAAGATACAAATATATACACTAACATCTCCTCTCAAACTCTTGATGGCGAAGTCAACTGGAGTTTGGAAACAAGGTCACCAAGCCAACCAGGTGGATGTAATTGCGTAAAAATGTCAGCAAGATTATCTTCAGAAAAAACTGAGTGTAACTAGAGGACACCATGCTAAAGATGGTGGCGGATGAAGTGACAATTAATCTCAATATGTTTAGTACGATTGTGAAACACATCATTGTGTGCAATCTGGATGGCACTACAAGTGTCACAGTGAAGAAGAGAACTTATTGATTGAGGAACACCCATATCTTTCAGAAGCTAGCATAACCATAAAAATTCAGATGTCATATCAGCAAGGGCACGATACTCAGCCTTAGTGCTAGAACCAGAAACAATAGACTATTTCTTACTACGCCATGAAATCAAAGAAGCACCAAGTAAGAAACAATAACCAGTGGTGGAGCGACGATCAGTAGGATCACCATCGCAATCTGCATCAAAATAGGCTTGGAGCTCTAGAGATGAGTGTGATGAGAAGTGAAGACCATGAAACAGAGTACATTGGTGTAGCGTAAAATTTGAAGAACTACAACAAAATGGGTAGATCGAGGCGCACTCATAAATTGATTGACCAGATGAATAACATATGAAATATCAGGCCTGGTGATAGTAAGATAAATGAGACTGCTAACTAACTATTGATAAAGTGTTGCATCTACAAGTGGGAAGCCGTCAGTGGCTAAGAGCTTAGTATTATACTCAAGTGGACTATTGGCTATCTTGCTATCTGTCAACCCATCTTTGGAAAGTATATTAGAGGCATACTTGGCTTGAATGAGATAATGACCATCCTGACTCGAAGTAACTTCAAGGCCGAGGAAGTAGTTAAGATGTCCCAAATCCATCATCTCAAAATTCTGACTAAGAAAAATTTGAAGATCTCGAATACTAACAATATTATTACCAGTAATAATCTTATTGTCTATATAGAAAAGAAAAAGGATAGTACCTACCCCAGTAGTGCGAAGAAAGAGTGCAGAATCATATGGGCTACAAAGAAAGCCTTGTTGAGAAACCATTGACTAAAAATTTTCAAACCAAGCTCGAGGAGTCTATTTGAGCCCATAAATGCGAGACGAAGACAACAAACTTTATGTGGAGGATGCTTATCGATAGGTGGAGGCTGCATGTAAACTTCTTAGTGAAATCACCATTAAGGAAGGCATTTTTAACATCCATTTGAAAAAGTTCCTAATGTTAGACAGTAGCAACAGCAAGTAAAGATCTAACAGAGGTAAATCTATCAACAGGAGCAAAAGTCTCCTTATAGTCAATCCCATATTCCTGAGTGAACCCCTTTGAAACAAGTCATGCCTTGTAGTGTTCAACTGATCCGTCTGTCTGAGTCTTGATTTTATAAATCCACTTGCATCCCAATACAGCTTTACCATGAGGTAAGTCCACCAGATCTCAAAGTATGTGTTTTGACAAGAGAATTCAATTCATTAGACATAGCTTGCTGCCAAAGAGGGCCAATATGAGTCTCACGATAATTGTGAACTTCATGGAGGGTGGCAAGGATAGAGAAACAATGATAATCACAAAGATGAGTAGGAGGAGCACTTACCTGACTGGAATGACGAGGTTTAGGGAGTGGAGAAAACTGAGGAATGGGTGGTGTTGCAGATGGTCCATCAAATGCATCAATTGAATTGGGTGAAGTAGTTGAAGTATTGTCTGAGGAGCTCGAAATCTCTACAAAAGAGTCAAAAAATAGAGTAATAGAGGATCAATGAATATGAGTGAGTGGGTAGAGCAGAAGGGGGAGAACGTGGATATAATGGTAAATGGTTTGTGTTCGCAAAACTCCATATGATGAGAGACTCGAAGATGTTTGGAGATAGGAACATAACAATGACAACCTTTTTGAGTTAAGTCATAACCAAGAAAACAACATAACCGAGAACGAGGTTCAAGTTTGGTCCGTTCATGAGGAGGAAGAGTAACAAAATGGGCACAACCAAAAACTTGAAGTAATGAATAGTTAGGAACCATACCATAGAGAAGCTCATAAGGAGATTTGTTGTGAAGTACAGGTGAGGGTACCCAATTGATTGTGTACACAATGGTAAAAGCAGCTTTACCCCAAAACTTTTCAGGTAAAGAAGCAGAAAATAAAAGAGCTCTTACAATATCAAGGATATGACGTTGTTTTCATTCTGTACGACCATTTTGTTGAGAGGTATAAGGAGAAGAACGATGTGACAATGTTACTTGTTGATTTAGGAGCTCAATGAGAGTTTTGTCATTGTATTCCATGGCATTACTTGAGCAAAAAACTTTAATGGTACAAGAAAATTGAGTTTTTACCATTTTGTGAAAAAGTTTGGTAAACACGAACAAGCTCAGATCGATGTTGTAACAAATATAGCCATGTATAATGAGAATAATCATCAACAAAATAAGAGATCCCTTCTCAGTAAGAGTGGGTGCAGGACCCCAAATATCAGAGTGAATAAAATCAAAAGGTGCAGTCGAAAAAGATTCACTTATATTAAAAAGTAAATGAGTTTATTTTTCAAGTTGACAGGAGACACAATCAAAAGACTCAAACCCTATAGAACTTAGGTGACCTTGGGAGGCCAAAAGGAGAACACGAGGAAGAGAGGCATGACCTAGTCGAGAATTCTATAACTGGGAAGAGATAGCAGAAGCAACAACGGAGTGAGACAGATGGGATGGAAGCTGCAAAGAAGCAAGCTCGAACAGACGTCCAATCTTATGGCCTGTCCCAATGAGTTGACCCGTCTGTGGATCTTGCACACCAGCATTAGAAAATGTAAGCTTAAGACCTAATTCACAAAGTTGATCAACTGAAAGGAGATTTAAGGACAACTTGGGAACAAGATAGGTGTTGTCAACAAATAAGGTAGGAGAGGAAATGGACCCAATGTGACTAGCAGATAAATGTGAACCATCAGCAGTATATATGATAGGATTGGGTGACAAAGCAAATTTTTGAGAAAAAATGGTAGAATCAGAGGTCATGTGATTACAACATCCAGAATAAAAAATCAAGGAGATGTACCCGAGGTGACAGACAAAGCAATAGAAGCCAAAGATAAAATCTGATAAATTAAAGTCTCAATGTCAGTAGTAGTGAGAGTAGTGGGCACTGAAGAAGGCTCAGTAGTAGACTCAAGAGTAGAAAGAGCAGTTGGAGCCACTCTAGCAGCTTGCAACAAGGGGGCTCGAGACTGATTTTTGTTCTGCAATTTACGACATTCCATAACAGAGTGACTAGGGCATTTGCAGAAGACAGTTTTTGAAGATTGAAAAGGAAAATGGCCCAAGTCTGGAGCAAAAGGTAGTCTTAGGGATGGCAGCGACAACTGAATCATGAGTTTGCATCTTCATGGTGGAACGACGATTCTCTTATGAGATAAGTTCAGCAACTGCAATCTCAAGAGAGAGAAGAGGTGTGCGATGCAAAAGAGATGCCCAAGTAGATTCAAAATCCTCACGAAGTGCCATCATAAAATGCATGAATTTGCGACGATCACGGTAGGTAGTAAACAACTCAATGTTTTCAGAACATTTGAGTTGAGGATCTGTGGCAGACAACTATTCCCAAAGATTATTAACTTGAGAATAGAAATTAGCAATGGACTGACCTAATTCCTGACACATCTGATAAAGTTTAGTCTCAAGCTAGAACTGCAACGAAGCATCATGAGTGCAGTTGTATCGTTTAGCAAGAAGATCCAAAGCAGCTTTAGTATTACCAAACTTGGGAAGTAGGCTATGGATGGATGGAACATATGTATTGATAAACCAAGACAAGATTTTATAATGAATACTATGCCAATTTGCAAGCCGACATGTAGAAACATCAAGACTCTCATCGTCTTGTTGCTTGGGTGCAAAAATATTACTAGAAATATAGTGCCACAATTTTCTTCCTCTACGAGAAACTTTCATATTTTGGGCCACATATTATAATTAGAGCTATCTAAAATATTATCAATAGAACGGACAATGGTGTCAAGGTTGGGAGAAGGGTGAGACATACTAGTGGAGTTTTTTTGTTTTCTTTTTGGGTCAATGGTCGTGGTTGAGATCATCGGTCAATTGTGTTGATCCAATTGGGTTGGGATAGTGTTTGGGTTGGGCTGAATGGACTGGGGTGAAAATCAAAGACAAAAAAGGAAAAAAATTGGATCTTACTTGAAACGAACTGGGCTTGAATTGGACTGGGCTGCGGAGGGCTAGGCTAAAGAGTGATGTGAGGCGTGTGGGGCCAATGCGTAGAGCGTTTGAGCGGCGCGTGAGGGCGTGTGTGGCAGTGGAATGGGAAGCTTTTGACACGGAAATGTTGATAAAATTCTCAGGACTCCTTCTATGATTTGATTTGACGAAAATCTGAGTGAAACTAAATGTAAATTCATGATAAGCCCACTGTCAAGTGCAAGAAAGCCAATTGCTGATGTTGAAGAGAGAAACTCTAGAGGAATGGCTTGTACGGACAAAAAAACTCAGAATGGTGGCTTTGATATCATGTTGAAACAGAATTCTAGAGAATCATAGAAGTGTATATTTTAGTGTATCAAACTATATAAAGGAGGCCTATATATAGTGGAATATGACCAAAACAAATAAGGAAATAGAAAGAAAAGGAAAGATTCTAACCTAGTATAATTATAGGAAATTAAGGATATGATCTAGCATAATTCTAGGAAATTAAGAATATGATCTAATATTCTAGGTATATCCTAAGATACAAATATATACACTAACAAACACATTAATTAATTCTATCACATTAAAACTTAATATTTTTTTTTACATATGAAGTTAATAGACTTAATTAGTTTGAACATTAATTGTTGTATATTTGAACCTAAATGGTAGTAGGCTTTATTGTATTTCTTAGTCTAACAATATTAAATATGCCCTAATTCTTTAGAAATTTTTGTTAGAAAAATGTAAAATAAAGTTCAAATAGGTTCAAACTTCACAAGTTTTGTTTAATGATATTACATTCAAACGTTAATGATATATCATTAATGTGTGAACATTAATGATAATACATTAGAACATTGGTGTTTACTTTCTTGAGATTCAAGTTTCAGCATAAAACTTATAACATTCAAACTTAATTTGAACTTAATAGACTTAATTAATTTGAACCTATATCATGATATTAATTTCGAACGTTAATAGTAATACATGCAAACTTATTGAACAACTTCAGCACCAAAAAAGAAAAAAGAAAAGAAAAACAGTATGATCTTGGAAATGGGAAAAAAGGTCATAAAAAGTAATGTTTGAATGTTTTATTAATTAGATGGCTTGAATGTTTGAAAAATTATTTTTTTAGTTTTAGCTTCTCCTTCCTTTTTTTTTTTTTTGATAAGAGGACACTACCCCAATTTTATTAAAAAAACTGTTAAAAATCGTGGTAACAAACCCGACACCTGGGGGTTACATATAAACATAAGCACCAAACCCAGACATCAAACCAATATAAACCGAAAACTATTTTATACAAACCCAAATAAAAATTATATCATGCTCGAATATAAGGTAAACCCTATCTATCAGTACGTACATGACCATGAAACCGACCCGAATCATAATTATCCCCAAAAAAATCCAAAGGCACCCCCTTAGTACCTTCCTTGGCCAAAACATTTGCCACCATATTCATTTCTCGAAAAACATGTCGCACCTTTGCATTTAGCAAGAAGAGACACTCCTGAGCTTCCTCCCAAAACTCCCAAAGATACCAAAACCTGCACACTTCATAGAAAAACCATCCCACCACAACACTAGAATCCGACTCTACCAAAATATTCCTCAAACCCAATTGTCGACACAACTTCAAACCATCAACAAGAGCTCTATACTTAGCAAGTGTATTAGTTGCCTAACCATAATGATGTGTAAAACCTACCAATACCTTGCCATTAGGATCCCGAATGAACCCCCCCACCTCTAGAAGGCCCCGGATTCCTAGCAGTCTCGCCGTTTACATTAAGTTTGAAATACCCCAGCTCAGGCCGAGCCCACGCTATCCACTGCAGAGGTTTAAACACTACAAAAACTATAGGACAATTAAACTCTTGCAGCAACAAAACATCTTTCGAAGTCAACTTCTTAAAATGCCGAAGGGAGCTTGAAATTTCCTTGAAAAATCCTTTTAACTACACAAATAATAGCTCTCCAATCAAACAATATTCCTTCCATCCGAGCTGCACATCGAGCGCACGAAATCGCCCAAGAAATACTAATAGGAGCAACACCTCATAACCACCTTACTTGAGAATTCAACAATGCCCTCAACCACCAAACATTAAGTACTCCTTGCTACAACCTTACTTGCGGCAACTGAACCCTAAAACTAGCTGCAAAAAAATCTCAAACCTTTCTTGCCTCCTAACCATCACAAAGCATATGATCTAAAGTTTCAACCTTAGGTTCCACACAACAATCACATTTTGAAACTATTGGCACACCTAGCCCCTTAATAGCCTCATCAACTGGTAAATCATTAAGCCTCGCTTGCCAATAAACAAACGGCATTTTTTTTGGAACTTGCCACTGCCACAACCATTTCCTCCAAATACAAACTGTACCATGATGCCTAATTAGGTTCCACGCAGACTTGGTACTGAAATTCCCATCCACCGACTGCATCCATACAAAAACATCATTAGCTTCTCTAAACAGCACCTGTGCACATCTAATTTCCTCAACCAATTCATCACTTACAAGCTCACGTAGCTTACAAAAATCGCACCCAACATCATTCCTCAAATCACACAGCTTGATACCAGGATCATCCACCACGCGTATTGCATCACCTACAGTCCCATCTCCCAACCAACTGTCGAACCAGAGACTGGCATCCCCATGCCTAATTAAACATCTTGTATTACTCAAAACATGAGGTAACACTTGCAACACCCCCTTCCAAAACCGAGAGCCTCTAGTAGATGAAACTAAAGATGTAATATGAGAATTCCCCACATATTTAGCTTTAAAAAACTTAGTCCAAATAGACCCTCTAGCCAACATCTTCCATGCAAACTTCATGAGCAATGAAACTTGAACTTTTGATAAGTCAAGAATGCCCAAACCTCCCTCTGCTACTGATAGACAAACCAAACGCCAAGAAACCCACTTTTGCTTTTTCTTCCCCTCATTTGAGCCTCAAAGAAAATTGGAGAAAATTGTCTTCAACCCTTTGAGAACATCTTTAGGCAAATTCATCACTGAAAATAAATGTATCGGCATACTATTTAGCACATGTTTTAAAAACACAATCTTCCCACCTAATGATAATAGTTTACTCTTCCATCCCGCAAGCTTTTTTTGAACTTTGGCAAGAAAATGATCAAACATTCTTAACCTTAATCTCCACACATGTAATGGCACACCTAAATAAATACAAGGCCCTACCCCTTCCGCAAAACTAGAAACTCATCACTTCCTCCTTCCTTGTCAAAGAAAAAGAAGAGGAAAAATAAATGGAAGATTTATTCGGGCTCACCAATTGTCCAGACATATGTTCATAGGATTGCAAAACACGTATAATATTCTAGATGGAATGCTTCCCTTCATTAGAGAACAATAGAGGATCATCAACATATAATAAATGACTAATCACCGTTCCACCACATGGATTGAAAGGCTTAATATTTCCCCCCAACACTTCCTTACGAATCATTTGAGATAACACTTCTTCTGCCAAAATAAACAAATAGGGGGACAATGGATAGCCTTGCTGATGACATCTAGATGGTTTAAAAAATCCTTTCGTATTCCCATTCAACGTAATTGAATAAACAGGAAAAGATATGCAATTAAAAATAACTGAGGTCTCCTAGTGAGAGCTGAGGAGTGTGTTTGCTTTAGGCAAGAGTGTCTCCTTTTCGAAGGAGCTGGTTTTGCTTCCTCTTTTTTCTTGTTGTTTTTATTCTTTTATTTATAAAGAGAGTGTTCAAGAGATACCTTGTTAAGATGGCTAATGACTTCATAGAAAAATGGGGTGCACTTTGCCTAATTGAAAGAGAATAGAATACTCTTGAAGTGGAAATATACAAAGAGAGCATTGCTTCAATTAGAGGCAAACTATGCTTGGTTGGACTCATCATAGCAGAGAAGAATGTTAATGGGGAGGCCTTCAAATCCACCATGCAGACCCTGTGGAAGGTAAATGGAAGAATACAATTTAAGCAGATGGGTTTCAACCTATATGTCATTAGTTTCAATAAGTAGCAGACCTTCAGAAAGTGATGAAAGGTAGGCCTTAGAACTTTGATCATAACTTATTATGTTTGACTCCTTTTGATGATCATGTAGCTCCTAAAAACATCAACTTCTCTACTGAACCAATTTGGATCCAACTCCACAATATCCCTTTGGGAGGGATGACACGTGATATTGGTAGACCTATTGGAAGCAATACAGGATTGGTAGAGGATATGGATACTGATGAGGATGGGATTGGTTGGGGTCCTTACCTCAGAGTTAAGGTTGTAGTTGATATCACCAAACCACTCATGCATGGTATACTGATCAATGTATTAGGGAGTACATGTTGGATTCCTTTTGAGTATGAAAGACTCCCTAGCTTTTGTTTTACGTGTGGCACCATTAAACATGGTGCTAACGGCTGTAACAAATTAAATGATGGGAAATCTATGCGTGGGAGCAAAACTCAATATGGAGTCTAGCTAAGAGTAGCAACCCAGAGACCAGTGGCTCGATCTTCCCCTATGAATAATGGGAACAAAGACCATGGCAATCCTCGAAGTTCTTGAAGCCTGGAGGATGATGACAGTAGGGAAGGCACTAAGGTTAAAGAGGGCAAAAAGTCATGTCCTATTGGAAAGGTGGCAGGATTGGGGGAAGAGTCAAGGTCAGAAGCTGATAATTTAGAAAGCTTTCAACCAAGGAATGAGGAGCAATATACAGGTCAGAGAGTTGAGATGGAAAGAGGCAATCAATCAGAGTAGGCTAATCAGGAGGTTGTTGGGGACTCTGTTGGAATCACAGCTGGAAAGGAAACTTTTTCCAAGTTAGGCAGGGGCCCTCTCAGGTCTCAAGGAGCTTTCTCAGGTCTCAAGGAGCTTTCTCAGGTCTCAAGGAAAGTCATGTTGCTAGTATTGACCAGAATAAAGGAGTAAACCCTTTTCATAGTGAAGAGAATCCTATTACAGTCGATGGTTATAATGATAAGGGACCAAAAAAAGAATCCAAATGGAAAAGGAAAGCTCAGTAGAAAACAGGTACCATAGACCACCACTATGAAATCAGTTCTCTGAAGGGATACCCTGTGACTGGATTAGGAGAAGAAATTTATGGGAAGAAAAAAATTAAAAAAATAGAAAGTAGGGTCCAATGCAGGAGTGCTCACTCAATCCCACTTGGTAGAGGCTGGTGTCCAGTCCTACCAAAACCTATGAGTTGCCTAAGTTGAAACTGTCGAAGGTTTGGGAACCTTTGGATAGTTAGAGTCCTTAGTCTATTAATTAAGAAAAAGTGCTCAAGTGTAGTTTTTCTAATGGAAACAAAATGCAATAAAGAGAAAATGGAGGGTAAAATTGAAATTTGATGCTTGTTTAATAGTAGATAGTTTTGGCAAAAGTAGTGGTCTTGCACTACTTTGGAAGGAAGGCTTTAATGTTACTATCAGTAGTTATACATGATGGCACATCAGTGCCATTATATCCGAGAACCATTGTAACATGCCAATCGTAGATTTGGGGGTATATAAGTAAATCCGTTAGTTAATTATTATTATTATTATTATTATCATCATCATCAGATTTTACAATTATTAGTTTTAATAATTATTAGTATTAGTATTATTAAAATTATCAGATTTTACATTGTGGTTTTAATAAGATAAAAACCTTAGCTGGTATTGTGATCCTAATAAAATACATTAGGATTTTATTGTGATTCGAGCTGTGCATTAGCAGGTAGATTCTTCTATCTTATTTCTTCCTATCTCGTATGACACATCTTTATCCTCTAGTTGAATAAACTCCTAATAGGAATCCAACTCTCAACCCCAAACTCGAATCAATCTCCTTATGGCTCACGTTCCCTTTCCCCTTGCCTATAAAAGCCACCTGAGACCTCCTGAAACACACACAAGAAACCACTTAACAGAGCCATTGAAACAAGCTTCTGTAAATCGAGAACCCACCTTCCTCAACCAGGTCAGCCACCTCGCCGGAAACGGCCAAAGAAACCACCGACCAACTCTGCCTTGTCGAGCCCACTTTGTTCTGGTAAGCCGCTGCCGTCCGCCACCTTCATCTCTCTCTACACACCTTGGTGAGCACAACAGCCTCTCTCTGACTCTCATTCTCCCTCTTGGCGTCGCACCACCTTGCCCAGAGGAACCTAGTCACGTCGCCGGCACCTCCCTCTACCTCACACTATTTCTGGTAAGCCCATGACCGTGTGCCACCCTCTTCACACTCTGTTGCTTTCGGTTTATTAGTTTCTCTCTCCAACTCTCTCTCTCTCTCTCTCTCACTGCATCGAACCACCATGCCCAGAGAACCACCCAATTGCACCGCCGTGACCCCCGCTAGTCGCCTGAACTGCCGCACATCAACTCCTCCCTCGGTGAGTTTTGGCCCTGCCTCGCATGCCTCTCGCCGTTGCCTCTGTTCTCTTCACAATATTAGTTGCTTAGGCTTTGTTTTAGGTTGCTGCATGCAAACGTTTGAGTTTTACACAAATACCCTTTAGCCTCTAACACCTTGCCGTGTAACTTTCCTTTTTGCATTTCACTGAAGATCATTTTTAGTAATATAAGTTTGGTTTTAGTTTTAGTACACAGCAAGTGTTAACTAAGTTTTCAAAGATTTCCTTGACCCTTGACCGAGCCCTTTGTTTTTATGAACTTCCTATAAGATTTTAAATGGGCTTTAGGCCTTAAGCCATCTTGCCGAGAGTCTGATTTCCTCACGTGGGCTTGAGTTTTTAATTGTTGTTGGGTTGGGCTTAATATTTTAAGTTGTGTTTAATTTTATTAAATAAATATATTAGTCATAAGCTCATTTTTTATAAGAAAATGTTTAAAGAATTTAAAATATATTTTAAGGTATACTATTGAGCCTAATAATTTAGTTAATATTTCTTTTATCTATTTAATAGAATTTTAATAAAAAATTATTACGGATACTTTAAATAGAAAATTAAGAAATATGTTAAGAGTATTTAAATGATATTGATATTTATTAGATTTCTTATAAGATTGAATAATTATGTTAAGAAAGTAAATCTATTTTAAGAATTTAGGTTTTTATGACTTATTAAAATAGCCCAAGTATTCTACTAAACTATAATATGTTATTAGTATTTTGAGTAATTTAAAATATCAAGATTTATTGAATATGATATTAAGAAAAAATGTTTATTTGACTATCTTCTAGATTATGAATTTAATTAAGTAGGTTATTAGTACATGTTGATTCTAGACAGATTTAGTGACGTTTAAATACTGCGTATAGGTGACGAGCTACGAATGAGATTTAAGAAGAAGCGTAGCAGTGTAAGTAATTTGATCACAAATTAGGATCATCATAGTTCAGCTTACATATAAGTATTATTCAAGCTAGTTCTTTGATAACCATTCATGTCATATGCAAACATGTCATCCAACATAGCACACGATCATGTGATTCCACATCATGTTCAAATTCAGAAATTATAATTATGTATGTATTATGTCATGCATCTTATGGGCATAAGACACGTAAACTATCTTAAGTTCAAGTGCAAGATAAGATCAAATCAGTTAATCAGATGACCATTCAGATGCATGATACCAATGTAGTTCAGATCAGAGTGGATGGATGTGCAAGCCACGGACTCAAGCATGGTCCACCATAGTATGCTAGAATACTATCAGCAACTCCCCTTGCGGCCGCAGGATGTGGGGCCGGTGCACAACATCGCATACAAGGTTAAGTGTGTTGGCCAGTCAATTCAGTCAGTTAAAATAGACCAGTCAGTTAATTCAGATAAATCAGTTATGCATAGCATAAACATCATTATGAATAGTCATGAATTTTAAGTTTTCAGCATGAAAATTCTTATGCAAACCTTATATTTAGTATGTTAACGTTGTGATGGATTTCTTACTGAGTATTCGACTTATTTTAGTTTGCTTTCATGTTTTTAACCACCCAGATGAGGATGATGATTACGAGCAGGCAAACCAGGATTAGAAGGAGCATTTGATTTAGTTTCAGACCTCTTAGAATGAAAAATTGCTTTTATGAAATGACTTTTATTCAATTTATTCATTAATATTTTTGGAAGACATTTTATTTAGACAAAGTTTTTATGAAATAGATCCTAATTTATTTATTTTTAAATATGAGATCTCTTGGTGAGTTTATTTTATGAAAAACACGTGACACTCCTAACCTACGGAGAATGCGGTATTACAACCTTGGAGATAAGAAATGGATGCTCATTGGTTTTGGACATCTAGAGACCTCTAAGAGGGAGCAGAGTTGGGCACTGATGAAACTACTTAGACATGAAACAGACATTCCTTGGGTCTGTGTGGGGGATTTTAATGAAATTACTAGCCAAGATGAGAAGGTGGGGGCTAATAGCAGACCATACAGCTAGATGAAATATTTCAAGGATGCAATCGAGTGGTGTTCATTGAGTGATGTCTATACAAAAGGTCCATAGTTCACTTGGTCCAATAATAGACATGGGGATGCTTTTACTAAAGAAAAGCTAGACAGAGATTTAGCTGACAATGAGTGTTAGCAAATGTTCCCTAACAGCCTTTGCCAAGTCCTTCCTGCAATTAAGTCTGATCATGCTCCTTTTCAATTGATTATGTGCAGAAATGAGGTGCAAGCATGGAAAAGACAGTTATTTTTAGGTATGAGGATGTTTGGTCACTAAGGGAGGAGTGCTTCCCATAGTAAAAAATGCATAGCAACACCTCAGTAATGGGGATCAAGCTGCTGTAATAATCAGAAATAGATTGGTTAATTGTCAAAAAGCTCTACAGAAGATGATAGGAACAAACCAAAGGAAAACCCCCCAGAATATAAAGAGGAAAATGGAAGTTGTTGCTGAGCTATACAATTTTGGAGATGGCACTCATTTAAGTAAGGTAAAGCAGCTCCAAGAGGACATTGAATTACACCTTGTTGAGGAGAAGCTAAATTTAATAAGGCAGTTGGTGGATCAGAATGGTAATGTAGTAACAGAAAGACAACAAAATGGTCCTCTCTTTTCAGAATTTTTCATCAATCTCTTTACTTTTTCTCAGCCTACTGCTATTGACAGTTGTACATTTGGAATTGCCACCAAAGTTATTGAAGACATGAATAATAGTCTGCTCATGCAATTTACAGAAGAAGAAGTGAAAGATGCCATGTTCCAAATGAATCCTCTAATTTCCCTCGGCCCCGATGGCTTTCCTGCACATTTTTATCGGACTCATTGGGATAATGTAGAAAAAGAAGTTTGTAGCTTTGCTTTTCATGTTCTGAATAATGGTGGGTTTGTGCAGGGTGTTAGTGACACCTACAAAATTTGATTCCTAAGCTGAAATAGGAAAAGAGAGTTTCTTACTTTAGGCATATTGGCCTATGTAATGTCATCTATAAAGTGGTTGCCAAGATGTTAGCAAATAGACTCAAATCTGTACTTCATCACATTATCTCCCCTAACCAAAGTGCTTTTGTTCCTAGTAGGTTAATTTCTAACAATGCCTTAATTGCTTATGAAACTTTACATGTAATGAACTCAAGAATGCAAGGAAAATCCAAATTTATGGCACTAAAGTTGGATATGAGCAAGGCCTATGATAGGGTAGAATGGTCTTTTCTTGAAGTTGTAATGAGGAAAATGGAGTTCGATGGCAAATGGATATCTCCTATCATGGGCTGCCTCTCCACTGTTTCCTACTTTATATTGGTAAATGGTGAACCTCAGCAGGCTTTTCTTCCAACTCAAGGGTTAAGGTAGGGAGATCCTCTCTCTTCCTACCTTTTTATAATTTGTGCTAAAGCTCTATTATGTATGTTGTTTCAAGCTGAGTCTGAGGGTAGTATTTTAAGTGTACCTGTTGGGAGAGGAGCAGTCCATGTCAACCACCTCTTCTTTGCTGATGATAACGTGTTGTTATGCAAAGCAAACTCATTTGAATGGTCAAGGATCCTTCAAATCCTTGACACCTATGAAAAAGGTTCTAGACAGATGCTAAACAAAGAGAAAACATTTATATTTTTCAGTTGGAATACACCACAGGAGGATCAGGATGCTATCCTGATGAATGCAGGCATCAAGTCCCAAAGCTCTTTTGGAAAATATTTGGGACTTCTAGCTATTGTGGGAAGGAAACAAATGACAGCTTTCCACTCACTCATTGATAGAACCTGATTCGTGTAACGAATTAGAAAGCCAAGTTTTTGTCTGGAGCTAGGAATGAAATATTGGTTAAGACTGTGCTACAAGTCATTCCCACCTACACCATGGGGATGTTTTTGCTGCCTCACTCTATCACACAAAAGCTAAACAGATTACTTAGGAATTTTTGGTGGGGTTATAATGAAAACAAATAAAAAACCCATTGGGTTAATTGGAACCTCTTGGGAAAAGGAAAAGATCAAGGTGGACTCAGTTTCAGAGAATATGAGTCCTTCAATAATGCTATGTTATCAAAGCAATGTTGGAGAATTTTATAGAATCCTCACTCCCTGGTAGCCAAGGTTCTTAAACACAAGTACTTCCCCACACACAGTTTCTAGAGGCCAAGTTGGGATCCAGACCATCCTTTGCATGGAGGAGTCTCATTGCAGGGCTTAAATTGCTAAAATAAGGCCTAATTTGGAGAGTTGGAGATGCTAAACAAATTACGATATGGGAGGATAGGTGGCTCTCTGATTCAAGCAAACTATTGCCTAACAGCCAAATCCAAATTATCAACTGCTAGCTTGAGAAGATGGCAGAACTCATCCACCCTCTACTTAATGTGTGGAATGAAAATGCTCTTTCTAATCTGTTCTCACCAGTAGATATTACTTGCATTAAGTCCATCCCTCTCAGTTCTGTTGGAAGGGAGGACATGCTTGTATGGGCCTATACTAGGAATGGAATTCACTCAGTCAAGAGTGCTTACCTGCTACGACAAAATCTACTCAGCCAAAGAGAAGGAGAAACTTCAAAAGGGAGGGAGATGAGTGAATTCTGGAAGGCTATGTGGAAGATATAGATCCCAAATGCTATCAAAATGTTTCTATGGAAAGCTTGTAAAAGTGCTTTACCCACCTTGTAGAACCTGTTTCATAGGAAAGTGACAAAAGATGATTCCTGCCCCATTTGCAAGCTCTTCACAGAAACAGTTTCTCATGCTCTTTGGGAATGTGAGTTAGCAAAAGATGTGTGGTGCCAAGCTATTAAAAAACTATAAAAGATGTCCACAGATCCTCTTTTATAGAGCTCTAGGAGGACATGATCCAAACCTTGCAGAAGGAAGAATTAGTTGAGTTTGTAACAATTGCTAGATTACTTTGGCTAAGGAGAAACAAGTTTATCCATGGCAAGGGTTTCTCTTCCCCTAACTCTATTACTCTGTAGGCTGCTGAGGAGATTTCCTGCTTCAAGCAATGTCAAATTCAGAAGTTGAAAAAGCCTGCTACTCGAGAGCAGCATTGCAGATGGATGAAACCTCCTATGGGCTTTTACAAACTGAATTGAGATGCATCCATTGATAAAGAGGCTGAAAAGTTGGGATTGGTCCAGTCATTAAGGATCCTATGGGTCAAGTTCATGGCACTCTCTAAGCCTACTGAGACCTACTAGTAGACCCCTTTATAGCAGCGGCTTATGCACTAATGCTAGCAGCCACATTTTGTCGAGACATGGGAATACAACAGGTACTCATGGAGGGTGATGCACTCCAAGTCATCAATATTCTGAGGCGAGAAACCTTTGATCTAATCCAAGGAGGAGTCCTAATTGCAGACACCAAGAAGATTCTCAAGAACTTGCAATCATGGTCAGCTTCCCATGTTAAGAGGGAAGGAAACCAAACTGCTCATATTTTAGCTAGAAATGCTTTATCCCTTGAGGAAGATTTATATGTATTGGATGATTATCCACCTTCTATTCATTCCCCTATTATTAGTGAAATGGTGTAAGTCTGTCATGAGCAATAAACCAGATGGTTTTTCAAAAAAAGAAAAAAAAAGAAAATAATAATCAATCGCCCTTTCTCACAAAAACCCAACCTTCGCAACACTTCCATCAGGAATCGCCAACTTACACGGTTGTAAGCCTTCGCCATATCAATCTTTATCATCACATTACCTCCCTAATATTTCCTATTCATCCCATGAGCTAACTCCTGTACAAGAGTGATATTATCAAAAATGCTACGCCCATGAACAAAATCAGCTTGTTCCAGAGATACAATTTCTTCAATAATCGGTGCCAATCAAGTCACCAAAATCTTTGCTAAAATTTTGTAAGCCACCAAGCACAAACTAGTCGAACGGAATTGAGTGAAAGAACTTGGTACATCCATTTTCGGAATAAAAAAATATTAATTGCTCCAAAGAAATTAGTCATGGGCATCTCCTCAAAAAATTCACATGCCAATTTCAAGACATCCTTTACAATGTCAACTTGTTGAATAACCATCTGGGCCCGGGCTACTATTTTGAAAAATCAACCAAAGAGCATCCTTCACTTCCTCCATCAACGACATCCTGCACAGCCTCTCGTTTGCCAGCGCAGACACCACCAGCTCAAGCAAACTCAATGCCTCATTATCCATTCAACAGGAGAAGCTGTAAAAAGTTCCTGAAAGAAATTCACTACACCAGAATGAACATCCTCTGTTGAGTCGAGAATCTATCCATTGGCCAATGATACCCTTTCCATCAACTTATTTTTCTTTTTAACACCCATCAATGCATGGAAGAAAGCTATGTTCGAATCCCATTTTGTAAGCCATTTGATCTGTGACTTTTGGCACCCTAGAATCTCCTCCCTATGAAACCATTGAACATGTCTTTGTTTATAACATAATAATTCCTGCTCTAACTCCAAAGAATAATTCAAAATGATCGAATCCTATTGTGTTAACAACCAGGATTCATTACTTTTCAGCTCGGACTCCACTCTACCAAAGACCTCCACATTCCACTTTTGTAAAATTCTTTTTAAAGTCTTCAACTTTCCACTTATCTGGACCATAGCACAACCCTCCCTCGACTCACTCCAACATCCTCTAACTAACTGCAAGAAATCCTCATGCGTGCCCAGCATTCTCTAAAATCTCAAAGGCAGAATCCTACTTCTTCTTTCACATTACAAACTGGTTAACATCGGGCAATGATTAGACGAAGTTCTTGGAAGATACAATACCCAAGTATCCACAAAAAAAGAAAAAAATTGAGTGTTAACAAACACCCTGTCTAGTTTAGCCCAAATACGATCACCTCATAACCTTCCATTACACCAAGATAGTCGATGACCTTGACAAGGTAGCTCAACAATTCCATAGTCTTAAATACATGTATTAAATTCCAACTTTGCACGTGGAGCCCGAAATAAACCACCCACTTTTTCATCATCACTTTGGATAATATTAAAATCCCCCGAGACAAACCAAGGCAAACTCCCTGCATCTAGATTAGACAAATGATTACACATCTCCATTATTTTCCACTGGAAACAACTAGCATAAACAACAAAAAAAAGAACTCAAACATCTCCTCGTACCAGCCAACCTGTAGTTGCCTAATCAGAAACTGAAACCACCTAAAAATCAAAATCATCATTCCAAAAAAGCCAAATTTTGCCACCAATTACAGCATTATTAAAAGAATTTGGAAGATACATCCACCTTGCCCATCTCCCACACTTATTAGCTAATAGAAAAGGTTCTAAAAGTGCAACCACCAAAGGACGGTATTTATTCAAAATACATCAAAATCTACTCTTCGATGAAAGAATTCTTCTAATATTCCAAGTAAGAATATTTATTTCCATTATTGAATTTCATTCGAACAAGTAGTCCTTCTCAAGAATAGTAAAGAATTTTTCTTCTTCATCTCCTTGATTTTTTTCAAAGGCAAATTCATTTCTGGATCTTACTCATAGTGCCTCAAAGCCATGTCCTCCACTTTCTTATCAGACTTCCCATCAGACAGCGGACAACACAACTTCTTCCCTTCTAAATCCCCATCAACACCCATGATCCTCTTCCCACCCAACTATACTAACTCACATTCTAGTGCTTCACCAATAAAATTCAATGAACTGCTTGGCGAAGGCATTTTGATAGAGTCCCCTGCAAATTCAGCTTGCTCTTCCTCATCTTTAGGAAAGATCATACCAACTACTGTCATTCTCATCATGTAGGCCCACATGAAACTACTTTCCATATTCGCACCACCAATCTGTTCCACCTCCTTATCACTAACCATCGGCACCTTCACAGGTAGAGACTCCTTTTCACAAACCAACGACACCTTCACAGGTTCCGCAATATCCTCTAGTTGGCAATCTTCAAGAACCTCCCATTTTGGATCCGCATACAACACAGGTAAAGAACTATTCTCAGCTTCTCTCCGACGTAAATTAATCCCCTACAGCAAGGCCTCACACCCCACATTTCTCTCTAACAACACCTTAGACTCTACCAATTGTGGATCCTTATCAGGATGTTTAAAGCCTACAACCTTCCACACCTGTTTGGCCTGGTCTTTACCCCCTCACTCTTTCCACCAGCTTGCATAATAGTGTTCTTTGAACAATTGTGTCTTCCACATCTTTGTTCTACGTGTCCTTACTTCCGACAATGGATACAATATGTGGGTAGTGCCTCATGAATCACCCTTGAAAATGGCTATTCTCAAGTCCTGGGACACTAAGCTAGAAAGAATGCCTCGAAGGCTTTGAAACATCCATTTCTACGCAAATACGTGCTGCCTTTAGATGCGTCACACAAGCCATAGTATTATCCCTCTTGAAAAACCTTCCAAACCCTCCACCAATACTCTTCAAAATTGATACATGAAAATAATTCGGAGGTAGGTCTGGGAGTGCAATCCAAACTGGAACCAATGACGAATCATCTGCCTCACTGAAATCCGATGTCCAATGGAACACCCTATATGGCACTCCCTCTATCTCCACATTTCCCCTTAACATTATTGTCACAAAATCCTCCTCATTAGCCAATCACACTAAAACATTCTTGGGATTCTGAAGCTGACCAACCACCGGCATCAATTTCAGCCCCCACCGAGTTTTAATAAAACCCCTCACATGATCCAGCGAAGGGTGACGTCTCAATAATTTTAAGGCCACCAAAAATCTGAAAGGCTTTGCCGACTGTTTAATCTGCATTTTGGAGAAGACGAAAAACATCTCTCCATTGTTAAAACATGGTTCACGCAGAGGTATATCGACCTCTGGCAAAAGTTGTGGCCTGGAGACAATCACATCAGCAAACTGGGCCGCCCTGAAGATGATTTTCCCCAACCCCTTCATGTCTTTACCGCATCCTGCACCTCTAGACTAACTTGAGGGCCACTACGACCTGTCGCCAGGCGCCAGGCCTTGGTGGGCGACGGAAGCCACCATAGAAATCTTAGGAGAATTGACTAGGCAAAGAGGTTTTTCCTTCCTCAACTAAATCATGAAACTATTTCTCGCTAGAAATTAATTAACTATCACAAAAAAAACTACCTTACTTCAGTGGTTGTTTTTCTTTTCCATTGCAAATTATTTTAAAATCCTCACAAAAAATCTAAATTTTTGTAACATCTATTAATTATATAAAAGCGGAGTTTGAAATTCTGACTTGGCCTTCTCTACGCAAACTTCAGCTACAATCAAATCTCACCCAATCATGTAAAACTCACTCATGTAAAGCGGTTACAATTAAAACCTCATGTACAACGGTTTCAATTCCTGACTTCACCTTCTCTACTCAATATTCGGGTACAATAAAATCTCACCCAATCATGTAATCCTCACTCATGTAAAGCTGTTACAATTAAAACCTCATGTAAAGCGATTTCTCCACAACATTGGTTTCTTTCTCAATTTGACCTTTTATTCATGTAAGGTACGTTTAAATAAATAAATTGTTATGATTGTGAGTCAGTGTTTTTATAAATAATTACAAAACAGGTATAATAATTTAACTCCAGAAGAGGTGCCACCGAAAACAACACAAAAGCCAACCGAAAATAAAAAGTTATAGTCTGAAGCAGTGCAAATTGGGAAACGAAAAAGGGGGAAGCAGTTTTATGCTTTTCTAAAAGAAACTGCCGGCTGATTTCATTCACTTTTTCCTTTGAAAATTGCTCTCCATTCTTGCACTTCCTTCTTTGCTTTTTCTCTCTCAAATAAACTGAGGCCACTGCTGTACTTTCTGCATTGTACTTTCTGATTCATGTGCTTCTCTAGTCTGAAATTGCTGAAGTTCAAAGGAAAATAAAAACAGGTCAGTCCGTCTTCTGTGTGTTTATGATATATATAGTATATCTGTCTTTCCTCTGTTTATGGTATATATAGTATATCTATGTCTTTCCTGTGTTTGTTCATAGTCCTAAGAAATGAAGTCACCGAAACAATAAATTCTGGAAATTCAGAAAAGATCTCAAGTTTCAGATTTTTGTGGTTGAAAAATAGGGAAACCATCAATCTAAAACAATATATATATATTTTTTGATCAGTATCAATTTAAAACAATGTAAACATTGTTGAAACATAAACGAACAAAACACTCTGTACTTACCAAAGATGCAGATTAAGTTTAATAATAACCCAATTAAATATCCATATATAAAGGATCATATCCACCTACAATGGTTATGTTTATCCTTCACAAACTGCATATAGGAAATAGAGCAAAAGCACCACTATACCATTTCTGAAACTGGGTTAGTTTAAACCCTTTCAAAAATTATGGGTGAAGGAAAAACCCATAATTAAAAACCAAAAAACCCACAAACCCACAAACACAGAAAAAATAAGAGGGAGTGTTTCCATATGCATATGCAAAAAAAATTCCCAAATGCATGACAACAGAACATATAATACGCCAAGTAATAACTCTAAATCATATTTATTAAAACACAATAAACACAGTAAAACACAATCAGATTTATCGAACACTCAATTTATAAAATATAAACACTAAATCAGATTTCCAAATCTATAAAAAACCCTAAATCCTAAATCCGATTTATTAAAACACAATTAAATTTTAAACCCTTTCGGAAATTATGGGTGAAGGAAATGTTAGTTTGGGTGAAAATTTCACAAAACACTTAAACTGGGTTTGGGAAAAAAAACCTACTGGAAAGCATCTATAGAACTGAAAATAAATAGTAATAAATACGACCATTCCATACAACTTTACGTTGGAAAGGGCTGGCACTGATGTGGGGTCAAATTCTTCACAACAGACTGGATCAATAGGAACACAGACACGACCTGGAATAGGGAGAAGAAATGACTATGGAAGTACTAAAATCATACCACAACTAATTAATATCTACCACAAAACAGGCTTGCAGATTTCACATATTCTTTTTCATGCAATAAGCATATGAAATAACTCTAATCAACACCTGGAATAGGGAGAATAAATTACTATGAAAGTACTAAAATCATACCACAACTAATTAATATCTGCCACAACACAGGCTTGCAGATTTCACATATTATTTTTCATGCAATAAGCATATGAAATAACTCTAATCAACAGAACATATAACATGCCAAGTATATAACTCTAAATCAGATTTATTAAAACACATTAAACACAATAAAACAAAATCAGTTTATCTAAATACTTGAAACCTATTAGAAACCAAACCAGAAATAAACAGAGTGAGGAACCACCCGAGCCAAGAAAAACCAATAAACCCACATTAAACTCAATAAATCTAATGTAGAAATCAACTCAATAAACTCAATCAAACCAAAAAATTCAACTAAATTCACACAGTTAGACCTGAAAAATCAGCTCAATCATACTTTTAAGAAAGCTCATTTAATCATGTAGATACCACACATACATGAACTAAGATAATTTATGTAAATCGACTTACATAAACAAACAAAATGTGGAAAATGCGAGCACGCCCAACAACGATGAAGAGAAATTACCGCTTTGCGAAGCTTCTTAATCAAGGTCATTGGCTTCAGAAACTGCATATAGGGAATAGAGCAAAAGCACCACTATACCATTTCTGAAACTGTGTTAGTTTAAACCCTTTTGAAAATTATGGGTGAAGGAAATGTTAGTTTGGGTGAAAATTTTACAAAACACTTAAACTGGGTTTGGGAAAAAAAAAACCTACTGGAAAGCATCTACAGAACTGAAAATAAATAGTAATAAATAGAAACCAAACCAGAAATAAACAAATTAACAAACCACTCGAGCCAAGAAAAACCAAAATACCCACAAACCCACAAACACAGAAAAAAGAAGAGGGAGTGTTTCCATATGCATATGCAAAAAAAATTCCCAAATGCATGACAACAGAACATATAATATGCCAAGTAATAACTCTAAATCATATTTATTAAAACACAATAAACACAGTAAAACACAATCAGATTTATCGAACACTCCCAAATTATAAAATATAAACACTAAATCAGATTTCCAAATCTGTAAAAAACCCTAAATCCTAAATCTGATTTATTAAAACACAATTAAATTTTAAACCCTTTCGGAAATTATGGGTGAAGGAAATGTTAGTTTGGGTGAAAATTTCACAAAACACTTAAACTGGGTTTGGGCAAACCAGAAATAAACAGGGTGAGGAACCACCCGAGCCAAGAAAAACCAATAAACCCACAATAAACTCAATAAATCTAACGTAGAAATCAACTCAATAAACTCAATCAAACCAAAAAAATTCAACTAAATTGACACAGTTAGACCCGAAAAATCAGCTCAATCATACTTCTAAGAAAGCTCATTTAATCATGTAGATACTGCACATTCATGAACTAAGATAATTTATGTCAATCGACTTACATAAACAAACAAAATATGCAAAATGCGACCACGCCCAACAACGATGAAGAGAAATTACCGCTTTGCGAAGCTTCTTAATCAAGGTCATTGGTTTCCGCTTCAATCCCCTCTGAAACCTGTAACGACACAACCAATACACAAAAATCAGACCACTTTTCAACCTTAACACAAAGGACCGACGAAGGCTAGGGTTCCCGATTTCGCGTGATAGAGAGAGAAGGGTCTGAGCAGAGAGAAAAGAGAGAAGTGAAGGACGGCCAGATAGACATGGCAGAGAGAGAGACGGCGGCCGAAGCTTGAAATAGAGAGACACGGAGGCTAGGGTTCCCGATTTCGCGTGAGAGAGAGAGAGACAGGTCTGAGCAGAGAGAAAAGATAGAGAAGTGTATGGACGGCGAGGTAGACACGGCAGAGAAGGAGACGGTGGCCGAAGCGTGAAATAGAGAGTAACAAAGGCTAGGTTCCCGATTCCGCGTGAGAGAGAGAGAGAGAGAGAGTCTGAGCAGAGAGAAAAAGAGAGAGGAGTGAAGAGATGCGAATGAGAAGTGAAGGAGAGGGGGCCGGTTTACCGAGTACTATTTTTTTTTCTTTATTACTAAGCTACCGAGTACTATACTAAGTAATAATTGGAAAATTATTTATTTATTATATATGTTTAGCTAATGATTATTATTAAAAAAATAGAAAAATAAAATCATGAATTTTTTTATTTTTTTCGAAAATAACCTCCATCATTGTTATTTAGCTAATGATTTTATTTATTGTTAGGAGATGAGGTCATTTTTTTTTATTAAGTTTATTTGTATTTTTTTTATAAGTTAATTTGTTTCTGATTAATTTATTTATATTAAGTTAAACTAATAATGATCTTTATCTTATGCTTTTATCTTCACTTCTAATCTTTACTTGATTTGTTCTTTATCTCGAATAATTTGTTTTATGGTGATTGTTCTGATGCATTTATTCGTGATTTAATTAATTTGCTTATATTAAGATAAACAATTGATCTTTTATCTGATGCATTTATATTTATTTTTTAGTTGTATCTGATGCATTTATGTTCACTTTTGATCTTTAGTTATTTTGTTATTTATCTGGGATAATTTGTTTCATGGTAACTATTGTCATGCATTTATTCGTGATTTAATTAATTTGCTTATGTTAAGTTAAACTATTCATATTTGTCTAATGCATTTATGTTCATTTTCTCCTTTGTGATCATTTATATTCTTCAGAAAAATTAAAAATGGAAAATGCTAGACTAGCACGTAGTAGAGACAGAGGATTATTAATAATAAAAGGAGTAGAGCAAGAATGCATCGTGATGATGAACAAAGTAGTGACAGTATAAATGATGGCATAATTGTGCGACGTAGAAGACGAATGATAATGGATGATATAGGAAGTGGAGCAATTCTGTGTGTTGATGGTGAGCGAAGCAAAGATAGTACAACCGACGAACTACCAAGTAAATGACTCAATTACATAATTGATGTATAATAACACATTTTCTATAATAGGATTAATAGTAATGATGCTTTTTGGTTTTCTTTTCTACATTATAGGAAAATACAAGGAGCCTTGGAATTTTGGTCCTCCATCTTATGAATGTGATTATTGTGGTGCAATATTATGGTATGAAGAGAGAACTCAAAAATCAAGGATGCCAACTCAACCAAGATTTTCTCTTTGTTGTATGGAGGGTCAAGTTGTGCTACCTTTACTTAAGAAGCCACCTTCTTTCTTAAAAGAATTGTTAAGTCATACGGGTGGGCAACATTGTAAAAGATTTAAAACACAAATACGAAGTTATAATGCCGTTCTTGCTATAACTTCAATGGGTGGAAATGTAGACAAGAATATCAATAATGGAGGCGGTCCATACATCTTTCGAATTAATGGTCAGAATCATCATAAAATTGGAACCCTACATCCAATAGATGGTTCTAATCCTCAATTTGCACAGTTATACTTCTATGACACTGAGAATGAGGTACAAAATCGAATGAGTGTATTGAATCACAATAACTCCAATAAAAATATTGAGTCATCAATTCTTACTGCATTAGTCCAGATGCTTAATGAAACGAATGAATTGGTGAAAGTTTTTCGTATGGTAAGGGACCGTTTCTCAAAGGATGATATTCATCAAATGAGACTACGTCTTATTAGTTCAAGAACAACAGATGGAAGAGAACATAATTTGCCTACCTGTTCAGAGATTGCTGCAATTATTATTGGTGATATTGGTAGTGAGGATGCTTATCGGGATATTGTTGTAGAATATAAAGAAGGTGGGTTGAAAAGGATTAATGAATTGCATCCATCGTATATGGCACTACAGTATCCTTTCTTTTTCCATACGGGGAAGATGGATTTAGGCTTGGTATTTTACGTAGGACTGATCATAGAAGTACATCAAGAAAGAAAGAATTCATTACTATGAGGGAATATTATGCATACAGATTGCAAGAACGTGAACGAGAAGGACACACATTAATATATGGCAATCGTTTATTCCAACAATTTATTGTTGATGCATACACATGTATTGAAGAGACCAGACTAATGTGGGTGAGAAGAAACCAATGTAAATTAAGGGTTGAGTTATATAGTGGATTAAGAGATGCAATTCTGAGAGGAGATACAACCCCTGCATCTACTAGAAAGAGAATTGTATTACCTTCTAGTTTCACAGGAAGTCCAAGATACATGGTTGAAAATTATCAAGATACAATGGCTATTTGTAGGTGGGCAGGTTATCCCGATTTATTTATAACATTCACATGTAATGCAAAATGGACAGAAATTGAAAATTTCCTATTTAAGAATCCAGGACAAAAAGCAGAGGATCGACCAGATATAGTCACAAGGGTTTTTAAAATTAAACTCGATCAACTTCTTCGTGACTTAAAACATGACCAACACTTCGGAAGGGTGCTTGCTGGTAATACTTCTTTTATCATCTATTATATTCATTACTATCCTAAACTAGAGAAATATGTGCTTATCTAATTAAATTTATATTGTCTTTTCAGTTATCTACACTATTGAGTACCAAAAGAGAGGACTACCTCATGCACATTTATTGCTCTTTTTACATTATGATGACAAGCATTCAACTCCGACAGAAATAGATAGAATAATATCCGTAGAGATCCCAGATGTTAACAAAGATAAAATTGCTTATGATGCAGTGAAACAGTATATGGTTCATGGTCCATGTGGATTTCTAAATTCAAAAGTAAGTTGTATGATTAATAACAAGTGTAGTAAAAGTTTTCCAAAGAAATTTTGTAGGGAGACGTCAATTGATGAAGATGGATTTGCAGTATATAGGAGAAGAGATGATCCTGATATGTATATTGAAAAGAATGGTCTTAAGTTGGATAACAGATTCATTGTTCCTTACAATGTGGACCTGTTGGTGAAATATCAAGCACATATAAATGTTGAATGGTGCAATCGTTCAAGATCTATAAAGTATTTGTTCAAGTACATCAATAAGGGACCGGACCGTGCGACTTTCATTATGGAAGAAAATCTTCATATAGATGGTTCTACAGGATCACAACATGTTACTAATATTGATGAGATTAAATCGTATTTAGATTGCAGAGATCTATCTGCAACGGAAGCATGTTGGAGAATATTTCGGTTCGACATTCATTATTGTGAACCGGCAGTGGAGAGGTTGACTTTCCATCTTGAAAATGAGCAATCAATCATATTTGAAGATTCAGATGACTTAGAAAATGTACTCAATCGACCAAATATTTTACAAATAAAGTTTACTGAATGGATGAAGGCAAATGCTATGTATGAGGAAGCAAGAAATTTAACATATTTGGATTTTCCATCTAAATGGGTTTGGAATAATAGAGATAAGGAATGGAATTTGAGAAAGCAAGGACGATGTGTGGGCTGAATATATTACTCACATCCTGGGAGTGGTGAACGATTTTATTTACGCATGCTTCTTAATATAGTCAAAGGACCTCGATCTTTTGAAGAAATAAGAACAATAGATAATGTATTGTACCCATCTTATAGATCGGCATGTTATGCCCTTGGTTTACTTGATGATGATAAGGAGTGGCATGAAGCTCTAAATCATGCTTCGCAATGGGCATCTGGGAAGCAACTACGTGAATTATTTGTCACATTATTAATTTTTTGTGAGGTTGCAGATCCTTATAAATTATGGATTGCTAATTGGGAGTTGTTATCTGAAGACATTCTTCACCATCAAAGAAGAGTCTGTAATTGTGAAAACTTACATCTTACCGAGATATAGATAAAAAACTATGCACTTTGTGAAATTGAGCAGTTGTTGGTAAGAAGTGGAAGATCATTAAGAGAGTTTGAAAATATGCCGTATCCAGATGTATTACTACTTGGGCAGAGCAATAACAGATTGCTACAAGATGAGTTGGACTATAATAGGGTTGGGTTAAAGGAGGAACATAACAAGTTATTTGTTAATCTTAATGTTGAACAAAGAAGAATATATGACTCTGTCATTGAATCTGTGAATGATGGAAATGGTGGTTTCTTTTTTGTATACGGATATGGTGGTACAGGAAAAACTTATCTTTGGAAAACATTGATATTTCGATTACGTTCAGAAGGAAAAATAGTACTTGCAGTTGCTTCATCTGGAATTGCGGCTCTATTATTGCCTGGTGGTCGGACTGCTCATTCAAGATTTCAAATACCAATTAATGTGTCAAATAATTCAACTTGCTCATTTAAACAAGGCTCTCAATTTGGAGAATTAATGGTAAGAACCAGTCTCATAATTTGGGATGAGGCTCCTATGGCTCACCGAAATTGTTTTGAAGCTGTGGATCGTTCTTTGAGGGATATTTTACGATTTACTGATGTAAATAGTGCAGAAAAACCATTTGGGGGGAAGACAGTTGTTCTTGGTGGTGATTTCCGTCAAATATTGCCAGTTGTATCCAATGGTCAGAGAGAGCAAATAGTTGAGGCAACTATTAATAGATCTTCATTGTGGAGAAATTGTGTAATTTTTACAATGACTCAAAATATGAGACTCGACCAAAATATGGGGGATATTGCTACAAGAGATTTTGCAAATTGGATTTTACGAATGGGTGACGGTGAATTGAGTTGTGTTGAAAGTGAAGGAATGATTGAGATACCACCTGATTTAATTGGTCAGCCTAATAATCATCCTATTGCCGATATCGTAAATGCCACATATCCAGATTTGAGAGATAAATGTAATAATTCAAGATACTTAAGAGAAAGAGCAATTCTAGCACCTACAAATGATGTTGTGCAGGATATCAATGACTACATGATGGATCAGCTCATCGATTTGGAAGAGCAAGTATTCTACAGTGCCGATTCGATATGTAAAGCCGGGGACAATATTACAGAACAACAAACGATGTTTCCAGTAGAATTTTTAAATTCTTTGAAATTTCCTGGTATTCCAAATCATAAATTGAGATTGAAAGTAGGAGTACCAATAATGCTATTTCGGAATTTAAATCAGAGTAATGGTCTTTGCAATGGCACTCGACTTATAGTTACTCAATTATCAAAATGGGTTGTTGAGGCACAAATCATGACTGGAACGCACGTTGGAGAAAAAGTATTCATTCCTCGCATCATTTTGTCCCCATCTGATTCGAAACTGCCTTTTATATTGAAGAGAAGACAATTTCCAATTTCTGTATGCTTCGCAATGACAATCAACAAAAGTCAAGGTCAAACATTAGAACATGTCGGTCTTTTTCTTGAAAAAGCAGTTTTCAGTCATGGTCAACTATATGTTGCAATATCTAGAGTAAAGAGAAGAGAAGGATTAAAAGTTCTTATCACAAAGAAAGCCTCCAATGGTCGTTTCTGTACAAAAAATATTGTATATAATGAAATCTTCAACAATCTGCCTTAAGGTATTTAATTCTCATCTATTTTTCAGTTCTTTTTATTTCTTAAGTTGCCTTTATATATTTTATACTTGCAATATATAAAAATCTGCACTCTTCTAACATGTTTAAATTTATAATTTATGTAGGTACGAATGACTGAGATGAATATAGATTGCGCACCTTTGAATAAATTGTCAACTGAAAAGGAATCATGGAATATTGAAGTTAGAATATTACGTATGTGGGATGTAACAAATATAGCAAATCAACATGAGCTTTTTAGCCTTGACTTGATACTAACAGATATCAATGTAAGTTGTTTTTAAATATTTTATCATACTTAGATTTTACATTTATTTAGACACTACTAAATTTAATCTAATTTATCTTCTCATTTCTATTTTAAAGGGGACTCTAATTCATGCAAGTATAAGGAAAAATTTGGTTCAGCGATTTCGACCATTGTTGAATGAAGGGTTTACATATGCAATAAAGAATTTTGTTGTTGAAGAATGTAAAGGGAAGTATCGTCCGGTGGCTACAAACTATAAGATTCTCTTCACATCGACGACTTTGGTTGCTGAGCTTAATCAGATAAGTCAATCAGTACCTAAGTTCCAGTTTGATTTTGCAAATTATGAAACTATAGAGAAACGTTGCTATGACCCAACATACTTGACTGGTAAGTATTCTATTTTCTATGTAATAAATTTTTATCATTACAAATTATGAAACTATAGCGAAACATTGCTATAACCCAACATACTTCATTGGTAAGTATTTTATTTTCTATGTAATAAATTTTTATAATCTCATATATTAAATTTAGGCTTAAATACTATTTTGCACATAACAAAATAATATCATCTCATTTACAGATGTAATTGGAAGATTAGAATCTGTTGGAGCCATAGAGGAGAGAAATGCAAAGGGTCATCCTGTCATGCTACGAACGATTCAGTTACTATTAGAGGAGTAAGTACAATCTATTAAATGTTAAATCATAGATAAATTAATTTGTTGTTTAATAGTATTACTTATAAAAATGACTGATTCACGCATGTTAAATTTTAGGAATAAATATATACAGGCAACTTTATGGGGGTCTACCGCAATGCAAATCAATGATGATTTTTATAAGGACAATCCAAGACCATCTGTGGTGGTAGTTACCTCGACAATAGTCAAGGCATTTAGAGGTAACATTTACATTATTGAAATGGAAAATCTGCATAAAAATTGAATATTATTGTTTCATCTGTACTTGAAATAATGTGTTCTTCCCCAGGCGAGTTTAATCTATCATCAACAAATGCGACAAAGTTGTACATAAACCTTGAGATTCCTGACGTATCAAGAATTCGAGAAAAGTAATAATAACATTTATTACTTTTTATTCTCTAAATATTTAACCATCATATTATATATATCTATTAACTTATTTTGATTGAATTAGGCTACAAGATGTTTTCCAAAGGGAAGCCAGAACCATGAAATTAGAGCAATCGATGATATCTAATACAGAACTTCCATTCTACAATAGAAAAACAATTGCTGAAATTAAAGAACTCGAATGGACTGCAGAGACAAATGTATTGATTTTGTGTTTTGAATTTAATATAATATATCATTTGTTAAGATTACACACTATAATATCTAAGAACAATTTAATATTGTAGGAAATATTAGTGACGTGCTCATGCAAAATTGTTGAGATAGACAACAAATTTGGATGGTATTATAGTTCATGCCTTATATGCAAAACAAAAGTTAAATTCATTGAAGGAACTTCTTGGTGTGAACGATGTAAGGCAGAACTAAAACTTATTGTACCAAGGTAATTTTTATAGAACAAATTCAATGTATATTTTCATTTGCACAAACACAAACACACACATGAACATCTATATTTTAATTTAATGTGCAGTTTATTTAATAAGTGTCTCGATATTTAGGTATCGGATAAATATGGAGCTGGTTGATGATTCAGGGTCAACGTCGTCGGTCCTATTTGACAAAGAGGCTGAGAAAATCTTACATAAAACTGCGAAAGAACTTACAGAAAAACAAGACCAGGTAAGAAAATAGTAAATATAATATTTTTAAACTGAATATTGATATAGAAAGTATAATAACTACATTAAATATTAGATATATCATTATTATAACATATATATATTTGTATTTGTGTAGGACCTGAATGATGATGGTTTCCCAAATGATCTACAACAAATTGTTGGCAAAGAATACATCTTTCTACTACGACTTGATGAGTACAATTTAAAATATGGACGGGAAAACTACACGATTCAACGAATATTTGATCCCGAATCTATAGAATCAAAGTCAATTAAAAAGGTAACAATAAATTACATGATTTGGTATTTAATCATATTTTCTATCCGATTTTATATTTATAATGGTTTTACTTCTCATTGTTCAATCAATTCGTTATGGGTATCAGTACACTATTATACTATTCTTTAATAGAAATTTAATGATTAAAATGTTTTATACATAAGCTTTTTTAACGATATTATAATCTTATTTCAGGAAACTATTGTACACATCGATCTCGACATCAACTCAAATACAAAGGAAAATGATAAAAAATCTCAGGCTTCATCATCCAAGAGGAGAAAAATCTAGAAGAAATATTAGTTGAACAATTGTGTCTCATATTTATTGTATCTATTTTACATTGCTCTAAATTGAACAACCATATATATATATATATATATATATATATATATATATATACATTTTTAATATTGTAAACTGACTATGAAATATTTATTAGTAAAATGAACTCTTTTATATATGCATGCTCCATTTTATATATATTTGATATACATTTATCAGCTTATAGTAATTATTTAAAGTTATAAAATTCAGAATAAATAGCGATCCGTGCAATGCACGGGTTATAGGTTAGTATATATAATAACTGTGTTCTCCAAAAAACCAACAGAACCCGTAGTGAAAATTTTGTAGAAGTACTCAAATTACCAATCTCAAAGTATTTAAATATATGTGATCAGCCACATGAGTCTTCTCAATATAGAAGACAATTTCTTACATGATTTCATAGAAAAATTTCTGGAAGTTTTCTCTAAACAAAAAAATCTAAAAAATATAAAGCTGGTTTAAATAAATTAATACTGGTTAGGATACAAATTAAAGTACATATATATGGTAGGATAATTGTTGTATTCATCAATGTTAATTTATTTGGCAATAATAAAGAGATGAGGATGCCACGTACATAATTAATTGATCATTAAGGAATTAATAATATTCTAATAACATATATAATATCCCCACGTACGGTAACATCAAGGGCTTAGAGCTGGCTGTAAGCACGGAGCCTGCTAGGAAGCAAAGTGTATACGTACGGCATTTTGGTCGTTAGGTTCGAAGAAAAGATCATCTATCACTACAGTACTGTTCCTCTCTTCCAAAAGAAAATCTTTGGTTTCTCGTGGTCCTTCTCGTACGTTACAAAAAACTCACTACTTTTCCTTTTCTGCTAGTACTGTTAAGCGATTAGGTAGCTAGGTTTGGTTTGGGCACTATGAAGTTGATCCATTCGGCTTTAAAGCTCACCTTCTTCTCTATTACTTCCATTTTCATCAACACACATGACCTAGTAGTTGTTACACCTATATCAAGTCCGTCTGCAGGTACATTTACTCTCTCTCTCTCTCTCTCTCTGTAGAAATCTGTACCAAATATATAGTTTCTTTCAATCATATATATACATATGTAGAAGTTAACTATTAATACTTTACAATCACGAGAGATTATTGCATGTGTGTATTAATGAATACGGTTTCACCTTTCTGGGCATGCATGCAGCTGACTGCAGTCTGTTTAATTCCACTGATCATCCACTCTACCCAGTCCCTAATTATGAATATCCATGCCATGACATCCATGAAAAAATAGACGACTGGGACAATTTCCCAAGAACTCTGTGCTGTCGGAATCGCCTAGAAATCTGGTCTCAATCCATGGCCCTGTACGCGCGTAGAAAACAGGGCAACCTCCTTGCTTCCCAAGAGTTGTTGGAAACCTGCTTTTACACCATGGAGCTGTTAAACATTTATTGCGGCAATGAAGACATTTTCTATGAAAGCAGCCAGTGCTCCAAATTATCTCTGGCCACCTTTAAGGAAGAGGAGTCGTACCGGAGTGCATTGGGAAAGTTCTGTAGTACTAGTTTTGTGTCTGGTACATTTCAAGAGGCTTGTGCAAATTGCAGGAGTGCAATATTAGACCTGAGGGAAACTTTATTAAATCTTTCTGAAGTAGAGGACAAGAAAAACAACACAGAAAGAAGTATGTGTCGTAGCTGCTGTTATTTCTGTTGCAGCCGGGCAATCGGATGAAATTGGTGGCTTGGCGATGATAGACAGCTTTTATCGATATTGTTTGCCTGCTTTAGATCATGTTGGTAAGACCGTCACAATTACCTATAATTAACGTCATATATATATATATATATATATATATATATAATATGTATTAGGGACCCTTATAATTAAGCAATGCATATTGACTTTACAAGTTGATCAAATGTCAACTGATATGGTAATAAATTTTGCACCGTTTTGTCCTTTTCTTACCATAAAATTATAAATAATCCAATTTATCCTATATTAATGGATGGTTAGAGTTACTTCCCAATAAGATTAATGACTATAGGGTTGGAATCAAGGTTCATTTAAATTCGAATTTGAAGATCTTAAGAGAGTGATAGATATTATTAATATTATTAATTCTTGTAAGTATATATATATATATATATATATATTTTTTTTTTTGAATAATATTAAATGAACAATAAATATTGTAAGATCTATTTTATGGGTCTATAACTCTCCCACTTAAAAGACTCAAGTTCATGCAAGAACTTGAGGAATCTTTTTTCATAAATGGATCTAAAATTTTTCTCAATTCAATGTAATGTATAAGGAAAGTTGGAGATCAATAAATGGGTGAAAGGATAAGTCAACAGAGGGGTTTTAAATAATATATATAGCTAATTAAGTTAATATATATATATATACAGCTAATTGATGGGTCATTCAATAATATATATATTATTTGTATGTGGTAATATATTTTATTTCTGAGCACATTAGTTTTTTCTTTTGTCCACAGAAGCAGATAAGCATGTTGATTTCATCAAAATCCACTGTAAGTAGAACTACCATGCATGCCACATAATTACATATTATTCATGATATATAATATGTACTGAATTATCAAATTAAGTTAAAACTCACAGAAATCATTTAGATTATCAGATTATGGGGCCAAAGCACTATTGTCAATCCTAATAGCGATCGGCATACTAGTGTTCATTATTGTGGTGATAAAAAATGTGACGAAGAAGAAGCCTCTCATGAAACCAGCAAAATCACAAGTAATCACGACGTGGTCTGGCCTCTATAGATTCTCCAAGGCTGAGATTGAGTACGCCATGGATTTTGATGATCATCATGGAAAAGTGTTCCTCGGGCGGGGAAGCGCTGGCAATGTTTACAAAGGCATTCTGCCCAGTGGACAAGCCGTCGCCATCAAGCACATAACTAAAAGCAACGACTACGATTCTTTTAAAAAGGAAGTCGAAGGTCTTTCCAGGATTCGGCATCAAAACCTAGTTTCCCTCGTCGGTTTCTGCGTCGAAGATGGCGAGCAATATCTTGTCTATGAATTTTGTCCAGGGGGCAATCTGGCTCAACATCTCTTGCGTGCGTATAAATTCCCTCTCAAATCTTATCTCTTTTTATAACTTCTTTATAATTTTATAAAGTGTAATTTCAAGATGTTTTGGGGAGGATCTATCATGTTTTCCGCCCCAACAAAAATCTTGCTAGAGGTGAAGCAAGAACTATAATTAACGTTGTCTTTGTTTGGTTTTTAGGAAAAGAAACTGTTTTGACATGGGAAATAAGAGTAAAGATTTTAAGAGATTGTGCCCTTGGACTGAAGTATCTCCACCATTATATAGATGGCTGCATTGTTCACAGAGATATTAAGGTAATAAATATACAGGACTATGGGTCTATTGGCAATTAATTGCTTGTTGTTTTCTTTCATGCATGGGACAAGACATGACTTTTTCAGTTAATCTATAAGTTAGTAATTTGAAAATTAATGTTGCGTGTTGGCTTCTTAGCTTACAAATATCCTTTTGACTGAGAAAATGGAACCCAAGCTATCCGATTTCTGTTTAGCCAAAAGTTGGGAATCGGAGAGAGAAAGTTCTTCCCCGATGTGAGAGGGACTATAGGCTATATGGATCCAGAATACATGAGCAATGGCAAGCTTACCTGTGCCAGTGACATTTATAGTTTTGGCACTGTTGCTCTCCAACTTCTTTCCGGACAGGAAGCAGTTGAATTAGATCTTGATGCCAGAGACCAGCTGACAAGAAAGGTACAGTCACTACTACTTTGGAAGTTTCAAACTAACCTATTTTAATCCATGCAATTTTATAGTGTATAAATCTCACGTAATCTTTTTTTAAATGTATCTTTTTTTTTTATATGAATTTCAAATTTATCAATATATTTTGAAAGTTGTGTGCAAGATTTTCACACCTCCTAAGATTGTATAAATCGTTTCTAATTTTTTTTTTCCATTTTTTAAACAAAAGTTCATATCATAATTACTAAAGATTTACATGGTAAAAAACACAAAAACTAAAAACTTCTTTTAAGGAATAGAAAAACACATGATCTGACAAATTTGTCGAAAACATGATATCTTAAGTGAGACATGAATCGCACCTCAAAGAACTTTTTGAGAAAGCATAGAAAACAACTTACCCAAAATAGTCATTAACTGTGTTGTGTTTAGGTTTATTGGGTACGGAGAGAATTAGGTATTTAGTCTAATCAATAAATTTGATTATGCAGGCAAAGGACGTTAATATGGGAAACCGTCCATCCTCAGATTTTGAAGATCAAACGCTAAAAGGAAATTTTAACAAGGCGGACTTCCAATCAATCTTGCAAGTAGCGGTCCTCTGCGTTTCCAACACAAGCAACGGTCGCCCGGACATTGGCGTTGTTTTCGATGAGATGGGCAAGATCTGGAAGAACATCGTGAAGGTTTGGTTCTTCGATCGACCGGTGTATAAATTATTTTAATATTGTTTTGTTTCTCCAAATAACGTGGTTTTTGTTTTTACATCTATTTTCTACTTTTTCTTTGAACCCGGCCAAAAGGCAGAGCAAGGGATGAGCTTGTCAGCAATGTCGGAGTCTAGATCCTTGGAGATGATTTCCGTTTGACATGCGAAACTTGTCTTAATCCTTATACTACTTAAGGAGGACTTTATGATGTACATATTTTCTTTCTTCATGATTTGGGTCTCTTTTGATCCAATCCTTATAGTCATGAATGATATTGGTCATGTCATCTGCCTCCAGCTTCCACCAATATCACTAGCATCAATTCATGTAGAATAACGCTAGCTATCAAAGAAGATCGAGATCATCTATTTTGGTATTTAAAGTTTCAAGTAACTATGTTATAGTATAGAATAATGATATTGTCACACTATTTTACGACCCCATTTTACACTCAAATCATGTGATGATGTCATTCATATATATATATATATATATATATTAAAAAGAAAAAAAAAGAAGAAGTAGAGACATATCTTGGCTTTCGCCTTTCGAGTATCAAATTAAAAAATTACTCGTTTGGTTTGAATTTAAAATTTCGTGTTGACAGACACCTTCTACTTTAGACAGAGTTGTAAAAAGGCTATAAATACTACTTTTTGATTAGTGGGAAAAGGCTTTTTCTCATCAAACTATTTCGTGTGAGATTTGTGACTTAAAATTGGTGATACTAAGCCTTTTTCCCGCTAAAGCACCAACTCGTGAAAAATACTCATTTTTTCCCACCACATCATGACTTACGGAGAAAGGCCGTAGATTTCGTGGGAAATGAGCAACAAAATCAGAAGATTGGTGAGAAATGCTACATGCCCCAACTCTTTAGAAATTTTTGTTAGAATAATGTAAAATAATGTTCAAAATAGGTTCAAACTTCACAAATTTTGTTTAATGATATTACATTCAAACGTTTATAATGATATAATAAATGTGTGAACGTACATTAATATTGATAATACATTAGAGCATTGGTGTTTACTTTCTTGAGATTCATACTGTTTCAGCATAAAACTTATAATTAACATTCAAACTTAATTTGAACTTAACAGAGACTTAATTTGAGCGTATATCATATGATATTAAGTTCAAATGTTAATAGTAATACATGCAAACTTATTGAACAACTTCAGCACAAAAAAAAAAAAGTATGAATATCTTGGAAATGGAAAAAAGGTCATAAAAAATAATGTTCAAACGTTTTATTAATTGGATGGCTTGAACGTTTGAAAAATTATTTTCTTAGTTTTTGAAACTGTTTCTAGCTAGGGATTAATTAACGACTATCACAAAAAGCTACCTTAATTCAGTGGTTGTTTTTCTTTTCAATTGCAAATTTTAAAATCCTCACAAAAAATCTAAATTTTTGTAACATATATATATACATTATATAATGTGTGTGTATATATATATATATATTGTTGAAGTCGAGGCCCCAGGCACATGTCTTTTGTCCCCCAGGCACATGCCTTGTCAGTGCTTTTGTCTCATGGGGCATGCCTTCTGTCTGTGCTTTCGACACACACCTTAATTTATGGTGGAATATGCTTTTGGTACCATAGAGCAGAACAAAAAGTGTATTTGTAGTCTTTTGTGTGTGTGTGAGGAAATAGAGAGAAGAGCCATTTGAGAGATAGAGAGGTTGTTTGTTGAGTGTTTGTAATTTTTGTACAAACATATCATAATTAGTTGTTTTCGCTCCAGTAGACATAGGAAAATTTTCGAACCACTTAAATATTGTGTCTATCTTTTGTGGTGTGTGTTTTCTGAGTGGTTCTGCCACAATAATTGGTATCAGAGCTGTGGTTCTTGCTACCCAAAAAATTCAAGTTGATTGAAATCAACTTTTGATCACACCAGGAGGTTCATCTCGACAAGACGAAGACGTTGGTGTAAACGGCATCGCAAATCGATGCCGGAGGAGCCCACATGCGCCCCGCCTGTTGCTCCTATTTAATCTGGACTGTTCAAAATTTCAAATCTGTTTTGGCCTTAAACTGAGCCATCCGGAGTCCAATTTTGATAATCAAATAGTGCTTTCCAACTATTTGGATCATTCCAGACTCATTCGTACGGTTGAAATTATTTTTCCAGAAGTAGTAATATTCTAAATGGAATCTGGAGGAGAAAATGCAGGAGATAGGAGCTTTGGAAATGCTAGCTGCTCTGGGTGTAGGTCCATGGTATCAAAGGTCAAATTCAAAGTTGGAAAGTTTGATGGAATTAATAACTTTGAAATGTGGCAATGTGAAGTCATGGATGTTTTGATCCAACAAAAGTTGTGTAACACTCGGGCCCAGCCAAGCCCACTTTACAAAATTTTGGGCTTATAGTTATGAAAAGCCCATGTGGGATTGCAATTAAAATTTTTGAAGAGAGTTTGGGCTTAAGATATTTTTGGCAGAATATAATTTTTCAATAGATTTGATAATTAGGTTTAAAATCTTTTAATGGACGAAGTGGATCAAGTACAAAGATGATATTTTGGTTATTGGAGATTTTATTTGATAGTTCTGTTTTGCTCTGCTGACTTGGTATCTTGGAAGGTTGATAGGTTTTGAGATTTTTGTGGCATTTAGATTAATCTTATTGGAGTAGTTTGATCTGAAACAGTGAGTCGTATGTGTTATTGAAAACATTGGAGTTTATACTATATGGTTGAAAAATGATTTTGAGTGACAAGGAGTAACTCTCTGACCCCTCTGGGACCGGGGCGTTACAAGTTGGATTTTGCATTGGAGGATAAACTGGAGGACATGACGGATAGGGATTGGAACAAGCTTAATTGACAAATTTGTGGTACAATCCGTTTGTGGCAAGCCAAAGATTAGAAGTATTTTGTTATGAGAGAGACAAAAACAAGTGAACTTTTACAGAAATTGAAAGAAAAATACTTGACAAAGAGCATTGAGAGCCGCCTGTTCTTGAAGAAGCTCTTCAGATTCCAATTTCGAGAAGGTATTTTTATGTCCGAACACCCTCAATAGTTACAATAAGATACTTGGATGTTGAAATCCAAGATAAAGATAAGGCTTTACTTTTGTTAAATTCTTTGCCTAATACATATGAGCATTTGATTACCACATTTTTGTATGAGAAGTAAAAGATTAATTTTAGCGATGTATATAGTGTTTTGATAAATAATAGTACCATAGAAAAGATAAGGAGATACAACAAAATACATCAAGTGAAGTCTTTACAGTAAGAGGGAGATCTCAGTCAAAGAATCCAGGAAAGAAGAAAGATTTTCAATTGAGAACACGGGCCACATCCTGTGTTTCATCAGTCGGCAAAAGACTCGCCAAAGATGAGTGTGCCTTTTGTCACAACAAAGGACACTGAAAAAAGGATTGTCCCAAACTAAAGGGACAATAGAAGAACCAACCCTCTACAACCAATGTCGCCATAGAAGAGGGACCATGATGAGACCATCAGGACCTTGATAGAAGTTCGATATGTTCCGAACTTGCGGAAGAATCTTATCTCACGTGGGACTCTAGATTCAAAGGGATTTAGGATCACCATAGAAGAGGGAATTCTCAAAGTAGTAATAGGAATTCAGGTGGCTATGAAGGGTTTAAGATGAAGAAATCTGTACTTCTTACAAGGAAGTACTGTCAGTGGAAGAGCTTCCACAGTGTGTGAGAAGCTAGATGAGACTAATGTTGACACCACCAAGCTTTGGCATATTCGTATGGGACACACCGGAGAAAATTTTTTGTAGACACTTATAAAGCAAGACCTACTCAAAGGTGCCAAGACTGAAAATTTTTTTTCTGTGAAAACTGTGTATTGGGGAAGCAGATGCAGATCAAGTTCGGAACTGCAATCCATCGTACACAAGGGATACTTGACTATGTGCACTTCGATGTTTGGGGCATGCCTTTTGTCTATGCTTTTGGCGCACACCTTAATTTACAATGGAATATGCTTTCGGTGCCATATGCACCAAAAGCCTTTCCTTGGTACAACACACAAAATCTCTCCTATAAATAGGAGAGGCCTTTTGAAGAGAAAACACAAAGTTACAATAAGAAGTGCATTTGTAACCTTTTGTGTGTGTGAGAGGAAATAAAGCGAAGAGCCATTTGAGAGATAGAGAGGTTGTTTGTTGAGTATTTGTAATTTTTGTATAAACATATCATGATAATCAGTTGTTTCCGCTCCAGTGGACATAGGCAAATTACCGAACCACTTAAATATTGTCTCTACCTTATGTGGTGTGTGTTTTTTAGGTGATTCTGACACAACATATATATATATATATTATATAGAATCTCAAACAAACCCACAGAACCCGTAGTGAAAACTTTGTAGAAGTAAAACCAATCTCAAAGTACTTAAATATATGTGATCAGCCACATGATTCTTCTCAATATATATAGAAGACATAATTTCTTACATGATTTCATAGAAAAATTTCTGGAAGTTTTCTCTAAACAAAAAAATATAAAAAATATAAAGCTGGTTTAAATAAATTAATACTGGTTAGGATATAAATAAAAGTACATATATATATATTGGTAGGATAATTGTTGTATTCAATGTTAATTTATTTGGCAATAATAAAGAGATGAGGATGCCACGTACATAATTAATTGATCATTAAGGAATTAATAATATTCTAATAACATATATAGTATCCCCACGTACGGTAACATCAAGGGCTTAGAGCTAGCTGTAAGCACGGAGCCTGCTAGGAAGCAAAGTATATACGGCATTTTGGTCGTTAGGTTCGAAGAAAAGGTCATCTATAACTAGACGGTTCCTCTCTTCCACAAGAAAAGTTTTGGTTTCTCGTGGCCCTTCTCCTACGTTACAAAAAACTCACTACTTTTCCTTTTCTGCTACTGTTAAGTGATTAGCTGCTAGCTAGCTAGGTTTGGTTTGGGCAGTACTATGAAGTCGATCCATTCGGCTTTAAAGCTCACCTTCTTCTCTGTTACTTCCATTTTCATCAACACAGTTGCAATTGTTTCACCTACACCAAATCCATCTGCAGGTGCATTTACTCTCTCTCTCTCTCTCTCTCCCACCCTCTCTGTCTCCCTGTGTGTGTAGAGAAATCTGTACCAAATATATAGTTTCTTTCAATCATATATATATAGAAAGTAATGTTATATACTATATTCTCATCATATTTTGATCATGTCAAATAGTACGTGGTACATTTATCACCATTAAATAATAAAGAAGTATGCAATAAATAATTATTTAATAGTGATAAATATATCTTATCATACTTAGTGGGATAAAAGTGGAATGGTATTATGGTATGTAGAATTTTCTATATACGTATATAGAAGTCTATAATACTATAAAATCACGAAAGATTGCATGCGTTTATTAATGAATATGGTTTCACCTTTCTGGGCATGCATGCAGCTGACTGCAGTCTGTTTAATTCCACTGATCATCCACTCTACCCAGTCCCTAATTATGAATATCCATGCTATGGCATCCATGAAAAAATAGACAACTGGAACAATTTCCCCAAAACTCTGTGCTGTCGGAATCGCCTAGAAATCTGGTCTCAATCCATGGCCCTGTACGCGCGTAGAACACAGGGTAACCTCCTTGCTTCCGAAGATTTGTTGGAAACCTGCTTTCGCCCCACAGTGCTCTTTGACATTTCTTGCGGCATTGAAGACATTTTCTATGGAAGCAGCCAGAGCTCCAAATTATCTCTGGCCACCGTTAAGGCAGAGAAGTCGTACCAGATTGCATTGGGAAACTGCTCTAGTACTAGTTTTGTGTCAGGTACATTTCAAGAGGCTTGTGCAAATTGCACGAGTGCAATATTAGACCTGAGGGAAACTTTATTAAATCGTTCTAAAGTAGAGGACAAGAAAAACAGCACAGAAAGAAGTATAAGTGCCGTAGCTGCTGTTATTTCTGTTGCAGCCGGGCAATCGGATGAAATTGGTGGCTTGGCGATGATAGACAGCTTTTATCGATGTTTGCCTGCTTTATATGATCATGTTGGTAAGACCGTCCCAATTACATATTATCATGCTTGTTAGGCTTTCTCCTTTTATATCCATCATTTCTCTTTCTACGATATAATTAATATCATATATATATATATATATATATTAGGGACCCTTATAATAATTAATTAGCTATGCATATTGACTTCACAAGTTGATCAAATGTCAACTGATATGGTAATAAATTTTGTAACCTTTTGTCCTTTTCTTACTATAAAATTATAATTACTCAAATTTATCCTATAATGGATCATGGTTAATGACTATAGGGTTGGAATCAAGGTCGTTCATTTAAATTCGAATTTGAAGATCTTAAGACAGTGATAAAAATAAAAAGTGAATCCTCTATATATATATTATTTATTCTTGTAATTAGTATATATATTTTGAATAACATTAAATGAACAATAAATATTGTAAGATCTATTTTATAGGTCTATAACTCTCCCACTTAAAAGACTCTCAAGTTCACGCAAGAACTCCAGGGATCTTTTTTCCTGCATAAATGGATTTAAAATTTTTCTCAATTCAATGTAATGTATAAGGAGAGTAGGAGATCAATAAATGGGTGAAGGATAAGTCGACAGAGGGGTTTTAAATTTTACCCTTAAGTCCCATATTTTGTTCATGATGCCTAAGTTTAGTTGCTATATATATGTGTGTGTGTGTGGTAATATTATAAGCTCTTTTTTTTTTCTTGTCCACAGAAGCAGATAAGCATGATTATTTCATCAAAATCCACTGTAAGTAGAACTAACTGCAAGCCACTTCATTACATATTATACATGATATATATAAATGTATAAATATATATATATTTATATATATAATAAGTGAATTATCAAATTAAGTGAAAACTCACAGAAATCATTTAGATTATCAGATTATGTGGTAAAAGCACTATTGGCAATCCTTATCGCGATCGGCATACTAGCGTTCATTATTGTGGTGATAAAAAATGTGACGAAGAAGAAGCCTTTCAAACCAGCAAAATCACAAGTAATCACGGCGTGGTCTGGCCTCTATAGATTCTCCAAGGCTGAGATTGAGTACGCCATTCATTTTGATGATCATCATGGAAAAGTGTTCCTCGGGCGGGGAAGCGCTGGCAATGTTTACAAAGGCATTCTGCCCAGTGGACAAGCCGTCGCCATCAAGCACATAACTAAAAGCAACGACTACGATTCTTTTAAAAAGGAAGTCGAAGGTCTTTCCAGGATTCGGCATCAAAACCTAGTTTCCCTCGTCGGTTTCTGCGTCGAAGATGGCGAGCAATATCTTGTCTATGAATTTTGTCCAGGGGGCAATCTGGCTCAACATCTCCTGCGTGCGTATAAATTCCCTCTCAACTCTCTCTTTTTACTTCTTTATATGTAATGTATTTTTTACGCATCTCCATCATGTATTTTTTGTAATAAAACTTGGCCTTAGAAATTATTTGCATCTCGATTGTATCTCTATTTGCTTGATTCCATTTTGTATCTAGGCAATGCCTTTCATTTTAAGAGAAAAAAAAAAAGTATTCTGACGTGGTGATCAAAAGCACCACTTTGGCAATTTCAAGATGTTTTGAGGAGGATCATGCATGTGTCCCGCCCCAACAAAAATCTAGCTAGAGGTGAAGCAAGAACAATAATTAACGTTGTCTTTGTTTGATTTTCAGGAAAAGACAATGTTTTGACATGGGAAATAAGAGTAAAGATTTTAAGAGATTGTGCCCTTGCACTGAAGTATCTGCACCGTTATATAGATGGCTGCATTGTTCACAGAGATATCAAGGTAATAATAAATATACATGAGTATGGGCTGCCCTTCCCATGGTGTAGTGATAATATTTCTTTAAGGGTCTATTGGCAATTAAGCTTCTTGTTTTCTTTCATACATGGGACAAGACATGATTCTTTCAGTTAACCTATAGTTTAGCAATTCGAAAATTAATGTTGCGTGTTGGCTTCTTAATTAGCTTACAAATATCCTTTTGACTGAGAAAATGGAACCCAAGCTATCCGATTTCGGTTTAGCCAAAATGTTGGGTATCGAAGAGACAAAGGTCTTCACCGATGTGAGAGGAACTATAGGCTATATGGATCCAGAATACATGAGCAATGCCAAGCTTACCTGTGCAAGTGACATTTATAGTTTTGGCATTGTTGCTCTCCAACTTCTTTCGGGACAGAAAGCAGTCGAATTAGATCTTGATACCAGAGACCAGCTTACAAGAAAGGTACAGTCACTACTTTTGGAAGTTTTTTTATTTTTTAATTTTTTTCAAAAGTTTCAGACCATTGATATATATCAATTTTATGGTGCGTAAATCTCACATATTTTTCTAAAAAAGAATGTATTATTTCTAGGCCTGCATAAAAGGATCTCGCCCGATTAAACCGAAAGAACTGATATGGGCCCACCCGACTTTAGTCAGGTTGATCGGATAAAAACAAATATCGGATTTATTACATCTATTATCGGTCGAAACCGATCACCGAGAAAAAGCAGCGCCCATTCTTAAATTTGAAGAAAAAAAGCCATTAATTAGGAAAAGTATCATTAGTTGTACCCTAAATTTAAAAAAATTTGAAAAACTGCACAAAAACCCCCATCAACATCACTCATCATGGCTCCAGAGCTCCCTTCGTCCCCACGCATCATTCATTTCCTTTCATTTCTCTCTCTGCCCTCGATCGCTCTCCTCCTCTCTCGCTCTATTTTTCTGTGTTTAGCTTTCTCCTTTCCCGACTTCAAGTGAAGATGTGTGAGATCCTTCACATCCAAGGTGGGCAATGCGGCAACCAGATCGGTGCCAACTTCTGGGAAGTTGGTGTGTGCGATTCTGAGCTTTAGTTGGAAAGGAGTTCTGAAGGCAGAGAAGCGCGACGACGACGTTCAAGAAGCAGACCGCAATGGTTGCGTTCCTGAGGAGACTCTCACTCTCTATGACTGCAGTACCTCCTTGTTTCTCCTCTTCTTCCTTATTTTTCTTCTCGAGCTGACAGAATTCCAACAAGGAGTTGCCTCTCTCAGCAAATTGCCTTGTTCGTGGGTCCCCAACAAAGACTCCAACTTTGGTTGGATCTTGCCTCTTGGGGTCCGTCTCTAGTGGGTTGTACCCCTACGTTAAAGCCATCCCAGTAGCAACAATTTGCGGTACCGATAAACATTTGTATATGCTAGTATTGTCTTTTTTTTGTAATTTTAGTGATTCCTGCGCATATTCATTTGGATTTGGAAATTATAGGGTAAACTGCAAATTAATTTCATCAAATCAATATTACGCTGACGCTGACTGTGACGTTGATGAAGTTTTTGAGTGTAATGAGAGTTGGGTGGCTGCAATATTGCTGTTTGCTGAATCACTGATCTTTTCTTTGCAAAACAAACAAAAAGAAATTAAGGAGGATATTTCGTCTTTCTTTTTTTATTCACTAAAAATAAATATGGGAAGAAGCCGACATTTTTAACCCAATCCGAATGGGTCGGGTCGCTTTCATACTGTCTTGCCACCGGGTCGGATCGGCCCAAAATATCCTTGGGCGGGCAAGGGTATGGGCCTAATTTTTTTTTTTTTTGTGTGAATTTCAAATTTATCCATATTTTTAAAAAGAATAGTATGTGAGATTTTCACACCCTCTTAGACCATAAATGGTTTCTAAGTTTTTTTATTTTTTTATTTTTTATACAAAAGTTCATATGATAATTAGTAAAGATTTACATGATAAAAAACATAAAACCTAAAAATTTTTTTAAGGAAAAAAAAAGCACATGATCTGACAAATTAATTTGTCGAAAACATGGTAACATGAATCACATCTCAAAGAATATTTTGACAAAAGCAATGATCCACACAATATATATTTTAAAATGAGGGTATTTTTATAAAATAATGTTATTTTTATAGAATATTTTATTAAATTACGCTTCATTTTAAGTTTCGTTTGGATGATGAACTGATGAGTTCATCTTTAGAGTCCCTCCGGTATCCAAACACAAGTTTTACTTTAATCGAATGCAGTTCAGTTTCAACTCATTTTTGAGCCCCAATCTGACAAACATCATATCACTTTTTTTTATTGTTTTATTTTCCATACCTCGGTTTCTCTTTCCATCTCTCGATTTTTGTGTTTTCATCTATGACTTTACAGAAATGTGAAAGAAGGGGACGATGTGCATGGTTTTAATTCTTCTTTTTTTACCGGTTGCGTCAACTTTGACATGTCATGTCAAGTGGGTCCCATATATTTATAACTTTATATAAATATATCCAAACTCATTTTAACATCCAAACATATTTTAAATTCAATTTAGATGGGTCTCATATAACTCTTTTTACTACTCAACTCACTACTATTTATAAAAAAACTCAACTCAATTGAACTCAGTTCAACATCCAAATGCAGCCTAAATTATGATTATATATTGTGTTGTGAAAAGTGACGATTTATCAATTTTCTTTTGAGAAAGCATTGGAAGCAACTTACCCAAAATAGTCATTATCTGTGGTGTTTAGGTTTATTGGGTACGGAGAGGATTAGGGAGTTAGGATAGGTTTGCGGGGTGAGATGAGAATTTTATATTTTGTTTTAAAGTTTAAAATATTATTTTTTTATTTTGAGATTTGAAAAAATTAAATTGAGATTTGAAAAAGTTGTATTGAAATATGAAAAAATTGAATTGTTTATTATATTTTGTATGGAGATTTGAAAAAGTTGTAATGATGAGATGAGATGAGATGAAAATTTTGAATGAAATGAAACTTCCAAACCTATCCTTAGTCTAATCAATAAATTTGATTTTGCAGGCAAAGGACGTGAATATGGGAAATCGTCCAGTCTCAGATTTTGAAGATCAAACGCTAAAAGGAAATTTTAACAAGGCGGACTTCCAGTCAATCATGCAAGTAGCGGTCCTCTGCGTTTCCAACACAAGCATCGGTCGCCCGAACATTGGCGTTGTTTTCGATGAGATGGACAAGATCTGGAAGAACACCGTTAAGGTTTGGTTCTTTCGACCGACCGATACTACTTTCTATAAATTATTTTAATATTGTTTTGTTTCTGGGAATAACGTGGTTTTTTTTTTTAATTTTAATTTTTTTTTTACATCTATTTTCTACTTTTTCTTTGAACAAAAGGCAAAGCAAGGGATGAGCTCGTCAGCAATGTCGGTGTCTAGATCCTTGGAGATGATTTCCGTTTGACATGCGAAACTTGTCGTAATCCTTATGCTACTTGAGGACGACTTTATGATGTACATATTTTCTCTCTTCATTTGGGTCTCTTTTGATCCAATCCTTATAGTCATGAATGATATTGGTCATGTCATCTGCCTCCAGCTTCCACCAATATCACTAGCATCAATTCGTGTAGAATAACGCAAGCCATCATAGAAGATCGAGATCATCTATTTTGGTATTTAAAGGTCCAAATAGCTATGTTATAGTTTAGAATAATGATATTGTCACACTATCTTACGATCCCATTTTACACTCGAATCCGGTGATGATGTCATTCATATATATATAAAATAAGTGAAGAAATTTCTTGGCTTTAGTCTTTCGAGTATCAAACTAAAAAATTAGCCGTCTAGTTTGAATTTAAAGTTTCATATAGACAGACACCTTCTATTTTAGACGGAGTTGTAAAAAAAGCTTGTGTTGTCGCTACAATAAATACTACTTTTTGCTAGGAGGGGATGTGGTCGGAAAAGGTATATGATTAGTGGGAAATTTTTTTTCTCACAAAACTGTTATGTAGAAGACTCATGACTTAAAATTGGTAACATTAAGCCTTTTTCCCACTAAAGCACCAACTCATAGAGAATACGTATTTTTTTCCACCACATCACCTGCGGAGAAAGGCCATGAATTTCGTATGAAATGAGCAACGAAACTGGAAGATTTGTGAGAAATGCAACATTTTCCGATGAACAAGCTTGGTGAAATTTTGTTTTTCCTATGAACAAGCTTGGTTGAAAAAACTTCTTCCAGCAAAAATTCGGATAACTTTATAGATTATTTAAAGAAAAATTCGTGCGATTATTAATCGACTCTTGATCAGTACTGAATTTACAATTTCTTATGCAAATACTTGTCTTTTAATATTACAATTAGGAAAACTATTCTCCCATTATTTACCGACTTTTTTTACCGATTTACTTTTCATTTTTTTTTCCACTTTTTTGACTTAATGGTTAATGAAGTGTTTTTGAATGAATTTGTAATTTTTTTAAAAAAATATGTTTAATTAAGATATTTAAAAAAAGGTTTGAAAAAAAATTTGCACATTCGGTGAGAAATTTCGATAGCTTCCCTCAATGGGTAGCATCACCCTTACATGAATTAATACCAAAAATAATTCTATTCATCATCTCTATACCATATATGACCACATATCCTTTTTTTATTTTTTTTCTTTAACAAGTATGTGATGTAGGAATGATGAATAGATTAAGTGATCAGTTAGTTTAGTAGGAATAAAACAAAAATAAAGTAAAACATATATAATGTGTGGTGCAGAAAGATCTGTAGCAAAACACTTAATACTAATTAATCACTTTGAAATCGAGGTCGTTTAGATTCATCTTGAATCCTTGATAAAGAATGATGCAGAAAGTGCTGTGAATTTCTGTGACCACTTTTTGAATTAAATGAAATTTAATTATTCCAAATTATATTTGCATATTGGATGGATCAAAATCGTCATAAATATTCTAAAAATTACGAATCTTTCTATGAGGAAGAAAATTAGTCAAGTAAAATTATGAGTTGTTTGCGGCACATGACACTTTTTAACCTTTTGTTTCTAGATATGATTTTAGTGATGCCATTTTTGTTTCTTTGAAAGGGAGACCCAGTGGCCTTATTGGCTTCTTTTACAAGTATTAGTGGGATATAGTGAAGGTAGATTTCATTAAGGCCATACAAGATTTATTCATTAGTGGCTAGGGCCTCAATGAATTAAACCACACTCACATTGTCCTAGTTTCAAAAATTGAATCACCCAATACGGTCCATCAATTCAGAACCATTAGCTTGACAAATGTTTGTTACAAGGTGATTGCAAAATTTTGGCAAACAGACTCAAAAGAGTTCACAAAATCATTTATCCTCATCAATCGCCTTTTATACCTGGTAAAATAATCTAAGAAAATACCATTGTGTCCCAGGAAATCTTCCACCACCTTAAAAAGAAAAAAAGCAACAAATGGCTCATGATTGTTAAGATTGATATGGAAAAGGTTTTTTATTATATGGAATGAAATTTCATTCTTAATGTTCTAAAATGCCTACGTTTCTATTCTAAATGGATCTAATGGATACATGAGTGCATAACCACGGTCTCTTTCTCAATAGTCATCAATGGTGAACCAAATGAGTTGTTTAATCCCTCGAGAGGCTTAAGGCAAGGTGACCCTCTTTCACATATTTTGTTCATCATAGAAAGCAAAGTACTTTCTAGACTCATCAATAGATAGGAAATTTGGGTAATATTCAGGGCATTAAAATTAGCAGGAATGGACTCTATATCCCATTTGTTATTTGCGGATGACCTGATTCTTTTTAGTAAAGTATCAATTTGTAATGCAAATTCTTTCTTAAGATGCATGGATTTTTACTCATCTTGGTCTGGAAAAAGGATTAATAGGCTAAATCCTCCATTCAGTTTAGTAAGAACTCCTCCACTTTAGACAGCATATCCATCAAAGAGATTTTTGATTTTAAAACTCCATCATCCAGGATCAAATACTTAGGCCTTCCCTAAAGTTTTGATAGAGCAATTGGCAATACCTACAATGATCTTTTGGAAAAGATTCAAGCAAAACTCTTCGGTTGGAAACTGAAGCTCCTATCTCAAGTTGGCAAAACTACTCTAGTCAAATCAGTTGCTATTTCCATTCCAACCTACATGATGTTTAGTATTCTTATTCCTAAAACAATCTAAAAAAAAAAAATTGACAAATCTCTCTTAAGATTCTGGTGGGATTTTGCTAAAAAAAATCTCATAATTTCACTCTCAAGTCCTGGAACTCTATTTGCAAATCGAAATCTATGGGAGGTTTAGGAATGAGATTAACTTCCCATTTCAATAAAGCTTTGCTATGCAAATTGGGTTGGCATCTTGCCACTAATGCCACCAGTGTGTGGAACGGTCTCATAACTAGAAAATACATGAAGCAAGCTTCATGGATGTCAGCGCAGGTTAAACCATCTGATTCCAGATTTTGGAAAGGAATGATGAGACAGAGATAATTTCTAACTTCTAGTCTATGCATGCAGATTAATAATGGGGTCAGTACCAAAGTTTGGGAGGACCCTAGCATTCCCACCCGATCCCCTCCAATCCCAACACCATCATCCTCCCTCATACCTCAAGATCCACAATTGAGAGTCTCTAAGTTGATTCATGAGGAACCCAAAAGATGGAATACCCTCCTTCTACAAACTCTTTTCTCTCAAGAAACTACCAAAGAAATAGAAAAGATGTTGAACTTCTATTCCATCAAGGATAGTCTAAAATGGATCCATTACTCATCTGTAAAATTCTTTGTAAAATCTGCTATTCTACTATTATTAATCAAAACGGTAATGCTGATGTGGCAAATTTCTGTAATTCCTTAATTTGGAAAAAAATGTGGTCTTTAAAAATCCAAGACAGACTCAAACTTTTGGTTTGGAAAGTATTCAACAATATCTTTCTAACAAGATCACTTCTGAAAACTGCATTTCCTTACTAAGGATCAAACTTTTTGTCCTATATGTAACTCTGCAAAGGAACTGCCTACCATCTTTTCTTAGAGTACTCTTACTCTAGAATTCTTTGGAGACAATCACCTTGGCCCCTTAATGTCTCCTCCATTGGACAAGATCTACGCCATTGGGTTGTGTGTATACTGGACCTTGTTCATAACTTTCATATATTAGATATTAAAGTCCATAAGTTTCAACTTTTTGCTGTGATTGCAATGGGTAATCTATGGTTCTATAGATATCAGATTGTGCATGACTCTAAATATTTTTGTAATACAATTTGTTTCAAGAGTAAGCCATTCATATAGGGACCCTCCCTCCTTATGGAAAATCCTCAATTACTTTTGATGTGCAGTGAGACCAAATGGTAGCACCTCAGTTGCAATTTACAGATCACATAGTGGAGAAATTATATTCATAGTAGTTGAACAATTAGGGAGTTGCATTAATCTAAATCTAGGAAAAAAAATCATAGCGTTCATAGGAGTTAAAGAAGCTCAATCCAGACATATAATGAATATCATAGTTGAAGGAAACTCTCAAAGAACTATATTAGCATTGACAGAATTAGAAAATACTCAAGATTGGATAGCAGAAGACATCATAAGGGACACAAAACTTGTACCTATTACATATAAAAGGTTTACATCCAACAACATACATTTGTAGCTATTACGTATGTACAAACTGACGTCTTGTTTGGATAGTGAAAGTGTTTCATCTCATAATTACAACTTTTCTAAATTCTCACATAAAATATAAGAAACAATTTAACATTTTCAAATTCTAAAATAATATTAATATTAAAAAATAATATTTTAACAATATTTCATTCAACTTTCATCTAATACCATCTCATCTCACTGTACACACCGCACCTGAGCTTAACGTTCAAGTCTCTATCATTATATGATACTATGTTGACTATGATCATGCATGCCTTGTATTGGAAGTGGTGAGTGGCAAAAAGACTACATACATATATACATATACATACATATATATATATACATATACATACATATATATATATACATATATATATATATATAGTGAAAAACCTATGAGCCCCCAAGAGTTATCTAATTTATGCTTGCTGCACTACAAGAAAAACACCTATCCCAGCGATTTTATATTGTTGCAAAAAAATCGCCACAATAGATCACTTTTTGCAATTATTTTATAATTGACACACTGTTCAACATCGACAAATGATTTAAAGTGGGTGGTCCCCTGATTTTGAGTATTTGTAACGAATAATAGTATTTTTGCATCGAAATATTTCGTCGAGAAAAGTAAAAACTTGTTACGATGCTCTAATCGTCTGGATTAGGTCTGGGGCTCCAAAATCACATGAAATCTTTTATTTCCCCCCCCCCCCCCAATTTCTTTCCTTCTTCACTTCGCTTTGTTCTTCCCCATTCCTTCTCCACTGGCTAGTCCTTCACATCACTTGCTTACTCCACCCACCCTGAACGACAGCTGACTCCATTTTCGATCACCACCCAAAGCCCTTTTCTCCACCCCATTTCGTCCCGTGGAAGCTATGGTCGAACTTGTCTCCTCCCCATACTGTGTCGTGTGATTCATCATTTGAAAATGTTGGATTTTTTCAACTGCTTCCTAGTATCAGAGGTCGAGATTTAGCTGTTTGAATGAACTGGGTATCTTCTGTCATCGTGGGTATGGCTACAACTCAGAAGTGGAGATTTTTTTATCTTCATTCACGCTTGTTTAGTTACAAAATTTAAGCTTTTTGTTAATTTGTAGACTAAATATATATTTGTTGTAATTTAAGCTTTTGATTTTTTTGTTAATTTGTGCAGTTTTGAAATCATGTCCTTTTTTTCACGACTTTTGCATGTATATCTGCATTTTGTGGATGTGTTCATGTGGGTATTAGATGTTCATAATTTTTGTTTGAATTTTTTATTTTGCACACCACAAATTTGTCATTTTTTGCAATAAATTCCTACTTTATCAATCACCCATCGACATCATAGCATCTGGTTTGTTTATATATCATCCCCTTTTACCCCACAACAGATTGCATGTTGTGAAAATCCCTACCGTACCATGTACCACACACCAAGCATTCCCATAAATTGTTCAAACTATCAGAAAGTAATTATAATGGATCATCATAAAATATTGTTCAAAAGTGATAATGTCTGATCATCAGTCATTTTCATCACATATATCTGACCATGAATAAGCATTTTTCTTGTAGCAATGGGTACAATTAAATTATTCAGTATGACCTATAATTAATAATCATAATTTTAATGGTCATGAAACCTTGATATTTTAGATCCTTTGCATATTATAACCTTGTGTATGTACTTAATTGGTATAAATTATAAAAAGAGATCAGAGTCTGGGGTTAATACTACTTATATGTTCTTTTTTTTTCTTATAATACTTACATACATGCTTTATTTGATCCAGTAGTACTACTACATCTTGTTTTTTGTAATTTGTTTTGAACCTTTTTTTTATACATACATGCCTACATACATACATACATATATATATATATATATATATATATATATACATACATACATATATATATATATATATATATACATACATACATATATATATATATATATATATATATATATAATCACACTACATTTGCCTTCCAATTATTGACCATTAAAGGAAAAATCCCCAGCAACGCTAACTGCGTAGACGGGAAATTTTTTTTTGTTCAACGCGTATTTGCGGCAAAATTTAAATCATTGTGACATGATTTAAATATTCCATGAAAAATTTGTTGCGGTGATTTAGGTTGACGGAAAAACTTTAATCCAATCACCTAGTTTATTTGCAACGATTATATTTCGTCAGAAATGCATATCTTGTGGTGAATAACTGTCGCTGCAAAAAAGAGTTCGGACCTTTGAAACTATACCGACAACGGATGAAATTGTCGGTATAGAATTTTTACGGCAATTGGTGTGCATCGGTAATGAAACCAATTGCGACGATTTCAGTTCACTGTTGGGTATTTTCATTTGCAGCTATTGTTCTACTATTTAAGGTGAATATATAATCGCCATAAATAACTTTTCCCAACCACTTCAAATCATTGTTGGAATACGTTACAATAATTTGCTAGGATTTATCCAATATTTACAGTGATTATAATTTGCTGCAAATAGGTTTTCCCAATGATTTAATAGGCAATCCGAATTGCATTTGCGGCGTTTTATTTACTATTTGCAATGAATAAAAAACGTTGAAAAAAGTAGCTATTTGCAACGAGTTTTGGTATTCATTGGAAAAAAAATAGAAGTGAATAAACAAATACAATAGATGTGCAACTATTATAAATCGTTGGGATTAATACTTATAAGCGGTGATTTTAGGCACCTATTGCGGTGAACAAAAACGTTGGGAAAAACCAATTTTCTTGTACTGCTGCCTACGCCACCCAAGAATTTCCACTTCATGAGTACGTTCATGCCAATATTCTACCTATATGGTAGTTAGTTTCCTCACGTTCACGCAGTACTTCACGTTCATGATATCCATATCCATCTTCTATTTTTGAAGTAGGATCAACTCTTGAGCTCGTTGCTCATAAGCACGTGATCTAGACGTTTCCCGTCTATCCTCGAATTGGAGCCTCTCCTCCCCCCCGGCCCATCTCATTTAACACGATCCACTAGGTCATCTAATGAGACCTCTCCAGTAGTACCCTTTCTTTTTATTTTTTCAGCATTGCGCCTTCTTCCTGCTTTGTGGTCTCACTTAGGTGTCCAAAACATCACCCTGTCAGTTGTTTTCTTCCAAAATTATGCTATCTTCTTTGTTAGTAGAGGGAGCGAATTTTTTTGAACCTCGATCTCTTCAATTGAAAAGACTCCATATGTTTCTGTCATTTTTGTAGTTGATCTCTAAATTAATAGGTTCCATATATAATGCTCCAAGACAAAGGCTGATTTTCGCAACGCACGCTGCCTTATATTAATCTTGGCCTATTCTATCTATAAAGATAAAACAACATTAACATGAATCACATATATCTTTCGGTTAAGCTAAAAAAGGTTGAATTTCTATTCTATATCTACCAGCTTGACATGATCGTTGGCACCACTTGGATGCATCGCCTCGATTTGGGACAAGTATGTGCAAAACTTGTTCATGCAGTACTTTTGAATAAAAAAACCAACGATTGGTTAGATAGGGAACGTTAAGTTCGGTACATAAATCCTATTCCAACCCATAATTGGGTGGTTCTTTTGTCACACGCTCTTGGATTGAGTCAAGCCGAGACAAGGAAATTGATTCTTTGTGATCTTCTTTACTGTGAAGTTCCCGCCCATTTGATTCTTCTTACTAGTGGATCTCTTTTGCCTTTGGGGTTATCTGTTTTGAACCAGGATAAGTAGCATTCCCCGATGATTTCATTGTTAACCTAATGTCCATGCAGCAGCCTCTTCCAAGAGCGAGAGTGACAAAGAATGGATAACTATGCATTTGAGAATCCGTCCTTAAAAGAACGTTAAATGCCATGTAAAAAATTTACATAAGATATGTCAAACTGGGCAGGCGTACGTGATTGTGATGGCAGCAAGCATAATACATAAAAAAGTGGGAGGCAAGCATATGTTACTTATCAAAATCTGGGCAGACTTGGATAAGTAGTACTGGATCAGTACTGATAAATATTACATCAAGATTAGAAAAAAATAAAAACTATGAAGGTCATCAATGCCTCGTTGACATAAGCATGGACGTGTGTAATCTAAAATGCACAAGAAATAGAGAAGTGTACTATAAGAGAAAGGTACTAGAAAATTAGTGGCACACGAGACAAATGATCAAATTCATACAAAAAAAAAAAAAATAGAAATGTACTCATGGAGCATATTTTGAAACTTAAAATATATAATTGCTTATGTTTAGATTGACATTAAACCTTTAAATGAAGTTGCTCAACTAACCAACATCGAACTCCCTACTTCCAGCATTAATTATAACCGATAGAGCTGATACGAAAGGTTTTTTTTTCGTAATTAACAAGATTTTATTATTCATAAGAATAGGCAAGAACTCAAGTATATGGGACATGTATAACAACATTGCCTAAGCATGTTAGTTTAGTTGTAAAGGATGTGTCTCACCGGCTGTCTGCAACTGTTCACTTGTGTGATCAAAAGATGTTCCGACTTTGTACGCCTGGGGAAAATCCGATACTTAAGTCAGTAAATGAAACAGAATAATTTAGAATTCAAAAGAGAGATCGATCCCCTACTATTGGAGTTTACCTGGTATATATAGACTCTGACGTGATGCTTATCGGTTCAAAATTTATCAGCGTAGATTATTATCCTATAACTGAATTGATCACATATTTGCATGAAATCTCGATCTTCCTGTGAAAGGTGGCGCGGTGGCGCGCTGTGTGTGTGACTTTGATGTGCCTTGGACTCTGTAGTTCCTTTCAGTTAACCAAGAGCCTTTTGTATTGGGCTCTCTTTATATTTGGGTTTTTAACTCGGAATGGGCTTTTAACTAAAATAGGCCCTCCAACTACCCCACTAATTCTTTTTGCTGAATGGCGTATGGAATTCGTTTTGAGAAATCTTGCAGCCTTATAAGTGTCGTGAACCTCGTTATGGGCCCCCTTTTCCTTCTCTTTTTTTTTTTTTTTGAAAAGCAAGTGGCCATATGGGACAGGCCCAGCCCATTATTGAGTTCCTGCTGATTTTTCATATTCCTCCTCCTGGGCCATTTTACTTTTCCAAGAATCGAGGAGCCCCCATGATTTCTTGCTGACGTGGCGAAAAGGGGGGGTTTCGTGTGACGGTTACTCTTTGGCTTTAGTGTCAGGCTATGATGCCTATGGCTGTTGGCGTTCTATATTCTTTCTTCTTTAAATACCTCCCTTCTACCTTCTTCATTCTTCTCTCTGCTTATTCTCCTTTTTGCGCCTTTCTTGTTCGTGCTTCCTTTCTGGTTCTTGCTTCTTGCCCCTTCGGTTTTCTTTGTCTTCTTGTTCCTTTTCTCTTCATATTCTATGGCTAAATACGGTGACACCTTTGTGCAAGCCTTTGATGTCTCGAAAGGCACAACCTTCGATGGGTATGCATGGCGTTCATCCCTGCGAGAGAAGCATCTTCTCTTGATTCGGGAGGAATATCGCATCCCTAAGGAAGCAGTAATGGAGGCTCCCCCATCGGGGTGCTGTGATGCCGAGGGTTTTGCCGATAAGGTTACTTTGACCCTGTCTCTGTTGTCTCATGGGTTGAGACTTCCTTTCTGTTGCCCCCTTCGCTACATCTTGGATTTGCTCAATATTGCACCCGCTCAACTCCATCCCTTTGCACTGAGGGCTTATCTTTGCGCTTGCATTGTTTACCGTATGGTTTTGGAGCCTCTCAGGGATGTCTACCCTGAACTAAACTGACCGCCAATGAGTTTTTGGCTTTGTATACTGTGAGGTCGTCTGCTAAGGGTAATGTCGCTAGCTTTCGTAAGAAAGAAAGAGGGCAAACTTTGGCCCAATTTGATTCTCGATATTCCAATGCCAAAGCTGGGTTGAACAAGTTTTTCTTTATTTTTGGTATGGACTAGGACATTCCTGCCCTAGATCTCCTTTTTGGGATTTTCCAGTTCGGGCGATCTGGCGCCCTATTCCTGATAACAAGAGTTTGTGGGCAAAAATGACGCCTTTGTGATGTAGGAAACTGTCCCGAGTTGAGATTGTTTGTTATTGGGTGGAGGCCCATCCTGAAGATCTTTGGACCAATTTCTTGCTGACGCCAACTATATTGACCAATTCTTGATGTCCCCCAACCGCTCCCATGCTTAGGGGTGTTCGTTCATGATTTCAGATGTAATCCCTGCTCCTTTACGAAAACCCTTTGAGTGAAATAAGGAGGATAGTCGTTCTGAGCCAGGGAAGAAAGCGAAAAAGATGAAAAGATCCTCAAAGAAAGAAGACGAAGAAAATAAGGAGGTTAGGAGCAAGAAAAAGAATGATGATGGCAATCAGAGAAAAAGAACCCGTCCTGAAGGCTCTCCTCCCTCATCGCCTCCTTAAAAGAAAACCTGGTGCCCTTTGAGGACGCCAGGGTCCGTACGCCTATGTTGCCAGATGATTTGGCGCCTTTGGAGGGCGCCCAGATTCATACGCCTGTATGGCAGTTGGAGGAAACTGTTGTTCCTTTGGGGGGCGGTCAGGCTCAACCGCCCACCCCGCCAGTCATTGCCGCGCTTCCATCACCTTACAAATCCTCTGTGAGACCATGCTCTTCTGGCCTACGAGACTGAAAATTTGGCTAGTATGACCCTTTTTGATTTGGCGGTCACCTTTCAGGTTGAGCCCCCTCTACCAACAGGCCCACTATCAGCCACCCTTATACCTAAATTTCCAATAGTTAAAGGTCGGGTGAGAGAGAGCGAGTTGGACACTGAGGTTGCGGTCGCCCTTGATTTGGATGTCGTTACGGGCACCGAGCTTCGTGAAGACTTGGGTGCCAAAGATGTTGAGCCGGTTGGCGTTGTTGGGCATATGTCTCCTCACCGTGAGATCATCCGTGTTGAGGTGGAAGCAACACAACTTTCCCCAAGGACCCCGCCAGCCATTGTTTCTGGTGGAAGTACCCCTTTGCCGGTTGATAGTGGCGAAGGCCTTTCTTTTTCCCCCTCTATACCCCATCCTTCGGGGGTGATACCGAGTCCTTTCATGAAGAGGAATGGAGCAACTTTTTGCGAGAAGACTCTCACTTGATTGAGACTGACATGGCCTATACCAAGTCCCTCCCTCCAACTATATGCCTTGGGAGTCCGCCAGAGAGGGGGCGGATTCAAACCTGAGGTTGGCAGAAGCACCTTTGCTTGGGGTTGGCGGGGATGCCAGTGGCGGCGCCTTTTCTACCTCCGCCTACACCCAAGCTGAAGCCGTTGCTCGGATGACAAACTATTTCAGGGATTGGTTTTTCAAGGTACCCACGGGAATTGTTTTTTTTTTTTTTTTTTTATCACGCAGTTCTTTACTTGGGTTGTTTTATTTCTTCTTTCTTGTAGGGTGTTAATGATCTGGCGGCATGGATTGTTGCGGATCGCGCTCGCCTGGAGGAGGAGGTTTAGGAGCAGCGGAAGTTGTGCCATGCTGCCAAGCGTGCTTCTAAGAAGTGGCAGGAGGACAAGGCTGAGCTAGACTCCTTATTGGAGTAGAAGAAGGAGCTTGAGATTTTGCTAGAACAGTCGGAGGGCTATTCCTATTGGCTCCAAGGTGATTTGGAGATTCTTGAGGAGTAGGTTCTCCAGCTTCGTGAAGCTGTGCACCTGGCTCAAGTGGCAAAAGTTAGGGATGACCTCACCCTGAAACTTCTTCAATCTAAAAGGGACTTGGCAAGGTCCCAACTTTCTGAGGATCAGGAGGGCTTTGAAGGCAACCTAGCCTCCCTTAACTCTGAGCTTCTCGCCCTCAGTTAGGACTTGGATTTTACTTGTGAAGAGCTGACTCGCTCATAGAAGCAAGGTCTGGAACTAACTCAGCAGCTGGCAGCCTCCCTGGAGAAAGCCCGCCTTGCTACCCTCGATCACTCTGAGGCACAGGGGGCTCTTGCAGAGTTTCAAGAACACCATCAGAAATATAAGAATGACCTTCTGGATTTAGACGAGGACCTTAGGAAGGCAAGCTTGCTAGCTGTTGCCAAGGAGCAGCATCTAGCCCAAAAGAAGGACGAGTTTTCCACTGCCCGGGCTGAGGTTGAACGCCTGTGCAGTCAGTTGGCCTGTGTTCCTGCAACCCAGGATCGCGCCTTTGCTTATAGTTATGGCGTTGGCATTCTAAGGCTCAGGTCCCATCTTATAATTGATCCTGCCATGAACCTTGCGGCGTTAGACCGGGGCTTATTCATTCCCGAAGAAAACAATTGACGTCGGGCTGATACTTTTGGGCAGAAGGAGATGCCTGACGCTTTCATAGGCGTACCCCCACTGCCGCCGCCTGATGATGCTCCTTGGCCCCTTTATCTTTTCTTTGGAACTTTTGCATCTTTTACTTTTTGATGTATTTTTTGTAAATAAAGGACTCTGTTTCGTTCCAAAATTTGTAATGGTGCATGTCCGCTATGTTCCTTGCTATACATCTTTTTTCTTGAGCTTTTTACTCATTTGTGTTGCTTGCTCTTTTCCTTTTGGCCTTGCAAATTACTAGAGTTCTATAGAGGGGTAGCGTGGTCTGATGACCTCCGAGCCCTTTTACATGGCACCGCAAGCTGTTAAATCTTACTTTTGGTGTTTAGGGGTGGCGTGGTTTGATAACCTTTGCGCACTTTTACATGGCACCACAAGCTGCTAAGGCTTGCTTTTGGTGTTTAAGGGTGGCATGGTCTGATGACCTTTGCGCCCTTTTACATGGCGCCACAAGTTGTTAAGGCTTGATTTTGGTGTTTGCCTTGGTCGTGCCTATTTTTCACTGAGGATCCAAAACGTGACAATTCGTGAATACTGTCAGGGTAATGCAAATACTTTCATAATCATAAATATAAACGTAGCAACGTGGATATAGAAAAAACCAAATTCAACAAAAATAGAAATACTGTAAATGCTACTGATAGAATTTCTTTAAATGCTTTGCGTTCCATGGATGTGGCAGCTCCTTGCTCTAGTTGTCTTTCAGTCAATACGATCCAGGCTTGTTGTTGGCAATCACCAGATAAGGCCCTTCCCATCGGGGCCCCATTTTTCCTTCGCCTTGGGTAGCCACCCCGCTTTTCTTCAAGCCAGGTCTCCTACTTTAAAGGTTCTGGGCCTTATTCTCTCGTTGAAGTATTGCTTGGCCTGTAGCTTGCTTTCGCTATTTCCCTTTTTTCCTCTAACAAATTGAGGTACTCTTCTATCTTCTTGTCTTTTTGGGCGGCTGAGAAATGACTGGTTCTGTAGCTTGGGAGCGCTACTTCGACTTGGGCTACTGCCTCGCAACCATTCGCCAATGTGAATGGAGATTCTCCTGTTGGAGTCTTTGTCGATGTTATGCACACCCAAAGCACCCCGAGCAGTTCCTCCGCCCATTCCCCTTTCTTCTTTGTGACCATTTTCTTTAGGATTGAGAGTAATGCCTTGGTTGTTGCTTCTGCTTGACCGTTGTCTGTCACTATGCTTTGAGGGATCCCGAACCTGCAAACGACATTTTTCTAATGAAATTTTGTTACGATTTTGCTCATTATGGATGCTAGTGGTTCTGCCTATGCCCATTTTGTGAAGTAATCCACAGTTTCAATCATGAATTTTATCCCGCCCTTTCCTGGTGGGAAAGGTTCAACTAGGTACACACCCCATTGGGCAAAAGGCCAAGGCGCGGTCATGGACGTTAACTCCTTTGGAGGGGCGTGTGGTACTGGGGCATACGCCTGGCATTCGGTGCACCTTCTACTGAACTCTTGAGCATCCCTCAATGTGTTGGGCCAATAGTATCCTGCTCTTACCGCCTTTCTTGCCAAAATTTTCCCACCTGAATGGTTTCTACATATTCCTTTATATATTTCTGCCAAGACTTATTGTGCCTCTTGTGTGGAAATGCATTGTGAGAGCTTCTTCCCCAATTAAGTGATATATTAAGATATTAGGTTACCATTGATGCAGTTGAAGAGCATGTTGGGCATGTGGGTTGAACATCAAATCCTTACCAAACAAAATCAGATTTTAACCCTTACTCTTCATGGTAAAATTGGGCATGTGGGTTTGAGAAACTTAGGGGTACCCACCATCCATGCAGAGGAAACAGTTGTAGTAACTTGGGATTAAAGTGGGATTAAATCTTTGATCCCCCATAATATTATTGATCTAATGATATGATTATGTTATTCAGTTAAAAAAAATGCACGCTAGCAATATACAGGGATTATATTCTCCTCATCAATTTTATCGTTTAAACTATTAATTAATCTTAATAATTTTTTCATTTAAAATTTTGAAACCATTCATTATTTATTAATTTTTGTCCTAAAACCATTTAATTGGCTTAATTCTCAACTCACGTTTATTTATTTTAATAACCAACGTCATGAGGCATTGAGGTGCATATATAAAATTTATTGAATTTCCTAGTAATTTCTCTCTCTACTGAAATAAAGTTTATAATTTTTTAATCACTAACATAGAGATAAGTTAAGGATATTAAGGAGAATGCATGCAGACCATGATCATGAAGCTTCTCACCAAATTTTGAAAATCAAGATGCAAATATAATACTTTTTAAAACATTTTATTTATTGTAATTTAATGGGTCAAATATTTAAGTGTGCTAATATATTGTATGTTTGTTTAATAAATTTTTATATATAATATTCTTGCTCAGAGGGCCAGATCTACGACTACTAATACATAATTAAAAACTAATCATGATCATGCATGATGCTGATCGATCCTACTTCCACTGGTGCATGCACTTCATTTTGTAGAGTCAATTAAAGAATATGAAATACAATATTAGTAATGATCTTGTAATAAGAATAAAAATGGTCATGAGGATGACGCTTGGTCATGCTTGAGAAAAGAATAAACTATATATGATGGTGAGTTTAACACTTTATAAGTCGTGAGATCATCATGTGCATGGTAAATTTTAACAAGGTTTCTTCATGTTACCTAAAAAAAAAAAAAAAGAATGTCTGGCCTAGCTAGGAGAAAGATCATGTTTCTAATACAAGTTACATAATGAAACATTGAAAAGTAATGTTTCCAGCTTTAACAAAATATGACACCGAATTATGAAACTGCAAGCATGCATGCATTATATGCATGTTCCTTAACACACATACATGGCAAATTGATGGACATGTGCACCTAATTATTAGCTGCTTTCAATGTACATACAGTGAAGTTTTAACACACTTCCATGTTTAATGAACTTTTATCTCTCTCTCCTCTTTGAATTTGCTGTAATTTAATAATATTAACTTATACTTGCCAACTAAGTTTTAGTTTGCCCCCTTACAAGAGTAGTGCATGTTGAAATGAAAGGCTCAACAAAAAGCTAAAAGAAAGTAATTAAAATTATACACATGCATTCTAGTAAATATATAATGACCCGGATATTTGGTAACAATTCAGCTTAAAACTGTGCTGCTGCCTGCCTCCAATTTCATATAAACATCTCTTACACATTTTATCAAACACATTGCATGCATATAACACAACTTACAAACACATTACACATTTTATCAAACACATTTCTTTACTACAAATTTACAAAACAAATTCATTTCAATCACAACAAAATACCCAAACGTGCATGCTATATGAATAACGGAATATATAAAATTAAATCAAGCAATTTAATTTTAGGGCTTGGAATCGGGTTCTCACCGTAGGCTGAAGCTTGAATTGAAGTCGCGCACTATGGAGGAGCAAAGACTCACGGAGAGAGGGAATGAGGCAGCTTGGTGGAGGATCACTTGTGACGCCCCGACTCCCACGTACAAAAAGTCTCGGGAATCGTGACGACAGGATGATGACAACACGAGTCACGCATCCCAACGACAAGTGCCAAGTGTGTGCAACAAACAAATAGTGCACGAAATAATACGCAGCAAATAATATAAATAAGTCACTAAGTACCAAAATTTTAGTTTAATACAAAACTTACCAAAATACAAGTATATTGAAAGTTAAAACAGTTATCTAAGAAATACAACATAAGCCAATATATACACATGGGAAACAAATCCCATAATCCAAAACAGCAGTAGCCACATGCCACTTCTCCACTGAGCCGATCCCTAAGGCTCGTCATCCTAATCCTCATCTACACCAAAATCTACGATACCAAAAATGGTATCGCAGGTAAGAAATAATCCAAACAATCCCAAAGATAAAAATGCATTCAATGCAACCAACATGCATGCATATGATGAAATATGCACCAAATCCAAAATATCATTTTTCTCCGAAAAATTAATATTTTCCAACAGACGCCAAAATCCCATTTTTTGCCCAAAAACAAAAGTCCGTCATTTTTCCAGAAAATGATTTACACAAAAATAATTATTGGACACTGTAGGCGAGAATCACAGGCGGGACTCTACCACCATCCCTATTGCGTGCACCGTAGGTGGGAATCGCAGGAGGGACAACACCACCATCTCTGCTTACCACCATCCCTACACGGACACCGTAGGCGGGAATCGCAGGCGGGACTATACCATCATCCCTACAGTTCCTTTCCACACAACACAAAAAAAACCCAATGGAGCACTGTAGGCGGAAATCACAGGCGGGACAACACCATCATCCCTACTTACTACCATCCCTACAGTCTCTTTTCCCTTTTTCTCATATGAAAATCCAGTTTTCAATAAACACATGAACATGAATGCAATTATATGAAAATCTAGTTTTCAATTTACAAACATGAACATGTGTGCAATATGCAATAAACCAACCCGACAACAATTCCCAACAACCAAACCAATCACAATAAAACCAAACACACAAATACTCCATCCTCAATCCATCCGACCCCCATAACTCTTCGGATTCAGTCCGGCACAACCAACCAATCACAGTAATATTAAATGAGTTAGTGCAAAAATATATTAAAATCTCAAAAGATGTTTGAAAAAATATTTACAGCGCTATAAAATATTTTTCAGATGATCATGGAAGAGCTGGAAGCGCCAAAATAGCAACTCCACAGTGTAAAAACACTGTGGCCGAAATACACAGTAAACCCAAATTTAAACGGGGTCAAACGAAGCCTAGGGAACGGTAGGGAAGGGCCTATGGAAGGTGGTGAAACTAATGAAAATAACGGTTGGCCATGGGTGGCCGCCGAAACGGCGGTGGAAGGCCAAAAAGCTAAAATTGGAGATGAGCTCGTGGTGGTGGCTCCGACTATAGATCGGAGCCGAAACTGGGTAGGTTAGGACGGCAAGAGGCCGGTGATGATGTGGTGAAGAAATGGTGGCCAATGGTGGCCGGACGGCGACGGTGGGACGAAGAGAAGCCCGTGGCTTCTCACGGCTCGCGGCGGCATTAACCGGCCTAAAAATGGAGGGGCTGACTCACCGGCAGCTGAGGAGTCGACCAGTGCCGGCGGTGAGGGTCACGGTCGGCCGGCGGCGGCGCTAGGAGCTGAAGGCCGAAACGCACGGGGGAGAGAAGAGAGAGAAGGTCCGGCTGTGCGGGAGGAGAGAGAGAAACTGAAAGAAAAAGGGAAGAAAAAGAAAAAGAAGAGGAAAAGAAAAGATGGAAAATGAAATGAGGTCCAACTCTCACATCTCGGGGTCCAAAAAATGATCCAACGAAAAAGATTTTAAAACTGAAAACTAAATAAAATTAATCAAACGCAGTGAAATGCTTAATTAAAACAATAATAATTTTAAAACCCAAAAATAAACCAATTTAAATTAAAGATCACTTTAAATGTAAAACAGTAAATAATATCAATAAAGCACATTAAAAATAATTTTCATAATTTAAAATATTATAAAATATTATAATAAAACCTCTACAATTTTAAAACAAGATAATAAATCTACAAATTAATTAAAATAATCCTTCATTAAAAATATACTAAAATACGAGGTGTTATATCACTGGTTCAGCCGTTCAGAGTCTTCAAATGTGAGACTTGGTCACTTGAGAGAGAAGGAGGAAGGAGGAAGAAGGAAGAAGGGAGAAGGGAAGGGAATGGGGTCCTGCATTTTGGACCCCCCGTATGATGAAACGACGCTGTTCCACATTAAGTGGAACGGTGCCGTTTTATTTTTTTTTGAAAAAAATAAGAGTTAGAGTTCAGAGCTCTAAGGAGCTCCGAACTCCAACTCCAACTCCGATTCCCTATTCAGAGCCACTCTGCACTCCGACTCCATTTCCAATCACTCTCACTCCGACGGAGTTGGAGTTAGAGCGGAAGTCGGACGGAGTCAAAAATTTCAAAATTTTGCACAGCCTTATTTGCCCCTATCTTGGCGGTAATAGAAAGTCCTGCCACGAGCGCCTCATATTTGGCTTCGTTGTTCATGACTTTAAAGGTCGGTGTGTACCGTTCTTGGCCGTTGGGGCTCACCAAATATATTCCCAGGCCCCCGCCCGCCCAGCAAGATGAGTCATCTATGAAAAGTGCCCATGGCTTTCCCACTGGGGCTATCACGTCTTCTTGAGGGAAGCTTGAGAATTCCACCATAGAATCTGCTAGTGCTTGTCCTTTAACTGTCTTACTTGGCTCATATTCTAAGTCAAACTCGCTAGCATCCTATCAACCTCCTTGTGCTGTCTGGTTTCCTTAAAGTTTTTGCTAAAAGGGTCTCTGTAAGTACCTTTATGGTGTGAGTTTAGAAGTATGGGCGGAGCTTTTTGGCCGCCGTTATTAAGGCAAAAGCTAACATCTCAATCCGAGGGTACCTTATTTCTACTCCTCTGAGAGCCCGGCTCATGTAATATACAGGATGCTGGGCAGTCCCCTCCTCCTTCACTAGGACGGTGGGCACAATATGTGGGGAAACTACAAGGTATGCACAAAGCACATTGCCTTTCTCTGGCTACCTTAGGAGTGGTGGACTGGCCAGGTGCTGCTTCAACTTCTCGAAAGCCTCATTGCACTCTTCATTCTAAGGATGCACCTTGCGCAGTACCCGAAAAAGGGATGACATTTGTGGGTTGACTGGGCTATGAACCTACCCAAGGCGGCTACTCTGCCTGCCAATCGTTGTGATATGAACACGCAGGAAATGAATCCCTTGAACCCACAATCAATTTGAAAATGCACCCAAAAAATTAAAACTCAAGTCAATAGATGGAGAATCTAGACCCGATGAGAACTTGTTTCAAGAACCTAAATTATATTAAAATCTAGACCCGATGAATAACCCGTCTCAAGAACCCAGATTATAAGGAAGAACTCCACAAAGGTTGTGATTTATCTTTAATAAGTTCAAAAGTTCAATCAAGAACAAGAAGAGTAAAACTCAACTCACAATGAAGAAATTCATCAAATTTCATAAACTAATCTTCAAATGAGGTTACAAAGAGTATTTAATGCAAAACCTAATTGAAACCCTAACCCAAAATAAATCTCTTTCTTCCAAAAGTAGCCCTGGATGAATAGTGCCATGTGAACAATACCGCGGCTACAGTAATCGCTACAGTACCTCTGTTCAAAACCCTAGTTCCTAAAATATAACTTTCCAAATAAGCCTTTGGCCAAAATACAAGGCCTTCTCAAAAATCCTAGTTCATAAGAAATAAGACATATGTAGGCTAAATATCCTCAAGCCTACTTATTCTAAACTAATAAAATAAATCGTTTAACCAAATGGAAAGCCTCCAATAACAATAGGCCCTATCTCTATGTCTTGTCTTCCACAGCTTGAATCAAGTGAATCATAACTGGTTCTCCTTCTTTCAAGCCCATCTTGAGTGTTGGGCTTTTGCTAGTTTCATCCTAAGTAGACTGCACCAATCCTTGCATTACTTCCTTGATCTTCTGGGCTCTTGATCTTGTAATTAGCCCATCTGGAACTTACAAATGATCTTTAAGACTAGGTCCACTTTGGTTCCTATCACGTTGAGTTTTGTTCAAGTTTCTTGGCGGTTTCATCTTGAGTATGGCTGCTATCTTCTCTATAGAAGCCTTGATTCCTCTTTCAGACACGATAAATCCCAAGAACTTTCCTGACTCAACCCCAAAAGCGCATTTGGCAGGGTTCAGTCTCATTTTGTAGTGGCATAAAATCCCGAATGCGACTCATAGGTCGTCGAGGTGATGGGCAGGCTCCTTACTTTTTATCAATAGGTCATCCACGTAAACCTCCATTGATTTCCCAATATGTTCTTTAAACATCTGATTAATCAATCTCTAGTAGATTGCTCCTGCATTTTTCAACCCAAATGGCATGACCTGGTAGCAATACAGCCCGTGGTCCGTTATAAATGAAGTTTTCTCCTTGTCTGACGCGTGCATTCGTATCTGGTTGTACTCTGAGAAAACATCCATGAAATTTAACATATGGTGCCCTGTTGTTGCATCCACAATCACGTCAATGCGTGGTAAAGGGAAACTATCTTTTGGGCAAGCTTTATTCAGATCAGTGAAATCCACGCACATCCTCCACTTTCCATTCGCCTTCTTTATCTTCTTGTTGTTTGACTATTAGCAAGTAAGCGGCTGGGCGCCTACACCTCCTGCTAGGCATAAACTGGGTTAGGAACTGTTTAGCCAATTCTTCAAAGCTGTCTATTGATTTCGGCTTGAGGGACCTAAACCACCCTCTTGTTGTTCGCCTTAGGGTTAAAGGGAAGGCCTGGCATGCAATCTCACCTGGAAAGCTGTGGAGCGTGATGTGGGCTTTGAAATGTACTCATGGAGCATGTTTTAAAAACTTAAAATATATAATTGCTTATGTAAAGACTGACATTAAACCTTTAAATGAAGTTGCACAACTAACCAACATTGAACTCCCAACTTCAAGCATTAATGATAAGTGATAGAGCTTATACGAAAGGTTTTTTTTTTCCCATAATTAACAATATTTTATTATTCATAAGAATAAGCAAGAACTCAAGTATACGGGACATGTATAACAACATTGCCTAAGCATGTTAGTTTAGTTGTAAAGGACGTGTCTCACCGGCCATCTGCAACTGTTCACTTGTGTGATCAAAAGATGTTTTGGCATTGTATGCCTGGGAAAACTCCGATGCTTAAGTCAGTAAGTGAAACAAAATAATTTAGAATTCAAAAGAGAGATCGATCCCCCACTATCAGGGGTTACCTGGTATATATTGACTCTGATGTGATGCTTATCGGTTCAGAGTTTATCGGCATAGATTATTATCCAGTAACTAGATTGATCACATATTTGCACGAAATCTCAATCTTCCTATGAAAGGTGGCGCAATGTGTGTGTGACTTTGATGGGTCTTGGACTCTCTAATTCCTTTTGGTTAATCAGGAGCCTTTGTATTGGGCTCTCTTTATATTTGGGCTTTTAACTCGGAATGGGCCTTTAACTAAAATAGGCCCTCCATTAGTGATACAATAAATTGATGAAAATTCATGCTATGAAAATTAATTAGAATCAACCAATGGAGTAAAGTATTAAAAAGAAATTCCTAATCTCATCCATTGGCTGGTCTTGATCGTCAAACCTTCTTTCATTTCTCTCACTCTAAATACACCACCATAAACATATTGGAACCATCTTTTATATTGATACAACCTGAGACTAGTTTTTCCGAGTGCCTCTCCAAGAAAGTAGCTAGGAGGTTGATTACCCTTCTTGACATCACTTAAGCTAATCCCATACGAGCAAAGACTTCATTTCACAATGTCATGGCAATCTCACAATGAAGTAGTAGTTGTCTAGAGTGAAGTTCTTCCCCAAAGAAGTGATCCATACAGAAAATGTTGCCTTTAGGAGGGCCTTTGTCTCCCAAATACTCTTCGATCATTATCATGGATTTGTATTATACATTGTCATGGCTTGGTAGAAAGAACGGACTGTGTACTTCCTTTATTAGAGGGGCACCAACAAATCTTGATTTAGATTCCCCAACAAATGGGTGGAGTACACTAGGTCATAGAACTCTTGTGCATCTATGAGAAATGTAACATTCTATTGAGAAGTACCATTAGATAAGATTAAGAGGTATGCAATTGAGGTTTCTTTCATTCTTTCTATATCATAAACTTGTGGATGAGCTTCCTTGAATATCTTATCTCCATACCATACATCATGCCAAAATCTAATTTTGAATCTATCACCCACCTTAGAGCGGATATTTCTTAGATATATGATATAAATATAAATATAAATATATATATATATATATATATATATATATATATGTCTCAACCTCTTCTTATGTGATTCCATAGCTCCAGTATTCTATAAAGCCCACTAACCTCATTCGAACACCGTCCTCCTGTTAGACCTCCACGTAAAGTTGCCTCTAGGAGTGCTGCCCATGTCCTAGCCATGTCAAGGATATGCCCCTCGGACAGCCCTTGGACATGCCTTGTCAAGCACGGGGCGCCCAGCATGCCCATGGACAGGCCACATGCATGCCTTGGCCGGTGCCATGACAAGCATGGGGCGTCCAGCATGCAGGCCATGCGCATGCCTATGCGCAGGCCAGGCCATGGGCCCAACGAGGTTAGTGGTCGTGCGTAGCACAACGCACAGCCAAGCATGCGCATGCCAAGCACATGCCCCTGCGCATTCACCTTGGCTGCAGGCCTTACGCACACCCAGCCGGGCCCATGCGCATGCCCAGCCGGGCCAAGCGCATGCACAGCAGTCGGGCCATGCACATGCCCATGTGTGTGCACAACAGCAAGGCCATACGCATGCCCACCAGGCACACGCACATGGCCCCAGCCCCATGCCCCACGTCAGCGAGGTTAGTGGTATGCCTTCCAAGCATGCCATCTAGCGCATGACTCTAGCCCGTGCCTTGCCGAGCAGGTCAGTAGCATGCCCACCAGGCATGCCATCCAGCGCATGGCTCTAGCCCAAGCCTTGCAGCAGGCACACATGGCTAACTATCAGCAGGCTGAACATGACACCATGTCACGCCCACTAGCCGGCCCTTGCATGGCACCATGCCATGCCCATCAGCTAGCCATGCAGTGCCACCTAGCCATGGACCAGACCGAAGACCACCATGCACCATCTTAGCCGACCATGGCTCATGCATGCCACGGCCATGTGGTCCATGCCACTATCTTTATTTATTTCCAAGGGACTTATTGGGAGTTTTCAAATTGTTTTGCTTCTAAATAGGACAACTTTCATTTGCTTTAGAATCTTTTAGCAAATTCACTAGAGTGAGGACTATTGTTTGAAAGATCATAGACGGTGCTTTGCACTTGGACTTTTTGGGTGAAATTCGTGAATCCCAAAGAGAGGATTATTCCATGCAATTCATTGAATTGGAGTGATTCATTTATCTTGTTCTTCAACTTGGTGCAATTCGTGAATCCAAGTTGATTTATCTTTGTTCTTGATTATTTATCAATATATGAGATTTACTCAATTCTTGTGCAATCCGTGAATCAAGTGTTGAATTGTTACCTTTTGACCATTCAAGTTCATAAATATTTTTACTTTGTTCTTGAGTGTTCTTCATTGTGTTCTTATTGTTTTTCATTACATTATCTTTCAATCCATCCAACCCATTGTTTTGGCCAATCCTAGTGTTTGTCAAACTTTCCATAAATTGTTCCCTCCATCCACCTAGCCTAGCCGAACCTCACCTTCCATATTAGTTTAAATTCAAATTTCAGCCAACACTTGCCTTATATGAATTTGACATAGCCGCCCCTCCTACTTTCCATATTGGGATCTCTATAATTTAGGAATCATAATCTTACCATATCCTATCCATAACCGGCCATACCATCTTTCAAAGTCAAATCCCAAAATTTTAGGAAACATCCTAAAATCTCTCAACTCCCCATTCAGCCAGCCCTAGCCGCCCATCACCTAAACCTTAATCTCATCTTCCAACCCTAAACCAAAGCTCAAAGTGGCGCCAACCCTAATCCACACTAGGGCCATGCACCACTTTCCATTCTAGCAACCCAAACACTTAGCCATTTTCTCATCATTCCATACACTCATTCTAGCCTTAACACATAACCTCACCATACCAAAGTTGCCACCTTTGTTCGAGAATGAAACAAGAGAGGAACGAGCATTCGGTTATCTCAAGGAGATCCTAGCCGTGGTGATCATAGTGTTTAGAGACTTAACCGAGATTCCTAACACCTCCCCATGGTTCACCATGCTTCAATTTGATAACACCACAAACCCCCCCATTCATTTTGGTATCTTCATAGATATTTTCCAGGCGAGGATTTGTTGAAAGGCTGCAAGTTCTGAATTCCCAATTCTCCTTATTGAATAGGAGGGCATATTGTAGCTCATTTCACTAAGTAAAATTTATACACAGTCATTTTTTTAAAAGAATACCTAATGAATATAACAAGAAGTTGCAGATTATATTTAAGATATTTAGCTCATAGTATTATATGTAATTAGTTGCTTTCCTTCTGTCAAATTTTTGGTCAAAACTTATTATTATTATTATTTTAGGAGGGGCAATTTTTCCCGGTAGTGGATGAATAAAGGTTATCCCCTGCTGCATAAACAAATTTGTAGAGTTTGGAATCTTGGAACCTATCCTTGTAAAATTCTACCACTAGTAAAAAAGAATGGGGGGATGTCGACAGACTACCACTACATCATCCGGTACCGGGCTAGGAGGCTGGTTACATCCAATTATCAAAGCAAAGGCAATGTAAATAAGGCTGTACATAACATCTCTGAAAAAAAAAATAGATATATGAATAATTACGTTCTCATTCAACCCAATTGATGTCTAGCTGTTTTAGCTTCGTGAGCCACTTCTGTGTATCTTGAGAAATATGAGGTTTAGATGGAGTCTTTTTATTTTCACTCTCTACATCAGTTGATGTTACATGGTCAATTTTCTTATCTTTGGTAGGGTTCCCCTGCCTATTGGGGTGCCTCACCTTGAGCGAGAGAAGACGTGAAACTTCATGAAGTCCACCCCATTTTTCCAATGCACGCGCAATATCATAACGACCTGTAAAATTTTCACATAGATTTAATTGAAATTGGACTAACAATTCAAAACATGTATGAAAGTACACTCCTGATATGCAACAAGGACAAAGAAAACATGTATCCCAACCATTGCGCCATTGCCAGTCCTATATGCAGATTATGGAGTCTGAACAACTCTAAAAACTGAGGGTGGCCTTTAATCAGAACACTGGAAATTGGTTTAGGTAGTCATGATGTGGTGTAGGGCATGCAGTTAAGGTAGGAAGTGAAGATTCTTGTGCTTAACTCATGAAAGACAACAAATTACTATTTTTTCAATTCTCTATTTTTTATTTCATCCCTCCAATATTCCCGAGGATGTCTGTGTAGTCCATTCAAGTTATGAAAGATAATTTGCATAGACTGTACTGCCTATTGCCTTCTGAAACATGGGAGATTATTTTCACCTACCTGCACGCTCAAATGTTTTTCTACTGGGCATAAACGATGGGTCCATACCCCAGCTGCGTTGGAATCGATTTATCTGCAATCGAAAAGAAAAAAAAAAAAAAAAAAGTAAGAGAAGCACCTCAATGAAAGCTAGGTACTTGACATATTTTTCTCAGATTATGTAAACTACCAATTACAACAATAGAATCGCACTTTTTTTTTTCACATTAATGGTTAGTTCAGGTCAAAATAACAAATACTTATTAGATTGTTAGTGCTGAGCTAGGCATTCAGTGGTTTCCAATAGCCAAACTAACAAACAATAAGAAGTCTGGCACTGGACTGGACTTTTTCAGGTGACTAAAGAACTCCAATATTTGAATTGAGTCATAACCTGAGCCACAAAAGATGCTCAACATAAACACACTACATTATGTCCTTGTTGATTGAGAATCTAGTGAGGCATTCTTGTCTGCCAAACTAAAAGGCACATCTGAGCACCTAGGATGGATGAGAAGCAACTTAGGCATTCTTGAGAGAGAGAGGAAAGTCAGTTTGATGGGTGAGTGTTTGAGAAGGAAAGTAAGAAATTAGGGTTTTAGATTGTGGGTGTCTGTTGGGTTACATTTGGTCAAACCCCACCACTATTTCTAAATCATGGATTCAAAACGAACATGCTGACCATTGAAATTGAACAATGATATGGTCAGTTCCAGTTGGGTCAATCATTAAGTTCCGTCTGCTAACAAACATTCACTATGGTCAGGTCCTAGTCTCAGCATGGATGAAAACAAGACTAATAGCAAGAAGCTGGAGACCTATGTGACCTGTCAGAAGACAAAGTTTAACTTTTACATTCTACCTCTTCCTGCAAATTTTCAAGCTTGTCCCAGTATCCCTTTGGTTTGCGGTGTTTGTATGCAAGAGTGAGATTCATTAGCGAGGCGATTCTTCTAAATCCACCCATACGTGTGATTGCCTTCTCGATATCTACTCTTCCATGCAAACGGAGTTGCTTTCTCATGGGCATAAATCCTTCCTGCCCATGTTCTGAAATAAATTTGAGGAGCTCGGCTTTAAGAACTTCGATGTCTCTTTGCAGGCCTGGGACCCTAGGCCTCTGTCTACATGAACTTTGAACAATCAAATCAGAGACCTGCTCGGTCATTATATAACTAAAATCATGAACCATATCAATGCTAGGTGAAGCAATTTGGTCCTCTGAATATCTAGTTTGGTCACAGGCTTCAGGCGAGTGAGTCATTTCCCTTCTTTCAACATAGTCTCGAATTGCACACAAGTTTGATGGAAGATCTTCATATATAACCTAGAAAATCACAATGGTTATATATCAATAAATTTTTGGATGCACTTGGTGAAATGTAATAGACCAATTTAAACTTACTGATTTTCAAACTAACACATAGGTTGACCATTGGTGGACTAAATTAACCTAATATAGGGTTCACATCTCTGCAGTAAGAGAAACTGATTCAAGACTTTACAAACTCACTCAGAATTAAATCCTCCAACTTTTCAGCCAAAATTGGTATTTACACATCAATACAGCTTTGTTTATTAACAAAGACATTTGACAAAACCAAAAGAGAGTTTGCTCTCAAAAGGATGAGAGATACAAACCTCCTCCATGATAGCTTCAGAAAGAAAGGTATCCTTGCGCATTTTTGACTCCACAGTGTACTTCAACAACGTGTGATGATTTCCTAGTTGCTCAAAAAGCCATTTACCTTGGAATGAGTCAAAGTCCCCTTCAACTTGTTCGAAACTAATTTCATGTTCAAGATGTTCGCACAGGTCTAGCACAACACGTGCATGAAGTACCATATAAAGTAGGCCCTTACATCCTTCCTGAACAACCAATAATAGGAAAGGTATGAGTCATTGTAATAATAAAGTACACCCTACAAGTATGTGTATGTGCATGATGTTTAGCTGAAAAGTAATAGGAAAAGTAACTCTTATGGTAAAAATTAATCTTAATATAGTATCAAAGCATCAATCGTAGGGTTCATCTTGCTTAATTTTCTTCTTCTTTCATTCCTCCATTCTTTGTTTTCTTTTGTTTTTGTCCTCTTTTTCCTTGGCCAAAGGTTCAAGCATAATCTGGCTTGAAGGTTGATGCCTTATTGTTGATTTCACATATCCAATTGCAGAAGTTTTCTTTTTTTTTTATAAGTGCAGAAGTTTTCTTGGTAGCCAAGGTCTCTAATGGCATGATTGTTTGTCTTCTCATCTTGGTGATTCGCTTATCTCACCTGGGATTCTATTAAGGGGTAAATTAGGAGTTTTATTAATCATGTGCATTAGTTTGTTTTGTTTTGTTTCCTTTTGTTTTTTTTTTTTTTTTTTTAAACAAAGAAATTGTAGGTCTATTTTATGGCCCTAAAAGGTGTTAAAAGGATTAAAGAGTATCAAGGGCCCAGTTCCATATCCAATTAGAGTAACCCAAAAAAATCCAAAAAATGAGGATTCCTTTTTTAAAAATATGTGTAACTTTATTTACTGTAGGATTATCTATTTATGTAGTATTTGACTTGTTTTCTTTTCGTATTTTAATTACCCAACTACAGTTGAGGAAAATATGTATCCTATCCCTAAAGGGGATCAGGTGTTCTTGTCACATTAATATGCTATTAGGTGTTTTTGTTGATGGTGTTGTTCCAATATGGTCCACACCTTTGTCATTGGTGTAGCTTCACAGGCTGATAATTGAAATAACTACAACAATTGTTGTGATTGTTACAAATGCATGAGGCTTGTAGAAAACCTACCATTTATTGGTTGTGGAAGTAAGATATGAGATGTGAACCAAGATAAAGTTCTGGTATGATGTATCATAGGTTGCCTTCCTCAACCTGCTCAACATGGCAAGGATAGGATGCACCGATGGCAGACAACTTTTTTTTTTGATAAGTAACTGGTGGCAGACAACTTACAACTTTCAAATAGCTCTCCGAAAAGAGAAGTGGAGTTTGTTTGAGCAGCACAAGCTTGGAAGGTAGATTTCTTTAGCTCCTATGCTTGGTTGTATTCTCATAGCATAAGATAGGGAAGACAAGACAAGATATGCCAAAGCATGTCAATGAGAAAATGTTTGAAGTTAGAAGTATTTTTATAATGCACTAGTTTTTTTTCTAGGTAAAATAATCTATAATGCAGTAGTCTCCCATGAAAAATTATTTTTCCGCGGAAGTCTTTGGAGGACAGGCTCCTTTCAAAGCATCTTTCTTTGTTTAGACAGTGGCACTCAGGAAGATCCTTACTTTGGACAACCTGAGGAAGATACACATTATGGTGGCACAGTAGTGTTGTATGTACAAGAGGAAAGGAGAATCTGGAGATCATGTTTTTACTCCATTGTGAGGTAGCTACCACATTATGGCAAACCTTAATCAGACTTTCAGGGTTGAGTTGGGTGATGCCTAGAGAGGTGTTAGATCTGTTAGCATGCTAAAGGGACAGTTTGGTAGTTACCACAGTGAGACCCTGTGGAAAGAAATTATCAAGATTTTTCTTTGTTTGATGTAGTGCACATGGAGGGAAAGAAATGACCGAAATTCCGAACCTTAATCACCACCAAAGATATGGATTTTTTTTTTCTTCCAAGCACTTTTCCATTGGATGGTAGCCAACCTATGTTTTTCTAGCTTTATTCTACAATATTTTCTTGCTCTCCTCTCTCTCACCAGGTGTATGATGTGCATGATGTATCTGATGTATAGTCCTCGTGTACTTCAATTATATCTTCCTCTCTTTGTTTCGCGAATATATTATAAGTGTAGACACTTATGGAGGGAAAATACTTCACATTACTTATTCATTGATGTACAACAGCATATATATATTACATGCAATCGACAATTATACCCTTACAAGTTACACTTTTACAACCACGTCTTCTAACACTCTTCCTCAAACTGGGGCATATATATCATATAAACCCAGCTTGAAACAAATAAGCTTTAACTGACTCCTACACAAGGACTTAGTAAATATATCTGCCAGTGGACTGGCAGATTTCACAAAAGGTGTAGAAATGTCACCACTCAGTATTTTATCTCAAATGAAGTGACAATCAATCTCTATGTGTTTAGACCCCTCATGGAACACAGTATTAGAGGCAATATGCACTTCGGCTTGATTATCACAAAAGAATTGAAGAGGGACAAGAGTTGGAAACCCAATCTCTTGAAGGAAGTGTAGCAACCATGTTAGCTCACTAGTAGTGTGAGCCATTGCCCCGTATTTAGCTTTTGCACTAGACCGAGCTACTACTGCTTGTTTCTTACTCTTCCATGTAACCAAGTTAGCTCCTATAAAGGTATAATATCCAGTAGTAGATCTTCTATCTGAAGGGGATCCTGACCAATCATTATCTAGAAAAGCTTCAACCCTAAAATGTCCATATGGTCGATATAGTAATCCAAGGCCAGGGGCTCGCTTAAGATAATGAAGAATATGAATTACAACATCCCAATGTGAGACCCTAGGCGTTGTAAAAATTGACTCAGTACACTCACTGCATAAGAGATGTCTCGTCTAGTGATAGTGAGATAATTCAATTTCCCAATAAGTCTTTGATACCTACCTAGATCTCCAAACAACTCTCCTTCCCCTTTCAAGAATTTAGGATTTGCGTCAATAGGGGTGTCAATAGGTCGTGCACCCAACATGCTCGTTTCTTCCAGAAGGTCAAGTACATATTTTCTCGGAGATAGGTTGATACCCTTTTTAGATCTACTAACTTCAATTCCAAGGAGATATCTAAGTTTTCCCAAGTCTTTTGTCTGAAACTGATAATGTAAAAGCTGTTTCAGTCTAGCAATTCCAGTAAAGTCACTCCCAGTAATTACAATGTCGTCCACATATTCAACCAACAAAATGTAGGTGAAATACCAAATGGTCTGTTTGGCATCTTTGAAGAACAAATGCCAATACAACATTAGAAAACTTCCCAAACCATGCTCAAGTTGATTGTTTCAGACCATATAATTTATTTTTTAACTTGCATGTAGTACCTCAATACTCCCCTTGAGCAACAAATCTAGGTGGTTGCTCCATATAAACTTTCTCATACAAGTCGCCATGTAGAAATGCATTCTTAACAACTAGCTGAAATAAGGGACAGTCTAAATTAGCAGCAAGAGAGATCAACACTCGAATAGAGGAGATTTTGGCAACTGGGGAGAAAGTCTCCTCAAAATCAATGTCATATGTTTGAGTGTAAGTAACCCTTAGCAACCAAGCAGGCTTTCAGACATTCCACCAAACCATCAGAATGAAATTTGATTGTATATACCCATTTACAACTAACAGGTTGTTTACTAGGTGGTAGTGGAACAAGATTCCATGTCCCATTATAGTGAAGGGCATCTATTTCATTTTTCATAGCTGTCCTACATACAATTGACAATTATACCCTCACATGTTACACTTTTACAACCTTGTCCTCTAACAATAAAGAATAGGAGGTTTGGGATACTTTCTAGCAGGTTATTTGCTTCATAGGAAAGTATCTTCTCACCCTGTGAAGTGGGCTATTTGATAGTTGGAGCATGCTCTTAAGAATATGAATTTTATGGAAAGCGGCATTTATATATTTTTTATGCTTTAGATGGGAAAGCTGTCACAAAAACCCTTGATGTTGATCATCATACTTGTTTGGCAAGGTGATTGTTCTTAAAAAATGTCAACTGGGACTACAACTAGGAGTGTGCCTTTGAGGACGAAACTATACAATTTTGCCATTGAGATGTGGAAGGATTGAGCCATGTGGGTATCATATTGGGTAACCCACTCCATGGTGGTATGAGAACTAGCAAGGGCAGCAGGCTTTTGTTAAGCAAGTAGGCCTTTATTTTGTTGTGCATGCGTGTGTTTAGCCTGTATTCTTGGGTTGTGAGAGCTTAATTGGTTAGGTGTGCTCTCTTATAGAGAGAGTTGTTTCTATATTTGCTATGGATGACACGTTGGATACGGGACTGGCGACCCCGAAGGTATGCATGGACTATGTTATCTATTTCTGGGTCTTTTGAATGATTGCTATAGATTTAATGGACAAAGCCTCCATGACTTTGTTACGTATCGGAAGGAAACTGTTCAGAATGAAGGTTTTGTGTTGGAGAAGCTGGGTTAGAAGCCATAGCAGGAAGAAGAGTTAAATGTAGAAATAGAAGAAGGAAGAATATGGTAGTTAATTTCGTTAAGTGAGTTTTTGGCTTTGGTGATAGCAATGAAGAAGTGGAGGCCTTACTTGCTTGGAGGTTCTTTCATAGTTAGAACTAACCATCACAGCTTAAAATATTTGTTGGAGCATAAAGTTGGCACACCAGCTCAACAGAAATGGCTGTCAAAGTTGCTAGGATATGAGTTTTGTATTGAGGATAAAAAATGGGTAGAGAACTGTCAATGGAAATCAGCCTAACCCCTGTCAATGGAAATCAGCCTAACCTAAAGCCTAACATAATCTGGAAATCAGCCTAACAATCAGCCTAACCATAATCTGGAAATCAACCTAACCTAATCTGGAAATCAGCCTAACAATCAGCCTAACCATACTCTGGAAATCAGCCTAACCTAATCTGGAAATCAGCCTAACAATCAGCCTAACCATAATTTGGAGACAAGCCTAATCACATGATTCATGTACAGCATACATTCTTGACTTTGTATGGCATTTCTTAATTCATGTAACTTGTAATTAGTTTCTATATAAATGAGAGAACCCTCACAGAAGAGGGCATTCATTCCAACCCATACATAATATTTTGACATGGTATCAAGAGCTGCTTGCTAATTTTTTTTTCTCCTCAATTGTTTTTTTTTCCCTTCTCGGTTTCGGACGTGCCACTTGTGTGTTTCGGTCAAGTCTGTGTACTTCCTATGATATTTGTTTGTGGCGTGGTCAATATATTCTGTGGCTCTTGGCTTCTTTAATCTGTGGTTCGTAACTTCCCCAACATTTACTTTATTTTTTGGTCTCGGATGGTTTCTGTTGCTGTTATTTTTAGCTTTGTGTCAGAATTTATTTATTTGTGATGGACTCTGCACCTATGTGTGTTAAGTTTACGGGCACAAACTATTCTACTTGGGCATTTCAGTTTGAACTTTTCCTTAAGGGAAAAGATCTTTGGGGTCATATTGATGGTACGGATGTCGCCCCAACATCCACTACTGACGAATCTAAGGAGCTCAAGACCTCTCCTTCATGGGCCGTTCTTGATGCTCGGATTATGTCTTGGCTTATTGGCTCAGTGGAGCTACATATTGTTACCAACTTGCGGGCTCATCGCTCTGCTCAATCCATGTGGAATTACTTGAAGAAGGTTTATCATCAAACTAATGATGCTCGTCGCTTTCAGTTGGAACATGCGATTGCCATGTTTCAACATAGTAGTCTTTCCATCCAAGACTACTACTCGGCTTTTTTACTCTTTGGCATGAATATACTGATTTGGTTACTGCAGATGTTCCTGTTACCGCTCTGTTGACTATTCATAATCTTCATGAGACTAGCCGGCGTGATCAATTTCTTATGAAACTACGCCCGGAATATGAATCTGTTCGTTCCTCTCTACTGAACAGATCTCCTGTTCCCTCTCTTGATATTTGTTTTGGTGAGTTACTTCGCGAAGAACAACTTTTTAGTACTCAAGCCATTCTGGAGCAATCTCATGGAAATTCAAGGACGACAACCATGGCTTATGCTGCCCAGGGACGAGGACCGCCTATGAATTCTAAAAACTTGCAGTGTTTTTGCTGCAAGGAGTATGGGCATATCGCTGCCAATTGTCCTAAGAAATACTGCTCTTATTGCAAGAAGAAGGGTCACATTATCAAAAAATGTCGTATCCGCCCCCAGAATCGTCAAGCCCAAGCATTTCAGACTTCTGTTATTGCCCCTACAGCACTTGGCTCTTCTTCCGGTGCTTCCTCTGTTCCTGCCCCTCATATAGCAAATTACTGCACACCAGAAATGGTGCAACAGCTGCTCATTTCGGCATTATCGGCAATGGGGCTCCAAGGTAAAAATTCTACTAAACTCTGGTATGTGGACTCGGGGGCCTCTAATCACATGACGAACAATCCCACCGCTCTGTGTCATGTTCGACCCTATGCTGGTCAATCTACCATTCAAACTGCCAATGGTAGTTCTTTGCCAATAACTGCTGTCGGAGATACCTCTTCTCAGTTCACTGATGTGTTTCTTGCTCCTCAGCTTTCCACGAATCTTATTTCTGTTGGTCAATTGGTTGATAACAATTGCGCTGTTAATTTTTCTGGTAATGGTTGTGTTGTGCAGGATCAGGTAACGGGGAAGCCGATCGCGAAGGGACCTAAAGTGGGGCGCTTGTTTCCACTATTTTTGCCTATTCCAGCACTTTCTTCAATTTCTTCTATTCAGTCTTTTGCTTGTAATAATGTTCCAAGTCTTAGTATGGTATGGCATCGTCGTTTAGGTCATCCCAATACTCAAATCTTATCTCATGTATTGAACTCTGATTTTCTTGGCAATAAAGAACGTCCTTCTTTATCTCTTGAGTGTGATTCTTGCAAACTTGGTAAAAGCAAAACTCTTCCATTTCCTTTGCATGCTAGTAGAGCTTCTCACTGCTTTGATCTTATTCATAGTGATGTTTGGGGACCTTCCCCGGTTAGTTCACATGAAAAATTTAAATATTATGTGACTTTCATTGATGATCATAGCAGATTTACTTGGGTCTATTTTTTTCGCTTAAAATCTGAAGTTTTTCGTACTTTCATTGAGTTTTTAGCGTATGTTGACAATCAATTTTCTGCTTCTATTAAGACATTACACATAGATTCTGGTGGTGAATATTTATCTACTGAGTTTCAGGCATTCTTGGCTTCCAAAGGTATTATTCATCAACGTTCTTGTCCCGCTACTCCACAACAAAATGTAGTAGCCGAACGCAAAAATCGTCATCTCCTAGATGTGGTACGTACTCTCTTGTTAGAATCCTCTGTTCCATCCATGTTCTAGGTCGAGGCTCTGAAAACTGCTACTCACTTGATTAATCGTTTACCTTCTCAAGTCTTACACATGGAGTCTCCCTATTTCCGCTTGTTTGCTAAGCAACCTAATTACGATAATCTTCGTACATTTGGTTGTGTATGTTTTGTACATTTACCTCCTCATGAGCGCCATAAATTATCTACTAAATCTGTTAGATGTGCATTCTTGGGATATAATGTGTGTCAAAAGGGATTTGTTTGCTATGATCCTACATTACATCGTACACGCATTTCTAGGAATGTTATTTTCTTTGAAAATCAACATTTCTTTCCTGTGTCTTCTTTGCCAGCATCTTCTACTGTAGTCCTTCCCTCCTTTGAGCAACAGTCCTCAGATCCTCAGCCTGTCAATTCTCGATTTAAACCAGGTATTGTATATAAGAGACGTCCTCGCCCACAGTCTCTTCCGACGGGTCCTCTAATATCTGATCCTTCCACACTACAGATTCAGTTAGTTACAGCACCTTCGGAGTCTTTGGTACGTCGCTCTACTCGAGTATCTGTACCCCCGGATAGGTATGGGTTTCCTTCTTCTAGTTCTGAAAATTTTATTTCAGCTCTCACTGCTGCATTGTCCAAATTTGATATTCCCACATCCTACTCACAAGCTGCCAAACATGAGTGCTGGCAACAAGCCATGAAGGAAGAGATATCCGCTCTAGAAGCCAATCACACCTGGGATGTTATGATTTGTCCTCCCAACATTGTTCCTCTGGGTTGTAAATGGGTTTACTCAATCAAAATCCGATCTGATGGGAGTTTGGATCGTTACAAAGCTCGGCTTGTTGCACTTGGGAATAATCAAGAATATGGTGTCAATTATGAAGAGACATTTGCACCTGTGGCTAAGATGACTACTGTCCGTACTATTCTAGCTCTGGCTGCTTCTAATGATTGGCCACTACATCAGATGGATGTCAAAAATGCATTTCTTCATGGAGATCTTAAGGAATGTATTTATATGAAGCCACCCCCGGGATTATTCTCTTCTTCAACTTCACGTGTGTAAGCTCCGTCGCTCTCTTTATGGTCTCAAACAGGCTCCGAGGGCATGGTTTGATAAATTTCGAACCACTTTATTACAATTTTCTTTCAAGCAGAGCAAGTATGACACCTCCTTGTTTCTTCGGAAATCAAACATGGGTATGGTTGTTCTTTTGGTTTATGTTGATGATATTGTGATTACTGGTTCCGACTCTATTTTACTAGATCAGCTCAAGGCTCATCTCTCAGAGTCCTTTCATATGAAAGACCTTGGGTCCCTCACATATTTTCTCGGTCTTGAGGTGCATCGTACTTCATCTGGTATTTCACTAAATCAACATAAGTATGCTAGTGATCTGGTGGCTACAGCTGGCTTGCAAGAGGCTACCTCGGTTGATACTCCCATGGAATTGAATATCAAGCTTCGCAAAGAAGAAGGTGACTTACTTACTGATCCCAGTCTGTACCGAAAGTTGGTGGGTAGTCTTGTCTACCTCACCATTACTAGACCAGACATTTCCTTTGCAGTACAACAAGTCAGCCAATTTCTTCAGACCCCTCGCCATTTTCATTTGGCTGCTGTCCGTAGAATTATACGCTATGTTCAAGGAACTTCTGCCCGCGGTCTATTCTTTCCTACAGGCAATTCTCCTCGCCTTACTGCTTATAGTGACGCTGATTGGGCCGGTTGTGCTGATACACGTCGCTCCATTACTGGTTGGTGTATCTTCTTAGGTGATGCATTGATCTCTTGGAAAAGCAAGAAGCAAGACAGAGTTTCTAAATCATCTACAGAATCTGAGTACCGTGCGATGTCTCTTGCCTGTTCCGAAATTATTTGGCTTCGAGGTTTGCTTGCGGAACTAGACTCCTCTGAGAACAATCCTACTCCTTTACATGCCGATAATTCAAGTGCTATACAGATCACGGCGAATCCTGTCTATCATGAGCGTACAAAGCATATTGAAGTCGATTGTCACTCTATTCGTGAAGCCTTTGAAGCTCGTGTTATCACTCTCCCACATATTTCCACTGAACTACAAATTGTTGATATCTTCACCAAAGCACTCACTCGCCATCGACATTGCTTCTTAAGTAGCAAATTGATGTTGGTTGATCACCCCACATCAATTTGAGGGGGGCTGTCAATGGAAATCAGCCTAACCTAAAGCCTAACATAATCTGGAAATCAGCCTAACAATCAACCTAACCATAATCTGGAAATCAGCCTAACCTAATCTGGAAATCAGCCTAACAATCAGCCTAACCATACTCTGGAAATCAGCCTAACCTAATCTGGAAATCAGCCTAACAATCAGCCTAACCATAATTTGGAGACAAGCCTAATCACATGATTCATGTACAGCATACATTCTTGATTTTGTATGGCATTTCTTAATTCATGTAACTTGTAATCAGTTTCTATATAAATGAGAGAACCCTCACAGAAGAGGGCATTCATTCCAACCCATACATAATATTTTGACAAGAACAAGGTGGCAGATGTCTTGTCCAGAAGAGAAAGGAATGAAGATTCTACGGTCTTGTCTGCTATTATTGTGCCAAATCCTACTTGGTTGTAAGAGATTACTTCAGCCAGTTCAACTTTTTCTCTCAAACATGGAGTTCTGTTTAAAAAAGGGAGAGAGAACCCTATGGAGAGAAAACAAAAACCCTAAAAAACTCAGACACGCCGCCACCCCTCCTCCACCCTAGCCGGCAAGTGGCATATCACCACTATCACAGACAGGGTCGATGGACCCCGTCAACCTCGCCGAGGGCTGTCCGACCTTGGTCCTCCATCCGGCGACCTGATTTTTTGCAAGAATATCCCTATATCTCCCAAACAAGTTGCCACCAATCTAGCCGGCAAGCGGCTTCTCACCATCATCACAGACGAGGTTGACAGACCCCGGCGACCTCATTGAGGGCCCTCCGGCGTCGGTTCTCTCTCCAGCAACCGGATTTTTTGCAAGATTAAGTTCTAGTCGTCTGTTGTTAATGGCGTAGCCACGCCCACGGTACGGTCTCAGTTGAAGATTCACGGTAATGCCTTCAACCTTCATTACACAGGGCTCAAATCTATATATTTTTGGCATCTCTTCTTCCAGATATTCATCCACAAGGTAGGGAGTGGGCACATATTTGTTTCTTTCTTTAGATTGGGCACAAATCTGCGTTTTACCTTGAGGATGAAGCGGGACCAGTAGGGACCAGTAGGGACCAGTGGGATTTGACAATGACAATGAAGCACAATGTGGATTCCTGTTAGTTGGAAGGCGAGAGGTGGTTGAAAGTGGAATAAAAAACGTTTATTTTTACGAAAGAAAGAAGAAATAGCTTTCGTATTTCTAAACATGGCAAAAGGATAGCTAAGTTCATGTGTCTTGGGGGGACGACAGCTTCGTGGGTGGCTAAGGGGATTGTTTAGAACTTAACTGTCATGAAGATTTCTTCAGAGAGTTAAGGATGGGTAATGGAGTTTTTAGCATTCAACATCATATTAATGCAAGGGGCAGTTTTCTGCAGCTCTTAGAATTCCGAAATGGAAGGAGGAAAGGCTTGTTGGTGATTCCGGAGGGCACAAATGGCATTGAATGGAAAGGCTTTCTGTAGTCCATTCTAAGTGTCACTGAATCCAAAACCACTACTCGAAGTGGGGAGTTTGTTGATGGAAAAACAGTGGGAAGGCCTTCCTCAGTCAAAGGTGCTTCATACACAGCGGTGTTGAGGTCACTAGTGGGTAGTCCGACCGAGATCAGCTCAACGGCCGAAAGAAAAGGCAAGGCACTTGTAGGAGACAAAAGACGTCATGTGACATTGGGAGAGCTAGAGGGGGTCTTGTGAGATGTCAAATATCAATTGAAAGGAGTTATGGAATATGTAAGAGATTTGATGATTAAAGTGGATAAGGGGCTGGACCTAGTTGTGGGTACAAGTGTGCCGGCAAGTGTGACGGAAAGTGTGCAGGCTAAGAGTGTGTCAACGATAGGGTCGTTGGATGCTGGCATCTTTGTTCATGCAAGTGTCATTATGCCTTCTGAGAGAGCTGTAAGGTCTCAGGCACCAGTTGCAGATGAAGTTGGTACTTCTGTCCAGGGTTCATTTTTAGTTGAAGACAAGGATCCCCCCAAGGTCTCGAGTACTTTGGAAGAAATAGTCGAGCCTCTTATAGAAGATGCAAACGGGGTAGCAAAAGGTAGTGCTTCCCCTCTTGAGGAAGCAGGCATGGCAAACGGGCAATGATTGTCGAGGGGTGGAGCAAATACAAGTAATGTTGATAGAGGGAGGAGCCTGTAATGGTAACAGATGGAGGGGACAACAACCATATAGCTATCGAGCAAACATTTGGCGGGAAGGAAATTCTTGATTTGTCATTGGTGCCTTGTGTAGGGGAAGGTTTAGAGTGAGGAATGCAGTCGGGTATTGTGGCTGGGGATAATGATGTTCCCCTGTTTTCTCTTCCTCCGATTAACAATATAGCGGGTTCAACATCGAATTGATTCTGAATAAAGATAACGGGTTTCTACAAACCCTGGGACTTTCATATGGAGAACATGGAGAATATGAAGACCAATTTAAAGCACTACTCACTATAATTGAGGCGAGCCACGTGCTTGAAACCAATCTAAGTTTAAGAAAAGCAAGGATTTAAAGAATCTTTCATGGGCAATCAACTACGATGCTAAGGGAGCTAGTTCAAGTCGAGGGAAGGCTAAAGGGAGGGCTTTCGGGTAGAGGTTTTTACAGAATCTAGGGGTTAGGGTCAGAGAGGTGTGTTACATTCCATTTCGGGTTTGGTCTATTTTGGGTAGGTTTTCATGGGCTTTTGGGTCATTAGGAGCTCTCTTGTATGGGCTAGGTGTTTTCTTGTAAGTCCAACGTACTTGGTTACTCCTATTGATATACATATATATAATATTATTATTTATAAAAAAGAAAAAGAAAAAAAAGGAGGATCTACATTATTGCAGGTCACTCAAGTTTCCATAAGTCCTTGCATAGAGCTAGATCAAATTTTTACTGGCCTGGGTTGAAAGCTGAAGTCAAGAGATTTATCAAGGAATGTGAGGTTTTCTAGAGAAATAAAGTTGAAAATGTGCATCCAACTGGATTACTACAACCCTTACCAATTCCTCAACAAGTATGGACAGATATTTCAATGGACTTTGTGGAGGGGCTACCTGTGTCAAAAGGCCATTTTGTAGTCATGGCCGTGGTTGATAGGCTGTCTAAGTATGCTCACTTCTTGGCCCTAAAGCATCCTTTCACAGCAACTAAGGTAGCTTCTTTGTTTCTGAACAATATTTTCAGGTTGCATCATATGCCTAGGAATATTGTGTCAGATAGAGATTTGACTTTCACCAACTCTTTTTATAGGAGTTGTTCAAGCTACAAAGTGTGAATTTGTCTTACTCTTCAGCTTACCATACTCAAAGTGATGCTCAAACTGAAGCCGTGAATAAGTTTGGAACACTTTCTGAGGTGTTTTTCAGGTGACAAACCAAGGTTGTGGTTTGAATGGTTACCCTTGGCTGAATGGTGCTATAATACCACCTTTCATTCCTCTACCAAACTCACACCATATGAGTTTCACCTACCAGATTACAAGCATATATTCCTGGGTTATCACCTAATCAAGCTGTTGAAGAGCTATTGAAGACCCAGGAGCAGATCTTAAAGTTATCACCCAGATTTTTTGGTCCATTCCAGGAAATGGATAGAGTTGGACAAGTGGCTTACAAGCTTGATCTTCCACCTCAGTCACAATTACATCCCGTGTTTCATGTTTCATATTTGAAAAAGGTGGGCCAACATGTATCTCCACTCTCTACACTACCACCAATAGATGTCCATGTGGAGATCATTACTGAGCCTCAAACAGTTTTACAGCGTTGCAGCAGGAAAGTCAACAACAGAGCCCTGGTCGAACTTTTAGTGCAATGGCAGGGGACTAATATTGCGGAAGCTACTTGGGTACCTTATTGGCAGCTTTGACAAAAGTTCCCTCACCTTGTGGGCAAGGTGCTTTGAAGGGGAGGGGTATGTTACGTATCGGAAGGAAGCTGTTCACAAGGAAGGTTCGGTGGTGGAGAAGCGGGGTTAGAAGCCATAGAAAGTTGGGTTAGAAGCCATAGCAGGAAGAAGAGTTAAATACAGAAATGGAAGAAGGAAGAAGATGGTAGTTAATTTTGTTAAGTGATGTAGAGATGCAACATCGTGTTGTATAAATAGAACATTGTCGCTTTGATTAGTCTTGTGAATGTAAAGTGATGTAAATAGAACGTTGTCATTTTCAGTATTAAATCCTGATATGAAACGCTGTCATGTGAATGGAAAGAATGAATAAAATGGGAGTGAAAAGGAGGGAAGCATTACAGAAGGATTTACACAATTCAATTCTCTCTCTTTCTTTCTCTCTTCTCTGTTCTTGGAGAGTGATGATCTTGAACTCAGTCATTGAAGGGCCCATTACAGACTTCCTAGTATTAGTTTCTAATTCTAACTTGGTGTTTCTCATGCATATACCCCGTGCACTTGAGCTATTCCTATCATTATTATCAATAAGATTTATAATTACCTATTAGAAAGATCTATTTCTGGGTTTTTTGACAATTAGCTTACTGAAAACTAGACACATCAACATGTCCCCAGGTACAATCAATAAATTTACATATGTTCACAAACAAAATGAATAGAAGTTAACTACTTCTATGTGCAAGTAAATAAACACTTTTCACAAGAGGCACTTGTCTCATATTGCAATTAATTAGTATCCTGCTTGTACCTGAAGAATGCGGACCTTGTTGTTTTCCCGTGACAATATCTTGCTGATTGCTAAATTGGGAACTATTCTGCAAATAATAATTTAAATAAGGAAAAACTAAGAAATCATTTTATCTAAAACCCATCTCTAACAGCAGCTTGTAGCACCACCCTTCTCTCCCTCTCAAAGACAACTATGCAGAAATGAATATCTCAACCATTACATATTTCATGGAGAACTATTCCAGATTAAGAAAAATTTAAATGCTAAATGGACCTTAGATTAAAGAAAAAGGTTCCCTTCAAATGCTCCACGAAAGGCATGATGGTACGGCATCCCATATGAGTCCACTCTCGTGTCTATTAAAGAAACTTCTCGAGCATGCCAATAACTACTACAGACAGGCATAACCAACTGCATCATTTTAATAAATGAGAACTCATTTTTTGGTGCCCAATGTGATGGAAAATGTTGGCCATGACCCCTAAGTGTGGCATGCGAAATTCATTAACACACACCCTCCAATGCTGAAAATATTCTGCATGCCACGGGTCAGGATGTCTTGTGCCTTGTTGAGCACGCAGCATCCCTTTTTTCCCCATTTCACCTTATTTTGGTGTCAAAGATTCAGGGATTTGCCTTTGTCAAATATGCATACCAGTAGGAGCACTTAATTTGGCTCTGCATCAAAGGAAATTTGGGTTTATTGTGTTCCGATCTAGTTTTGAGTACGACCCCAGATTTATACATATTTATGGCAAGTAGAACACATCCTAACAGTTTTTCCATTCTTATTTGGTAAACGCAATCCAGAGATTGAGATTCTGAAAGAATCGACATAGGATTTACACAAGGAAGCAGCCAGGATCTTATGGACTTCTGGTAATGGAATATCTACATTTAGAGAAGGTCCACAAACCAAAAGCATGAGTCACTTACTCGGGAAGACTTTCATATGCAGTTAAAATGCTCCATACTTCATGAACAGGAGCTTTTACTGTGATGCTAGCAACAACACAACGATGAACACCTCCATTTTCCTTCAGACCAAAATCATAGTATCAGATACTTCTAAGACAGTATGCTCTCCTGGTAAAGGAAGGCCAGGCAAAAATAGTCTAGGGTCAATCATTTACCAATAGACCATCAAATCTACGAAGATGAACTTCATCCACCAAGCAAGGTTTATCAAGTCTGCAAACTTTTCCAAAAACACCCCAGTTACTGTTCAGTTCACTAGAAGTTGGAGACAAGGGACCAACATTAGAGCCAGCAAATCTCTCTTTAAACTCTCCAAGTGACAATTTATCCATTTCACACAATGTACCATCCAAGTTCTTGTCGAGTGAACTAACAACACACATAGATGTTTGTGCAGAGGCATTCCCACTGAGTGTGACATTCTTCATCCCTTCAACATTCCTTTCAGCTCTACAAGCCAATGCTTGAAGATTTACAGGCAGATCTGATCTGATGATTCGCTCCAAGAAAATGGCAGGAAAACTGAATCTTGGTATCACATTAACTTCGTAAGATAAAGTCGTTGATGATGAACTGCAATATACATGAAAATGAGAAGTTAGAAAAGTAAAAAAACATGATTTTAATGGCAGTAATTGCACATGTGTTTGCAAAAATATTGAATTGGTGAGTGGATGGGAAAGAGATGGCGATAGCAAATGAGAATAATAATTGAAAAAGAACAATGAATCTCCATGACTTCATCCAAAATAATACGCTATTGGATTTTACTCAACATATCATCAACTGTGGATTTTTAAGGTTAAAGAGCTTCACAACAGCTTTTTGACACATTGGGTATTTTTTCAAGATAAAACCAATCTGATAATGGATTTGATATCCTCTGCTAATAAACATTGATAGGAATCTAGCTGTCAAGGTCTTCAAATTTAAGACAAATTCGTTCAGGTACCTAAGGGAGAGAACCTATTCATGATCAAAGTAGGCATGGCTCAGCCTTTCTGAATTTCAGCCTTATAAGTTCAGCTTTGTCCAAAGAACCACCAATTTTTTGTATACGTTGAGACAAAAAATGCACAATGAGAGTTCAGAAGATAAAATACTTTATAAAAATAAAGAACTAGTATTGCTGATTCATACCATGATGCACTGACTATTTTGTGATTTTCAGTGTACTCGTTCTTAACAACTTCACTTTAGGCTTTTCAACCATCCTTGAAAAAGGAGGTAAAGCAACATCTAGCTCGACCATTCAACCATCCTGATCATTTACTGAGCTTTGGTGAAGGGGCACCATGACGGGCTTAAGGTGAAATCAAGAAGTTAACTTTGACCCCAGTAGAAGGGCATAATCCTTGGATAAGTTGACTAATGTTTTGATTTAAACATCTCCAGAATCAAAACATGTAAATGCTAGATTCTTTTATAAACATGTTGGTTTTCCATCCAAAAATATGTGAATTGTACCTCAGTCCAGATTTTAATGACCATTTGCCTTCAAACTTCTTGAAGTCTCCATCAACCATGGAAAAGTGGAGTTCACGGTCATTAGCCTGAACCATTGAAAGATTCTTAGAGGTACTATGTATGCAGGAAATATATAGATGAGAACTGTGATCAAACTGTAATGGATAAAATTACAGTTATAGAAGTATGCAAGAAGAAAAGAAGGTTGCTCCCATTTCCTATTCAGGAGTTAGTCACAGTTGTAAGCACATAGAATTTGGCTTAAGATTCTTTACATTGGGGAATTCTTGAAGATCCAAGACAACACGTGCTTCAATGTGCCAATATAGTGCCCTTTGCAAACCTCTTTGCTCCAACCATATCCGGCCAGGATGTGGGCAAGGTATTCTCCCGCTAACAAATCAAACAACGTGCAATCCGGTCAGATAAAGTAATAATCATAAGTTATAACACTAACAACAACAAACAAATCAATTTCACATGGAGCCACCAGATATTAGTCACATACACCTGGCGGAAGCCAGTAAGCAGGTTGCTTCATTCTATCCCGCAAACTAATTGACCAAAGGCTATATTATATTTACTGCAATAATTCACTAAACAGTAACATATGACAAACTGAGAAAATTCATCTATGTGGAAACGTATTAAACTGGCCTAAGATACCAGCCCGAAGCACAGAGAAGATATAAAATTTCCAGCCGGAAGGATTCAAGAAAACCCACAAAGCAGATTATGGTCACTTGTAAAAAACATTTGTTTTATTTATTTGTCACCTGCAAACAAGATTGGGGATGAAATCGGCGAGGCGCTCGTAATCGGTAAGAGCATTCCAGACCGATTCAATCTCGGCATTAACAGAAATGTGGGCCTTGATTCTCCGTTCCCTCCAAGATATCACTTCCATCTCGCAATGTACTCTTTGTTCATTCTCATCTTCTACACCCTCGGTATGGGTATTACTAGTACGCAGAAGGTTCTTTCGGGAGTGGGTCCATTGGGATCTGCCAAACGAGGAAGAGATAGCTACCCACTTTCTGCAGCGCTGGGAAGGGTGAAGTTGAAATTCAAAAAGGCTCGGAAACCCGGGGCTTGTTTTCGACGTAATTTGGAGAGCGTGAGCTCTAAGGTTGGAGCCTGAAAATTTGCAGGTGATCATGGAGGGAGACACAGAGCGAGTGTGGGTATGTGTGTGAGTGGGTGAGAGGCAGAAGCTGAGGCTGAGGGCAACTCGGACCGTTAATGGCGACCACAAGTTCTGTAGGTGGTGATGTGGTGTGGCGATGCTGGCCAATCAATTCTACCTCTGTCAGAGAGAATTGGGGCCATTTGGTAATTTCGGTTGAAAGTATGTGGTAGCCGTTACAGACTTCTCTCCTCTTGGGTGCCCGGTAGTGGCCGATCCCGCCAAAGTCCTTTTTTTTTTTTTTTTTTTATTGCTTTAATTACACCGTAACTTGACGGTTTAGAGTCTTCTTCCATGTTGAACCAAAACGGCTCGGTAAACAAGCAATTAGGCTGTGTTCGACTATCTGCTCATCTGACATAATTTCGTACGGATGCATATAATTTTCGTCAAACATACATAATTTACTGCATCCGAAATAACTTTACTTTTTCATCTTAACTCAGTGTCTATTGAAACGACTTTTATTTGTAAAAAATATAAATAAAATAATTATTTTATTATTATAATAAAAAATTAATTATTGATAAAACTTACTATTTTTTCAACTTATGATAAAAAAAATTAAATATATTTCAACTTATTTGATACATCAAAATATATTCAAACACATCTCAATAAATCAAATATATCTCTAAATAAACTCAATCAAATATCTTAACTTATTATCATACATAAATAAATTCAAATAATTTAAGATATTTTAACATTAGACGTCACCTGCCTGATTACCCACAAGATCAGACGGCGTGAAGAATCATTACCCCCATCCAAATTTATGCGGCTCCCACTATTCTTTAGCCTTTCATCTTTCATCTCTGCTAATATTGGCTAAAAATGTCTCCTTTCAAAGCATTTTATCGTATTACGGATACACTTTTGTGTTTTTCCAACTCAGCACATTAGGTGACACAATTAGTTTGTCTGTAATACCATTAGTTAGCTTGTAGCCAAGTTTTGTGTTGATACAGTTTTCGATTCCCCGGCAAGATATAAGAAATCTCCTTCCTAGTTGTTCTCGAGGTCTTGTCGGTGGTGCTTGCTGCAAACATTCCAATGCCTAAGCTAGTTGTCAAATAAATTCAAAATGAAGATTACAAGTGAAAATATAGAAGGATGCATCGAACCTTTTACTTGGGTTTGAGTCCTAAATTTGATCTATAACATTAAACTATATTAGTACTAGATCTGACTTTTTCGGTGAAATAAACCATCAATAAACAACATTGCATGCTTAACTTTTAAGTCCTAAAATTGATCTAACTATTAAACTCAAGATCACATAGCAAAAATTGTATAGAAATACAACACAAATCGTGAGCCTCAAGTTTATGTTTCAACCAAACCTTAACATGCATAAAAATTCATTCCCTCATGATCACATCCATAAATCTTCAAAATAACTTCCTAACACATAGATCAAAGTCTTAAGAACAACATATGTAAATATTAAGACCGTAAGAGCATGCTTTCATAACAAAAGATCCAAGCTTGCTCAAAATAGAAACAATTTTTACACCTTGAGTTTTCAACTTTCTCATATCACTTAAAACTCTTAGTAAAAACTCTCAATATGCAACATATTTAAATCCAACTTGCATGTTAATATGTTAAATCTAAAGCATAAAACAATCAGACCAAGATCTTGTCAAGAACATCATCAAAAAAAAAAAAAAAATCGCACATTGTCTAGATTATTGCCTAGTATGACCTTTGTATGCTTAAGCTGAATTTTCACCAATTATAAATCCATGAAAAATGACACCAAATATATCAATGGAAACTAGACTTAAAGAAGAACAACTTTTGTGAAGAGAGTTTAGTGAAAATCTATTACAAAGTGTTTGAAAAATTCGAGCAAGAAATTATAGAAAAGCTATCTGAAGTTTCTCCTTGAGTTCTCTCCAAGAAAGTGTTTCAAAAGTGACAAAAGCCTAAGTAACAAGCCATGGATGATTCATATACTATTGGAGGGTTGAGAGGGGATGTGAGGGTGACTTTTTGGTGATTGGTTGTCAGCCAAAACCATGAGCTACAACACACAGTTTTGTGCCTTGAAGCTACTATGTGATGGGGAGTGGTGAGGTGACTGATTGCCCTCCCAAAACCACTATTTGGTGCTGATATGGGCAGTGGAAATACACTAATGGCAATGAGAAAACTTCCCAAGAAGCCATTCATAGGTGGTGCATTTCGGTTGGCCTTAATGGGCCTAAACTGATTGGGCCTCATTTAGGGTTTCAATAGAGTTTGGTTTGGGGTTTCAGTTTCTTTCAAGCTCAGATTTAATTTTTCTTGACCCAATGAAAATACTATGGCTTAAAATAATGAATAAGGGTGTAATGACATAAATTTGAATAGTTAATAACAGGTGGAAGTGATTTAATCAAATGATTAAACACAACTAAAACTGGCTTCAAATAGGGTTTGGGAAACCATTTAGGGTTTTGATTTTCACAAGGTATTTGAGGTTTCACTTGAGTTGAAATCCTCTTTGATTTGACATAAAATGAATAGTTGGATGGAATAGTGTTTGGCTTAGGTGGCATGATCACAAAACTTTATTTTGCTTCATTTCCTTCACATTTACATCTTATAGTTCCTCTTGGTGCCAAGTGTCCTATATTATTCTCCAAGTGTGGCTAAAATTTTGTCAAGTGTCCAAATGAAAGTTTTCTAACTAATTTGGATGTTCTACACTATGATCTGAAAATGTCGAAACGACTGGACTGTGTCCCACATGGCACTAACACAAAAGTTACTATTCACTCCAATAATAGTGAAAATAACTTTATATCATAAAATTCTAAATAATCCTACAAAACTAGTAGTGCACTTCATTTCGCTAATTTCAACTCCTAAGTGCCTCAAACAAATTGAAAAGCATTTTTGAACAATTGTTTTCTAGAAAATGAAAATCGTTTTATTGCATTGTAAAATCTTAAATATTCATCTATGACTAATGGCACAGACTGTTTGTCATTCTCACACTCCTAAATAGCTCAAATAAATAAATCGCTTTTTTGACAACTAAGTAGGCCAGAAGCTGACTATACTGACGGATTAAAACCTACACAATTGTTCGATTGAGTCCAAATTACGTGGGTATATGTTGGAAATTTTTCATGGAGTTTTGATTGGTGAAAGTTGAGTCTGAAGGTGCAAAGGTTGTGTTTTGACAGTTTTTGGTGTTCATTGATGAACCTTGGACATTTGGAGTTATTTTGATGAAATAATGTGTGGATCTCGACTTGATAAAGTGCTTAATTGATTTATATACATGTTATGATGTGAATCAAATCATGATAGGTTTTTATAAAAGATTCTTGCATGATTTCAAAGAGATGGAAATCATATGGCTCAAAATAGTATTTGATTTAGAGTAGTTTGTGATTTTGGTTCTAGAAACTTGATCCTAGGGCTTTGAGTACCATATATGTTATTCTTGAGGTTTTGATCTATGTGGTAAGAGTTTATTTTTGAAGAGTTCTAGTTTAGATCTTTGATGGAGTATTGATGAACATGCAAGAGTTTTGTTTAAGCTCAATCTAAAGGCTCTCGGGTATGAATATTTGTTTGGATGAAACTTTTGCCATGACATGCTAGTATTAATGCTTAGATCTAGCTAGAACTTGAATGTGAGATATATGATTTTGTTATTTGCAGATCTATTGCATAGAAATCAAGGATCTAGTGACTTCATTCGAAGTCCAAAGCATGCTATACATTATTTTAAAGTTTTCATGCAAACCGATTGTACTAGGTTGTGTTTTGTGATTTCGGATTGTTTATTCAAGCATGCTATCACTTAGGTTTGAATGATGAACATGTTAGGAGAGTGTCTATGGACTTTTGGAGTCCTTGGAATTGATTTGATAGTGTTAGACCAAGAACATCAAGAGTTGGTTCATTTTTTACCTAGTCTTGATGTTTTGACATTTTCCTTGTTATGATGAGTTCAAGTATTTATGTAATGTTTGTTTTTCTTAGCATGATTCTAGAACCAAGAATATGATTTTTGAGAGTTGATAAAATTGGTCTAAGCATGTTAGAATGTTGGAAGGTTAAGTTGCAATAAAATAGGATTTTAGCCTAAGTATGTTTCAACCAAGAGAGAGATCTCATAGTTGTAAATTATTTTAAATTTTTTTGAATTGATATTTGTATTTATGACAAAATTTACATGAGAAATGTAAAATTGTGGCAAGTTTTGGAGCACATATACAAAATCCTTATTTTAGGAGTAAAATTATAATTTCTCATAAATAGAGAGGTATCTTTGCAATTTTAGCTATAAGTTAGTAAGTTTGATGTTTATAACAATTTAGATGGATTTATAACCTAGTAAAATATCTCATTTCAGTTTGTACTCATTTACGCTTCACTTAACGTTACGCTACGCTTTCATTTTATGCTAAAGATCTGTAAGTTAACTTCTAACTTACTCTCGGTGCTTTTACTTGTGTGGTGGTAAGGTTGTATTATTTATATTCATATTCATTATTGCTCATTATAATTGTTATAACATGCCATGCCATGTCATCAATTATTTGTTACATGAATGCCATGTCATTATGTCTGTTACATGTTTATTTGTATATATGACACAAATGTCATGCCATCATGTCTATTACACGCTTGTTTGCTAATGACTGTTACATGTTTATCTATTACATGCCACAAATGCGATGTTATTATGTCTGCTACATGTTTATTTGCCACATGCCATGAATGCCATGTCATCATGTTTATCTGTTACATGCACATTATTATGTCTGTTATATGTTTATTTGCTACATGCCACGAATGCCACGTCATCATATTTATTTGTTACATGCCATGAATGTCACGTCATTAGGTCTGTTACATGTGTATATGCTACATGCCACGTCATCATGTCTGTTGCATGTTTACCAATTATACATGTCATGAGGAGAAATGATATTTGCAATTATAGAGTGTGCAAATTTCATGCACTCCTTTTGAAAAAAAAAGAGTAAATATGAAATTCACATGAAAAAAATTAATTAGCATTACTTTGTTATGAGTCACACGAGTCCATCATGAAATACTTTCTCATTCGTCATGCATAGGATACTCGTGGCGTAATCACTCTGATTATCCGTGTATCTCTATTGATAACTTATAAGGTACTCCTACCATAATCAATCTAATTGTTAGAGTATCTCTATTAAGATACTCATGGCATAATAATTTTGATTGTCACAGTATGTTCATTAAAAAAACTACAAGGTACTCCTGACGTAATCATTTCGATTGCTAAAGTACTTCTATTAAAATACTCATAGTATAATCATTCTGATTGTCTGAGTATTTCTAGCAGAATACATTGGGCGTAATCATTCTGATTTTTCAAATATTCCTGACGAAGTAACTGGCGAAATCATTCTGATTGTCAATGCATTATATTAAAAACATGTTTATGTTAACAAGGTTTTTTGTTCATGTAGTCATGCCATGTTCATGTCAAGTCACGTTATATTCATGACAAGTCACATTATTTTCAAGTAAAGACCAAGTCATGTTTATTTTCAAATCATATCATGCATGTTCAATCCATGTCATGAAGCATACATGTAGTTTATTGGCATGCATGCCTATTTATACTATTGGTACCTTAAGAACCTTTACTTGCTAAAATTTAATAAATCTCATTGCGGTAATTCGAACTTCCATCCCCATGTGACAATGTGTCAGGCAAAAGCGCATGATTGCTTGGAAGATGTCGAATAAGTCGAGGAGGAGCCTTAGGGAGATGAGAGAAAGATAATACTCTAGTTTTTGGATATTGTTCCTAAGTTGATAGTGGAGTTGCGTGAGTAGTTTGCCACTTAGATTAGATCTATGTCTATCTGTAACTAAGGAGTTACACTTCTATTACTATACTAGTTTTGTTTCAGACTAGTCGAAACCATGTTATAACTTTTGGTTTTGTGAATGGTATGGATATATGATTATGTTTTGGGATATAGCATTTTAGTACATTGTGTACTTTTCAAAGAAAAAAATTATCCGCAAGAATGAGAGTACGTGTCCTTGTGTTGCATGTCTCAGCACTTTAAACTTTGTCAAATCTCAAACAAAGTCTGAGGGTGTCACAGAGAGCAAAGTCATTGTCCTGAGATTTTGCATGAATAGTAGGAATAGATCATTTTGATTAGGGTTAGGATAAGACACATCCCATGATGTATAGAAGATTTATGCCAACAACAAGAGAGAAAGTCTTGAGTTTAAATTAGTGATTGAATGCCTATCAAGGTACCAACTACCAAAAGGAATGATTAGTTTTGGCTAAGAAGAAGTAAACTAGTCCAAAATATATAGGATTCTTTGAGAAAGTAGAGGACGTGGATTCGGTTACCTACGGACTAGGGTTGTAAAAATAAACCGGTTGGAAAACGGTCTAGTAATGGTTTTCACATTTTGAAAATCAGTTTGAACCAAACTGGACTTGTTTATATATATATATATACATATTTTTGATATTATATATAAGTCTTTCTATATTATATTATAGATATATTATATACTAAATTGTTAATTAATATAAAATAAAATTTTAATCTTATTATTCACGTCTATTAATCTTATAATATAATTTTTTTTATTGCAATCTTATAACATAAAATTAATATAACATTTGATATAACAAAAAATAATCTTATAAGTTTTAATATAACAGGTCAACGGTGGAGCATGACGGCAGTGCACTGTGAGGGAGAGAAAGAATAATGTAGAAAGAGAGAGTTGTGACTGGCTTAGTGAGGGAAACAATGGTCGTGATTCACGATGGTGACTCTGGCAGTGGAGGCTAACCACAGAGGTTGGTCTATGTCTCCATGAAAATCTCGGCAACATGGGAATCAGATGGTGGTGCTACAATGGTGCATGATGGAGGGCTAAGCAAGAAACCTGCTCTGCTTGTTTTGTATAAAAATAGGGGCTAGTTTTTGGTTGTTAAACAGAGGGGCTATGGCTTACGGTGGTGCATGTGCAGTTGCTAAGGGCAACTGTTTGGTTGTTGTTGTGAGGAGGTTGGCAGTTCTTGGTGCTGCAGAGGGCTGAGCAGAGGAGAAAGGGTTATTGTGTGGTTCCTCGATCGTGGCTGAGGGAGCAGTGGGCAGTGATAATCCCCTTTGGCATGCTCTCAACAGGGTTGTGCAACATGAAGGGCTGGACGTGGGCTTGAGGTTTGGGGCGTAGAGGGGTTTTGAGGGAAGAAAGGAGTTGCGGCTGGCTTGCTGGAAGAGAATGTGTGAGCGGTAACCCTAGGAACTTGAGCGGTGAAAGTCACCAAAAAATAGAGAAGCTTGCATTAGGTAAGAAGAATAAAAAATAAATAAAAACATAAAATAAAAATGTGGGAGCGAAGTGACGAGGATGAGAGAAACATGGGGAGAAGAAAATAGAAAGTATAGGGAGAAGAAATCGTCGGGGGTATGGGGAAGAAGAGGAAAGAAAAAAAATCTCATCCCCAATATGACGCCGTTCTTCATTTGGGTTGGGCTTTTATATGGGCCTGGCCCATATATAGGACTTGGCTCTTGTATGACCAACATGCACAACTTACCTCTAGGATACTTTGAATTTGGACGCCAAAGTGGGTAAGGAGAGTGAGAGAAATTAAGGTTTCAGTAAACTTAAAGGACCCACACGCCACCCATGGGATTTTGGCAAGTTCCAAGAAAAATGTGCAATGATTTGAGAAAGGGAAGGGGTGCGTGGGGACACTACAAATCAGAGGCACAAATCTCCAAGAGACTTTTAGGGTTTCGGCCACAGGGTTTGCATGCCAGCCATGAAAAAGCCAACCACTCTTTTGACACTTGTCACGCATGGAGGGAAAGCATAAGAGTTTCTAGAAAAGATGCATGGGGAAGAGGAAGAGACACATGGGAAGAGGAAGAGATGCATGGGGAAGGCACACGCAGACACTCACTGAGATTCTAGAAGAATCTTTGTGAAAGGAAGAGCAAGAGGTAGGGCGGCTTGGAAAACACTCACACTCGACTTGCCACATGGTAAGCATGCACATGCCTAATAGGTCCTAGTATAGGTTTAGGGTTTCATCAAAAGAAAAATATGCCCCAAAGGTTCAATGAATGTGGACCACATAGTGAAACATGCCCTAAGGGCATTTAGGGTTTCAGACTTTTAAGCAAGATGACAAGCCACATGTCACTCATGCATGAGGATCACTTGGACTTCCCAAGGATAAACAATCATGAAAAAGATGGGGAAGGGGTTTCGGCCAAGCCAAGAGGACTTGTGACGGTTGGCATTCATTCATCCAAACCTTTGAGATTCTTCATGTCATAGGAAAGTGGGGCCAGCATGGGAACTCGGGGAACTATATAAAGGGGAGCTTAAGGGTCGGCGCCCAAGGGGCACACTAAGGGATCATTCTGCCACTTTTTATTTTTAGATCACTTGTTTCTCTCTCTCTCTCTCTCCCACCCTGGAAGAAAGCTCACCTCTCCATTTTCTTACTTTTTCTCACCAACCAAACACCACATACATCTCACACATTTCCATCCAACCAACCCCACGAGTGAAAGGAGGAAACTGAGAGTCCATCCAAGGATGAGGAGCTTGCACAGTAAGAACCACTCAAACCTTTACTTTAACCATTTTCACCTTCACACACACATAGCTACATGAATGGAGGGTGAAGAGGGGCACGGATTTTGAGTGCTTTTCCATGACTTGGAAAGTGGCGTATGGTTAAATCCATGTGTTAGCTTGCACAATATATGTTCAAGAAACTAGTGTTTCTGCAAGAAGGAGAGCCAAACCTTCATTAGCCAAACACGAGCAAAAGGACCTTAAGGAGGATGAGAGAACCGGCCACTATTAGGATTGAGTTGGGACTTTCTTTTGAAAGAGCTTCGACTAAGGAAAGAAACACCATGCATGGCACCACACACACACATAAACACACACACCATGTACAATTAGTGAAAACACCATGACCAAGCCTTGTTAGAAAGGTATGAACATCATTCAGCCTAGGGCAACTTCTTCTAAACCAAGCACATGGAGAGCCATTCTAGCCTCGAAAAAGCTTTCAACCATGAGGAAGTAAACCCCAAACAAGCACACACACTCGGATTAGGGTTTTGTGTTTGCACTAAGTCTAATAGTTTAAATTACATTTCCATCTCGCTTGATTGTGATACTTATATTTTGCTTCAGATATTTGTAAGTTGACTCTTAACCTACTCTCGGATAATATTTGTATGTGAAGTGTAAACTTTGCATTGTTTGTTAACTATCATGTAAACTTTGCATTTCTTGTTAAATTAAATAAATAAAGATATATTTGGCATAGCATGCGTTGTATTCTATTTCACATGATTCTTGCTATGTCTACATGCTTGAAATGTTTCGGCCATGTATGGTTGTCATGACTTGGAAATTGTCTCTTGCTTTGATAAGCACTGATTGTTATTGCCCATGTTTTTGTGATAAGTAAATTGCATGTTTTAATGTTTTTAAGCCATAAGGAGAAATGCTTTGATGTGTTGTTTGATAACATGACATGATTACATAGTACATGGCATCTACATGTTCAAGTTACACATGAAAGAAAATGAGTCTCAAATACAATGTCTCATGCATTTTGGGTTATGCATAGTTTTCAAAAGAAAATTTTGTTACACGTTTTGTCATGACTCTAGGGAATGTCCCAGTGGAACTACTCTGTCCACTCTAGAGTGTATAAATTGAAAGTGAAAATCCTTAGGTCGACGAAGCACAGTCGGCGGACCTCGAATGGGTTCTTTTAAAGGATTTTAGAGCAAGATAGCATCTAATGCTAGTGGGTTCCCTAAGATGGATGCGGTGAAGGCAAAATGAAAATTGCAGCATAATGATAAGAACTCTGATATAGTCACCACTGGTTAAGTGGGTCGAGAAGTGATGCGGTAACTAGTAAGGAGCCCACAGTGTATAGGGAGCCGTGAGGTGTCCACCTACATTGTTATATGGAATAAGATTACAAGTGATTGATGTTCTCTAAAGGCTATAAGAAATATGCATAGTAATGTATATGCATAAGTCAAGTTTCAGGTTTAGTACATGTCCATGCATACATTCTCATGGTTTGCCTTTATATCCTGATACTATCTACTTGTATGTTATGTGTTAACTTACTGAGATTTCTCAAAATGTCACTGTAATAGTTTTCACTACCATTCCCCATCCAGAATGGTAGAAGCCATGATAGGTCAAGAAACCGATAATGGGGAACGCAAGAGGCCGAATCTCCTGGTAGTTAAAGAGGCCCCGAAGAGCCTTGAGCGCTCAGTAGGGCCATCTTTGGAGGATAGGCTAGAGGCAGCTGATCAGTTCATTTATAAAGTACTTTAGTTGTTTGAAGACCTATAGAAGATTATTAACAAGGACAAGCCAAAATAGGCTCAAGAGAAGGGCTTGTAGGGTTTTGACAAAAAAAAAAAAAAAAGAACAAAAAAAGAAAAAAGAAAGAAAGAATGTTTAAAAGAGTGAAATGGTTTATCTTGTTTTGAAACCTATTGTGTTTGGGAGTTTGAATAAACTTATGTTTTTGGGATTTGAAAGGTTAAATGGTACCATGACTTTTGAAATTGCTTATGATCTTACTTAGATTTTTATGAATTTTCATTGCGATTATTGCATACTTGTAGAAATATGTTATGTGCATTGCGTATTAGTTATCATATACGTGGGTATGTAGCCTTGAGTTATATGTTCCGATGCTTCAGTCACCATCCAATCCTAAGTGAGGGCTGGGGGCGTCACATAAACCCAGAGATAATATAAACATGTATATGGTAAACCATGAGCATGAACGTGTACTTTGACCAAACATGAAAGTGATGTTTGGAAAGGAACAAAATGGTGTTTGACTTCTAGAATCTTCAAACCTTCAAGCAAAATGGGTAACAATGAAGATGATAATGGTCGGATGGGAAGAAGTATGAACTAGGTCTTTCTTTTCTCTCTTGGTGATAGGCGTGTGGGTGGGAGAAGTAGAAAGGATGAAGAAACATTTAGGGGAGCAACAATGGCCTTTCAGTTTCTCCTTTAGGGGGTATGCCAGAACACCATAAATGCACCCCTTTAAATAATATCTCATCCACTCACATTAGGAACACTAGGAGTCACTAACCACAAGTGCATGCTTGACATGTGTCATGCCTCATTCCTTTTTCCACTAGGGTTAGGTATTTTCGGAATTCCTCAAGTCCTTCTACCAAAAATTTCCTTGCTCTAACCCTCTAATTTTCCCTATTTCTGAAACTCTAAGAGCCATGGCATGGGTGCCATATGGCGTGTGCCTCTTGAATTTTTGAATCCTCTCTTATGATTGCCCTTCTATATATTTTTTAGAAATCCACATGCATGCTTGCCAAGTGGCATGACCAAGAATCACCTCCCCTCGCTCTTCATCATTTTTCTCTTGGGAACGGCCTAATGGTTGCTAGAGTGCATGGGCGCCAAGTGGCATGTCTCTTGCCAAAACTAAAACTCCTACCCTTCTTCGCCATCATTTGATTCTTCTATAATCTTAATTCTAGCTTGCATGAGGGATAAGTGGCGTGGCTTACCTTAAACCAAAATCACCTCTTCAGTATCCCTCATGATTGTCTTTCTAGAAGCTTGAAGACCCTTGTGCATGTGTGAAAAGTGGCAAAAATGGAAGATGGCTTAAAGTGAGGTTGGTGTGTGCTTCACATAACCAAAACCCTAGCTCCCTTCATCAATGATCCCTCAAAATGTAAGAGTCTCTAAGGTGCATGGGAGCCATGTGGGGCCACCACCATGTACTAAAAACCCTAATGGGTCTTCTCAAGCACTTTTCCTCTTGGTGGCCTAAACTTATTGGGCCTAGGGTCTTTCCTTAGCCCTTGGGTGCCTACTCACTAGTCATCAAAAGACAAAAATTAATCCAACCTTATCAGGTTCTAATTCTATGGTCCTTAGGTCTATACTTCACTTAGGCTCAAATAGAGCTAATTATAAATCTTAAAGACCAAGCTTAGGTTAGGGTTTCACAATTGTTTCTTTTGGTATGGTAGTTAGTTATATATTTTGTACATGTACTCATATTTGGAGGATGAAATCTTTTTTTCTTTTTATGAAGGGAGGATATAACGAACGAAATAAACTTGATAGACGAATTTCTTTAGACCCTAGAAACATCATGAAATCCTGAAAGGATTTCACAAAATGAACGATTGATTCGGTTGTACTCCGTTAGAGTATTAGATATCAATCTACTATGTGATGAAATTAAATTTCTTTTTAATTAAGGTATTTAGGAGCATAATTTTATAAAATGCAACGCACCATTGGACTCATATGAATATTTAGAATTTTATGGTGCAATAAAAGATTTCGAGTTTTATGGGTGAGTAGTAACCCTTCAGGGGAGTGCCATGTGACAACTGATTCAAACAGCTATCAAATTATCATGTAGGATATCCAAATACACTTAGGCCCCGTTTGGTTGTAAGACTCAGCTGAGATCAACTCAATTCAATCTAATTTTAAGTTGAGTCCAACGTCCAAACACCCTAACTCTTAAATTACTAAACTCATCTCAACTCAAAATTTCCTTACACGTGAAACCCACAATCTTTTTCAACTTAATACATCTTTATACTTGAGATTCACAACCTTTTTCAAATTTTCATAAATAGTACTAAACTCATCTTAACATCCAAATGCATCTAAACTCATTTTAGATAGGCCCCACATAACTCACTCCACCTACTCAACTCACTACTATTCAAAAAGAATTTAGCTTAGCTCAACATACAAATGCAGCCTTAGAATCACTAGAAAATGTTTTAGTTAGACATAGGCCATAATCCTAGCCATCCACTTGGAAACCCTAGGGCACATGTCAAAAGGAGAATAAAGTGTGAAGAGATGGGGTGTAAATCAAGCCATGTCATCTTGCCTTTTATACCAAACACTATTCCATCCAACCAAACACTACTTGGCCAATGAAAAGAAAGTTTAACCCTAATGGAACCCCAAATCATTGGAAGCCAACCGAAACATTAAACCCCTTGAGGAAACTGAAACCCCAAATTTGTTTCTAAACCCTAAAATGGCCAGTTGCAATTAAGTGATTTCTCATAGAGGTTGGTCAAAGAGTGTCAAGTGTGTTAGACCAGCAAGTATGAAACCATCCATTCACTTGGGTTGTTGTAGTCACTACCACTTCCCGAGTCTCCATTGCTCGACATCTCCATGGACTTTGTTGAATGGTTTCCACTTTCTAATGGATATTCTATGGTCTTTTCTATGGTAGACAGATTGACCAAGTTTGCACATTTTTTTCCTTCTTTCTCATCCCTACACAACTAGCAAGGTAGCTTAAGTCTTCTTTTCTGAAGAGTTTAAACTCTATAGGTTGCCAATATCGATTATGTCAGATAGGGATCCAATTTTTACTAGCTCTTTCTGGAAGTAACTATTTCATCTCCAGGGGACTTCCTTGGACTTTAGTTCAGCATATCATCCTCAATCTGACGGCCAAACAGAAGTATTTAATAAATGCTTGAAGAGTTATTTGATGAGCTATAGTAGTTAAAAGCCAAAAGAGTGGAGTTTATAGCTTCCCATGGCTGAGTGGTGTTATAACACCATAACATATTCTTCTATAGGTCTCACCCCTTTTGAGGCCCTCTATGGTTATGGTCCTCCTAAGCTATTGTCCTACATTCCAGGCACCTCCACTAATGATGCAGTTGATAGACAGTTGAGATCAAGAGAGGAGATGTTGTCTTTGTTAAAGGAAAATATGCATAAGGCCCAACATAAGATGAAGTTTAATGCTGCAGAAACAGAACTAAAAGAAGCTTCCAGGTGGGGGATTGGGTCTTTTTAAGACTTCAACCCTACAAACAGAAGACTGTGTTGATGAGGCATCATATGAAGTTGGCTCCCAGATTTTATGCACCTTTTCAGGTTTCGCTGAAGATAAGGTCAATAGCTTATAAGCTAAATTTTCCAGCCTCTTCTAGGGTACACCCATTACCAACATTACCCCCAACTGACTCACAAGGGCAACTCCAACTAGAACCTGAACAGATTTTAGAAAGGAGAATGAAAAAGAAGGAAAATCATGCAATGAAAAAAGAGTTAGTCAAATGGGTGGGTGCTCTAGTGGAGGATAGTTCCTGGGAATGTTTCTGGAAGTTGAGGCAACTTTACCCACACCTTGTGGGCAAGGTCCTCTGATAGGGGGGAAGGTTTTTAAGGCCTTGTGGACAAGTCCCTTAAGGGGAAGAGAATGTAAGGGAGTTGCGATATGAAGTAGTGGGAAGAAGGGAAGAGTAACAGAATAAATGGAAACTGGAAAAAATGATACGTTGCAGTTAAGTGGAACATGGCGTTTAGAGAAAGAAGTAAGTAGGCATTAATAAAATGGTACGTATGCGTTTAATGAAATGATGTGTTTTAAGTGGAGCACGGGCAACAAGAGTCTTAATAATACGACTATGTATTGAATGTAACTCTTGTAATAAAATGGTGCGTTGTAATAAGGAGTAGACGTTGGTATAAAAGCCTGATGTAGGGAACTAGTGTGAGATTCATTCTAGATGTTAAGGTGTTGTTTGGATAGTGTGTTAAAATGAGATGAGTTGAGATGAAAGTTGAACAAAATATTGTTAGAATATTATTTTTTAATATTATTATTGCTTTGAAATTTTAAAAGGTTGAATTGTTTATTATATTTTGTATAAAAAATTGAGAAAGTTGTAATGATGAGATAAGATGAAATATTTCTTGAATCCAAACGAGTCCGTGTGAATTCTTTGGGAGTTCAAAGATTACTCGAAAATCTCTTCCAAGAAATTAGAAGCAGTTTCTTGGTTCTAATTCTTGTGTTCTTGAGTTGTTCTTGGTTTTTATATCATTCTTGTTCTTAGTTCTAGTGGCTAAGTTGGAGAAAAAGCAGAACCATAACAATCCCCATCAAGGTGGTAAGCGGCTAGCGGCACTTTATCATGTTATGGAGTCTGCTGAAAGTCGAAAACTATTCTATGCGACAAATTTGACTAGTAGGGTCATCAATACCATTAAAGAATATCTTCTAGTCGGTACATCTGATGTAGGGCTGAGAACAGCTTCCAACAAAATAAGGCCACATAGCCCATCCATTACTAAAGGAATGGGACACCATCGCACCGAAGCTCGTCTCTCCCTCTTGGTCGTCTCTCTCTCTCATCAAATACCCATCGCATCGATACAGAAATACTCAACACCTGCGTCTCGTAAATCCTCTTGCTCATCTCTAGTCATATAACTATGAAAAATTTTCTTTTATTAATTTTATGATCTTTTAATTAAGTGCTCTTTTTGTGGATGGTGCAAAATTAAGTTGTATCAAAAGCATCTGGATGGGATGGGAACCTTTGGTGGCTAGGTGAAATGCTGGAGTGAAAATAGGTTTAGGGAATTTTGGGAAAAAATCTTATGGGTGGTCCTCGTAGAATGCTTTACTAAATTATTGATGTGGCAGTTTCCTATTGGATGTTGGTTTCACCTAAATAGCAGATAACACTACTCCAAAGCGATTCTCATACCATTAAAGTGCGGAAAGTCAAGTTTGGCGATTTTTGAGGCCATGGAAGAGGAGCTACCATGACTACAACCATGGGATCGAGAAGAAGAAGCATATCCAAATTCATAAGAATCCATTCAAGTGTTCAAACCATCCATTTTTTTTTACTAGCTCCATGAGGTGTTCCAAACAGTAGTTGCGAGTTTCAGACATGGCAGATGCTGGGACAAAGTACTGGCTTTGTTCCAAATGATTAAGAAGTTGGTAATTAGACCTCATAATAAGAGTAGGAACATCCTTATGATTGGTAAAATAAAATAAGTTAATAGAAATAAACAAAGCAACCAGACTCAATATGTTGTCCTTAGCCTTGGGGATAAATCCTCTTATCTATTCCCACTTACTAGACTTCTGTCGAACAGTAGACAAGTGGAAGAACTACTTTTCATAATGAGATAAGATTGCAAGTTGATTTGCTAGTCTCGTTGTAAGTGAGTTTCTCTCTACACTAGAGTGAGTCTTGGGCTAGCTTATGCTAGCCTGAGAGAGGGGATCATGGAAGAGGAGTTGTATAAGCAATGGGAGAGATTGTATCTTACAAAGAAGGAAAAGGATGGCTTGGCTATACCGCTCAAAACATCAAGAAATACTATGAAACCAACACACTAGTGTTTACTAGTTATGATTGTGGCGAAAAAAACTATCAACAGGGAAGCTTTTAAGAGCACCATGTCAATAGTCTGGAAGTGTGAGAGCTGGCTACAATTCTCAAAATTTGGAGCTAATAAATTCCTCATTGAGTTCCATAGCAAGAAAGATTTGGACAGGGTGATCAATGGTAGGCTGTGGTCCTTTGATAGATGGCTTCTTTGCTTTCAGACTTTCAGTGGCTCCATGTCCATTAATGAAGTGCAGTTCAACAAAGAGGAAATTTGGATCCAAGCTTACAACCTACATTTTGATTGCATGAACCAAGAAGTAGGCTATCAGATTGGAAGTAGTCTGGGTAGGTTTATAAAAGTGCACATAAATGAAAGAGGTATTGGATGGGGAAAGTTTCTTAGAATAAGGGTTGAGCTTGACATTACTAAAGCTCTTCTAAGAGGCATGTTCATCATAGTGGAAGGGAAGAAAACATGGGTGTATTTTAAGTATGAGAGGCTGCCTTTCTTTTGTTTCAAATGTGGGGTCATCAAACACTCTTACATATCGTGCTCTAATGGTAGGAGTGGGGAAGGGCAGGCTCAATATGGATCATGGTTAAGAGCTCCTATAGTAAAGGAGAGTGAGTTGCAGCATAAAAGATATGGTGAAGGTTCTGCCTAGGATGATCAAACTGAACCTCGTCCATGGAGGGAAAAAAGGGAGGACAGGGAAGACACTATTGTTGAAAAAGGAGGATCTAAGGAGGGTGTCAGATGACTACTAAGGAAACTATTATGCTAGAGGTAAAAGCTGTTGGCATAGCAAAGGTGCAGGATGTAGGGGATGGGTTAAAGTCAAAACCAAAGCTAGAAAAGGTAAGTAAGGAAAATCTGCCTAAGACAACCAATGTACTTATAGATCCAGCTAAGGAGACATGTGACATGCGTGGAGTGGCAATGTTAGAATTAAGTAATGGAAACACTGTTACTAAAGAGACCAGATTTGACTCTAGTCTTAACAACAGACTTCCAAAGAGACCTGAGACATCGAATGATCTGGTGAACCAAATCCAATCCTTTGACCAGTTCATCTCATGCCAAGTAAAAGTGCTTGAACAGGCCAAGAAATCTGCCAGCTGGAAGAGGAGGGCTTGAGATATATGCTATGAGAATTTCTCTCTGGGATTGGGAGGTAGTTAAGGTATACTCACAAGTAAAAAAAGAGAATGTGATCAATCTTTGGCTAATGAGGGGTCGACCACAAGATAGAAAATCAAAGTAGAGGAGGATGGTAACACTGACTCCTCTCAATCTATTATGGTGGTGGCTGTTGAATAGCCCCACCAATACCAATGAATTGTCTCAGTTGGAACTATTGGGGGCTTGGGAACCCCCAGACAGTTCATGATTTGCACCAAATGGTGCTCAAAAAGCTCCTATCTTTTGTTTTTGTTTTGTTTTTTTTTTATGGAAACCAAATGTAAAAGAAATACAATTGAAGCCCTCAAAAAATGATTGGATTTTGATAACAGTTTTGTCATTGACTGCAAAGGCATGAGTGGTGGACTTGCCTTTCTTTGGAAGGAGGACTCTAAGGCAGTAGTGCACACTTTTACTCAACACCACATCTCTATATTGGTAAAGGGGGCAGAGGTGGGTAAGGAGTGGCTATTAACTGGGTTCTATGGACACCCCCATCATCATGAAAAGGAAGGAAAGCTGGCAACTTCTTCAAGCTATTAAACCAGAGAATTCCATAGGGTGGATGTGTGTTGGAGATTTCAATGAGATACTTAATTATGGAGAGAAATGGGGAGGGGCTTTGAGACCAAGTGTTTAGATTGAGGCTTTTAGAGCTGCTATGGAGGCTTGTGAACTTTATGATATGGGTTCTATAGGTAATAAATTCACTTGGACAAATGGGAGATATGGGGGAGCCTTTACCAAAGAGAGGCTTAATAGAGCCTTATGTAATGCATCTTGGGCTGAATCATTTCCAAACTCGAGGGTTTATACCCTCCCTGCATTAAGTTCAGATCAATGCCCTCTGCTGGTTACAATGGAAGAGAGTCAATCCTATAGGAACAGGAAGGATAAGTCCTTTAGATTTGAAGCAAGCTGGTCCTTAAGGGAGGATTATGTTAAATTGGTGGAGGAAGTCTGGCTCAGTCCCACAGAATCTGAGAACAAAATGCAAGCCTTTAATGAGGGCCTTAACATGTGCAAACAGAAACTCCTGAAGTGGCATAAAGGAGCTAGGGGTAACTCTAAGTAACAAAGGCTCTCTTGAATGAACTGCAAAGAGACAACAAAGGTCACCTGAATGAACAAATCAAGCAGGCTTAGAAGACTATAAACAGACTATTAGAGGAAGACAATCTAAGATGGCAGCAGAGAGCTACGCAGAGGTGGCTGAGAGAGGGTGATAGAAACACTAAATTCTTCCACCAATGTGCTTCTCTCAGAAGGAAAAATAATTTGATAAAGAAGTTGGTGGATGATGAAGGGCAGGATGTGCATTCCAAGGAGAATATTAGTTCCTTATTTCAAGGCTATTACAAAGAACTTTGTACCACCTCCTCACCAGATAACAGTTCTGGATGTTTGAACTCAATGGAGACTCGAGTAAAAAAAGTACAGAATGCTACTCTCACAAGGCCTTACACCCATCAAGAGATTGAAGAGGCTTTTTTTCAAATGGAAGGCCTCAGCTTTCCTGGCCCAGATGGCTTCCTTGCAGCTTTTTACTAGAAACATTGGCCCCTCATTGGCAATCAGTCTGTGAAGCCATCTTACAAGTACTGAATTTGAATGGCAGTATCAATGATGTTAACAAAACCTTTATAGCCTTGATCCCTAAGAAAAAGAACCCCATGAAAGTCACAGAATTCAGACCCATATCTTTGTGCAATGTTATGTATAAGCTCATATCTAAACTAGTGGCTAACAGTCTGAAGACTGTCTTGCCTCATATCATTTCCAAATCATAGTTTGCTTTTGTTCCTAATAGACTCATTTATGATAATGTGGTAGTAGCTTTTGAAGCATTGCATACCATGAAGGCTAGAATGCCAGGCAAAGAGGGTTACACAGCACTGAAATTAGACATGAGTAAAGTTTATGACAGGCTAGAGTGGAGCTTTATCAGAGCTGTGCTTCTTAAAATGGGCTTTTGCAACCAATGGATAGAAGTGGTGATGAAGTGCATTGAAACCGTATCATATGCTATTCTAGTTAATGGATCACCTCAAGAACCCTTCCACTCATCTAGAGGTATTAGACAATGTGACCATCTCTCACCTTATCTATTCATCATGTGTGCTGAGGCACTTAGTAGTATGCTCAGTAAAGCTGAAGGGGAGGGATTTCTCTTGTGTTAAATCAATGAACAGTAATGAAGAACACTACGAGTGTAAGCATGTGCATAATGTCGTTCAAGATTTTTCCTTCATTATATATAAATCATGCCAAGTCTATCTCAATAAATATAGCATCCTGGTGTTTCAAGTCATACATCAAGCAAAATATGATGCATTAGGAATTATGTTCTATGCTCAGGCTTGAATCTTCACAAAAAAAATAATTATGCTCAATTACTCCACCAAGATGCTCAATTTTTTTTTTTAAAAAAAAAAAAATTGATAGACATGGAGTGTGTCAATGATGTGTATAACATTGCATATCGCATTAAGGCAAAAATTGTGTAATCCAATGCACACACACTAATAAAGAAAAGATGAGCAATAAAAGAAAAATTAACACAAAAAAGAAAGAAAGAGAAGCAATCAACAAACAACAACACATAAAATAAACAAAGGGAGGCAATAAAAGAAATAACACAAAATAAACAACAAGACACAATAACAGAAACAATATTTAAGTAAGCATGAGAGTAGAGAAAAACTTCCTGGCCCAGTGGGAAATGCTTGGGGTGAAAAATTTTCTTGTGAAAATTTTTATACATTTCATTCCAGCTAAGTGTTAAGTGTTCTCAGCACTGGAACACTCAAGTTGGATCAAGTTTGAAACAGAGATGATCTGCCAACTGAGCGAGAGTCAAATGAGCATTCATCCAATTGCAGTAAAACCTAGAATTCGACAAGTGTCATAAATCCCGGAGTCCGACAGCTGCCGTAAATCACAGAGCCCTAGATCTCGTGCAATGAAATTGATACGAGAAACACTTTAAGCCTCGACCTCCATCATGGGTCCAGATCATATTGTAAATTGCAAACGGACAATTGCTTTATGGCCTCAAACTCTGCTCTGGGTCCCTCCTAGATCGATCTTTGCTGAGTCTTTGAATGCTTCGGGCCTCTATATAAGAGACTATTTCCACCCTTTCAAAACATAGAACAATCTCTGCATTTCTCATATTTCTCGTTTTTCTCTCAATTTTCACAACTCCTTTCAATCTCTCACTTATCAAATGGCCATCCAACATTCTGCTAACAATATTCCTGATCTGAATCAGGAACCATATACCCCTAAACTAATATTCCTCTGTCCTGAGGCCATCAATGCCATGGTCGGGGCAGAGATATATTTTTCTACCCAGTCCACTGAGGTGGTTGCAGGAACGAGAATGCTAGGTTCCCAGTATGCTGCTGCCGTTAATGCTATGTCTCGGAGATTTCTTTCACGAGAGAATGAAGTTGACGAACTTAAACTTCAGGTTTCTGAATTGCAAGATAAGCTTGCAAATAAATGTAAAAAAAATGAAATATTAAAACGTGAAAATAAGGAGTTGTGGGGATATGTGGAACAATTTGCTTAAGCACTTCAACCACGCATAGAAGAGATGGAACAAAAGGCGAAACAATTACAAAGTGAACAACAACAGTTAACAGTAGAGGTTCAACGTTTACAAGAAACAGAGGGTCAGTCTGCTATTTAATCTTTGCTGGCTTATTATAAAACTTGTTTTGTTCTTTATTTCCAACTTTATAAAATTAGTCTTGAGCATTCAAATCACAACAATTTTTTTTTTTTTTTAGGATTTAATGAAAAAAAAGCAGAAAAAGAAAAGACTGATTCAAAAACGAGTTTATAAGACTCAATATCCCTAAAGAAATACCGTCAAACAAATGGGATAACGACAAATAAGATAACTACTCTGCCAAAGCTGTGACGCCCCCAAATTCCGCTTGGGATTGAACGGACATTTGAAGTGTCGAGACATGCAACACAAGGTTACGTATATCCGTTCATGACATATAAGATGCAATGTTCTTAACATACATCTAGCATTATGCAATATTCGCAGCGGATAATTTTTTTCTTTAGCAATACTATGCACCAAATTCAAATATCCCAAAATGCTTAAAATATACTTCATACATAAAGGCATACTAAACATTAGAGATCACAATACTAGTCCAAAATGATTGTGATCAAATGAGTACTGAAGATGTAACTTCATAGTACATATAGTAATTTTAAGTTAACTACTATATTAACCTTGAAGCCGCACTGTCGCTTAATCGACCGTGTCCAGTTGGCTGTTTCCCAGTTCTTCTTTAGATCCTGTAACAAAACCTACCATTCGGGGGGAATGGTAGTTGGGACTACCATAGTGAGATTTGATTACAAATCTCAGCAAGTTAACATAAAACATACACACAGGTTAATAATGCATGCATGACAGTAAAATCATAAGTACATAATCAAAATCGTAAGTAATCATAGCATATGGCATAACTTAAACTTGAAACATAACATGAACATGAATGAACTGAACTTGACTTACTTGTCATAGACTTGATCTGACTTGACTTAACGTGACATGAACTTGAAACATAACATTGTCATGGATTTGATCTTACTTGACTTAACTTGACATAAACTTGAAACATAACATGAACATGAGCTTGAGCATAACATGAGTTTGAATTCTTTTTCATTTAACTTGATTAACGTAACATGTGGGTGCTACATGGGTCCCCTAGAGCCATGTGTCCCTGCCGATTACCGCATCACAACACAGGTATCTACACCAGCTGTGAGTGCGTTAATACATACTCCACAATTGTTGTGACCCCATGTATTCTACGTGTCACAATTGCTGTGTCTCACGTAGTGTATGTGCCACAATTGCTGTGACTCCATACTTCATGCTCCACAGTTGTTGTGGCCCCATGACTTATTAAAATAAAATGTGGCTCCATCGGCGTTAGTGCCTGGTGCGCTCCGGTGACCAGCTAGTTAGGTCTCATTCGCAACCTGTTGACTATACTTCGTCAACCCAGGGAATTTCACACCTATTTAGACACTCCAGCGTGAACAAAAAAGTTTTACTAGGATATTTTCCCATCCTAGTACTTAGGATCGTGATTAACATGAATAACTTAACATGATTGTTCTTGAAATACATAAACTGTATTAGAAACAGAATGTGACTTGAATATGAAAGGACAAAAGCCCTGATGTAACACAACATTACATTTTTAACATAACATGCTTGCAACAGTGAATATACATTACATGACATACATGACATTCTATTTTTTTTTTCTGATAATATCTTGATGAATTTTTATCGTAGAAATGAATAGTACTCACTAAGTAAGTTCCCAGGAAAGATCAATCTTTCCTAGACAGAACTTCTAGATTCCCAGGAAAGATTGGAGGGTCACGATGGACACACTTAGGAATTTCCAATCTCCTTAGACAGAATCTCCTTAGATTGTATGTATCCATACTACTTGCAATGTTTAGCAATACGTGACAGAATATCTTGTGTAGCAGATGAATAATTCATGACAGAATAAATTATATGTAACATATAAACATGTAATGACTTGGCATAGCACATATAATAACATACATACATATACTGTAATTCATTTACTTATCACCCATACATAGTAAACTGCTAGTAAGTTAAAAGCTAACTTACCTCTGTTTTCGCGTTTCTAGGCAAAACTCAAGTACGATCACGAGAGACTGAAAGTAGTGATTTTTAAAAGTTATAACTTAATCACTAACAATTAAAAATATAGAAAAATATCAATTTAAGAGTAAATTATTAATTCACCCTCTACATGTGGAAAAAGATCATTATATCCCTAACTTAAGGATTTTGTATCCTAACTCCAAAAATCACCAAAATTTATATATCTCATGTAGATTTTATTCTGAACTTAAATGTGAATTCAGAAAAATTTAAAACTAAACACAACTATTAAAATTCTATAAAAACCGAAACTTATATAGGCCATTTCCCTTGATTTTTGTTTCTAACTTGTTTTGATCAACCTCTTGATCCATGACTTATAAAGATGTGATCTTCAAACCAAAACATCACATGGTTTAAAAAGGTGTCCTAAAACAGATCTAAGCTTTAAACTCAAGATCACATGGTTAAAAATCAACCAAAACATTAATTTAGCCAAGAACATCATCACTTGGCCCATTCGAATATCTCCTTGCATAAAAATTTCATATCTTTGAAACTAATATCAAATATCTTCAAAACAACATTATATCATGTACATAAGAAGCTTAGGATCCTCAAATAAAAATATCAAAGCCATTGCAATAAGATTAGACTATAAAAGATTTAAACTTTCTCAAAACTGAAACTGTTTTTCCTCTTCCAGATTCGAAGTTTCTAAATCTAAGAAAATCTTTCACAAAAACTTTTAATCATGCAACAAATCCTCAACCCATAATCATATACCTATGTTAACAATACTCCATAATAATTTCGGACCAAGATCAATCCATTAACTTTGTCAAAAACTCCAAAATATAACATACTCTCTGGTTATCGCCCAGAATGACCTTTCTGGGTTTTAAACAACTTTTGACTGATCAAATGATTTTCAAATGGAACAAATAAGATATCTACGTAAACTAGACTAAAAAATAAACAAATTTCATGAAGGAAAGTTTGTGAGAAAATACTTACAAGAGCTTCAAATAAGGCGTGCAAAAGAGTTCATAAAAACTGCCCGAGAGTATTTTTTTTTATTCTAACAAAGCAAAGTGTAAAGGAGGGATGATTTTCGTTGGAAGGGGCTGGAGGGCTATTTATACAAGTTTTGGAAGATGATAGATCTGAAATGGAGCTTGAGTATTGATCTTTTCTTCCAATAAAAATTACAAGATATTATTTTTGAGTCTATAATTAAAAGAGTGGGGTGTCCACTTAGTCATCCACTTCAACAACATTTTAAGTGCTCTTGAATAAATCTGATAAGGCAAGTGGAGGGTGAAATATCTTAGACAAAATCATTGCTAAGGTGGCTAATTTCGTGGGCCTTAATGGGCTTAAACCGAAAGGGCCTAAATTCATGGGTTTTAAGAGGGTTTGGGTTGCTATCAAGCCCAAATCTGATTTCTATTGGCCCAATCAAATATCCAAAGTTAACTAAGTTGGATAATGATGTTCTAACACAAATTTAAAAGATTAATAGCATATGAAAATAATTTAATTAAACGATTAAACACGATGCTATAAATTGATTCAATAAGGTTTTGGATAAAACCATATAGGATTTTTGGTTTCTAACACGCTTATGGATTCTTAGTTGGATTCCAACCATATAGGATTTACTATGGTTCCTAAAGACAATAGAAATTCCATCATTGAATTTCTAGCGGCTGTTACAAAAGCGGATACTTGCGATCATTGTGTAATCACGTGTCGGTATCACTTCATCATGCCAGGAAATCCTGGACGCTGACATGGTATTTTTTTTTAATAAAAACAACAAATAAAAAAATGAAAATAAAGATAAAAATCACAAGTTTAAATATAAGCAACTGTCCCCGGCAACGACGCCAAAAACTCGACTCGTTCGAAAATGAGCAGCACAAAAGGCTATCCCAAGTGCAGGAATGTGTCGTGTAATAATTAGGAATAAATTCCTAAATCGCCTCCACAGGAAAAGTGCGAAAAATAAACTCGTGTAAAATGGTGGAAATATTTACAATGAGAAAATAAAAATTAAAGTAATGATATGTACAATGAATGGAGAAGTGCAATGAAAAAGAAAATTTACTGATCATGAACCAGATTCATGTTTGTTGGATTTAAGTGCAGTGATTAAAAGTAAGAAATTAAAGTGCAAGACAGTAAATTAAAATTGCTGAAAATTAAATGACTGAAATTTAAAAGAGCAAGAAAATTAAATGACATAAATTTAAATTACAGAAAATAAAGGTGCGGAAAAATTAAATGATAATAATTTAAATTGCAGAAATTAAAAGTGCAAGGAAAAGTAAAAGAAAGTAATTTAAAATACAGAAAATTAAATGACATAAATTTAAATGACAAAAATTAAAAGTGCGAGAAAATAAATGACAGTAATTTAAATGAACTGAAATTGAAATAAACATCGCAATAATTTTTCATAAACTTTAAATTGAAATAAAATAAAAATAAAACTGAAAATGGAGGCTACAGGTGAAGGAGGAAAGCTCGGCAATAACAGTTGGTCCATTAGGCCCTCAACTGTGTTACCGTACTCCCTCACTTCACCTGAGCTTTATTCAAAAATAAAAACACTTTCTACTCTTCTTACTCTAACACTAAAATCTACTCTACTCTACTAATATCTAACTCTAATATCTAACGAGTTTTTTCGTCTGTCTCCAAGCGCTTATATAGGCTTCAAAAGAACACTGCGTAGAGACAAGAATGAGTGTGTCCAAAGACTTCCGTCTGTCGCTGGCCCAAGTGTTTCATCTTTCGTCATCCTGCATGCATGTTATTCCTTTCTTTCTTTCTTTTATTCTTTTCGGCGTGATTTTTGTCTATGCCAGACCTCTTTCTTCTTCTTTTTTTCTTCATTTCTTTTCTTTTGCTTTCGGCATCAAGCTCTTCTCCCTTAGCATGTGCATTGTGTCTTGGTCTGCCGAATGCGTCCCCTCAGTCCAAACATAATTCACCCAATACTGAGTGCGTGAGTTGCTTTTGCTTTTTTCTTCATTTCCTTTCCGTGTGAAACTTCCCGTGCCTTTCTCTCTTTTCTATTTCCATTTTATTTTTTCTGCTTTCCTCCATTACTAACTGAGAGAGATGGAGCCGAGAGGTAGAGAGAGTTGCAACCGTGGAGGGCTACGGAGTGGCTGTGCGTGGGTGGTGCATGCGGAGATTTACATGAAGATACAGTGCGTTGTGGACGTGCGGAGGAGTGGTGCTGCTATTGGAGGCTGTGCATGGCGATGGTGCAGTGCATGGGTGGTTTAGTTGGCTATGCTCATGGTGTTTCTGTGGACGTGCGGCAGCGTAGAGGATGGCTTTGCAGAGGGTGGTTGGGCTGTGGTCCATTGTGGTTGCGTACATGCTCTGCTTTTGGTTTGAAAAACAGAGGAGGCTGGTGCTGCTTTCTTGCCCACAGGGAGTTGGTGGCTTGAGATGGATGGTGGCTTCGGAAGGTGGCGCTGCTGAACGTGTGCTGTGGAGATGGAGCACAGTGGACTGTGGTTGTGCAGTTGGTTCACAATGGCGTGGAGGAGTTGCCGAACGCATGCAAGGAGATTGCGCTGGAAACGGGAGGTTGAAGATGACGAAAATGACTTGTCGTTTTTGTCTATAGACAAAACGGCAAGTTGTTTGGCAGAAAGCAATGAAACCATTCGCCTTGAAAACGACATGTCGTTTTTCTCTATTGAAGAAAAACGACACGCCGTTTAGAGAGACCTATAAAACAGAAAATAAAATAAAATAAAACTAAACTTAGACAAGCAAAATAAATAATAATCAAGGAAACAAAAATAAAACTAGACAAAGAAAATAAAATACAAAAATAATTAAAAAAATAAAAATAAATTTAGACAAAAGATGAAAAATAAAATATTAAAAGAGTGTTGTGCAAGTGAATAAATATTGCCCTAATAAATCACAAGTTATAAAATTAAGCATAAACTATACTTTTAATCAATTTAAATCACAACTTGGATTTATGTCTCTTAATCAATTTTTCTGTCTAAAATCAATAATAAAATAATAAAAAAATTAAAATTATATTGATTTTAAATGTATAAAATATGAAATAATGCAGTTCAATCACAAGCTCAGAATCTCTCACCTCCTTTTTGCTGATGATTGCCTTCTTTTTTGTAAGGCTAATGCCATTGAATGGGGCAAAATTTTTGGTTTGTTGAGAACCTATGAAACAACCTTAGGTCAAAGACTTAACTTGGAGAAAACTTCTATTATGTTCAGTAAGAATACAGACAGGGCCACTCAACAATACATTTTATCTATTGCAAGGGTGAGACATGGCAAGTCATATGAGAAATACTTGGGACTGCCCTCAGTGGTTGGAAGGAACAAAGCCAAGACTTTTAAAGGAATATTGGATAATATTAGAGCAAAAATCAGTAATCACAGAGTTAAAGTGTTGTCTCAAGCAGGGAAGAAGATATTCATTAAAGTTGTTATCCAAGCTCTTCCTACCTACACAATGTCTATTTTTAAACTCCCTAACTCCTTGCTCAAAGACATCAACATTGTCATCAACAACTTTTGGTGGGGGCAGCAAGATAGTGAACACAAAATTCATTGGATTTCATGGAAAAATATGGGACAAAGCTAAATCTGAAGGGGGCATGGGTTTTAGGGATCTTGAAGCTTTCAATAAAGCCATGTTGGCCAAACAATGTTGGAGACTAATTCAACATTCAGATTCCCTTGCTGTTTGGGTGACAAAGGCCAAGTATTACCCAAGTTCCACCTTTCAAGAGGCAAGATTAGGCTCGAAACCCTCTTACATTTGGAGAAGCTTCCTAGCAGCTAGGCCATTGGTTGAAGCAGGATCCTATTGGAGGATAGGAAATGGTAATCATGTAAAAATATGGAAGGATAAATGGATAGCCTCTCCTAATCCTAGCAAGGCCCAGAGCACTGTTAGTGTGCTGGGTAATAATGCAATAGTTTCAACTCTCATTGATCCTATCACAAAGCAGTGGAAATTGAACTGGTACAATAGGTTTTCAATCATAGAGAAGCCGAATCCATAGTTAAAACCCCAATAAGCTGCCTCAATAGTAGAGATAGACTTGTTTGGCAAGGAACAAAAGATGGTGAATTTTCAGTTAGAAGTGCATACCAAAAGGAACTTGAGAGAAGCATTCTTGTCTCTAATCAAGCTTCAAGTAGCTCTTTCCTCAAAACATTTTGGCAACAGCTTTGGCAATTAAACGCGCAGCTTGGAGATAGAGTCTTCCTTTGGAGATCCTGTCTAAGGGCCCTCCCAACCCAATCTAACCTCTTTCAGAAGAGAGTAGTAAAACACCCCGTCTGTCTTATATGCAATATGGAGGAGGAAGACTCTTTCCATGCAATATGAGAGTGTGAGTCAGCCAGGGATGTGTGGAGTCAATGCTCCAAAAGGTTACAGAAATGTCACTTCCCATACATGTCTATGCTATAACTACTTGAAGCTCTATTTCAGACTAAGGAAAGCTAGATTATTCAAGAGTTTGTTGTGGTGGCTAGAAATATATGGTGGAGAAGAAACATCTTTATTTTTTAAGGTGTTTTTGCTCACCCGAATGCTATAGTGAAAGAGGCAAGAAACATCTTGGATGTGTTGAATGAGGAGGCATCCATTCAGGAGTGTGGTACCATAAATGTCTGTAGCTCGACTGAGGTGTGGTAGGCTCCTCCATCAACATGGATCAAGATGAATTGGGATAGTGTAGTAGATAAGGCTAGAGGCATAGTAGGAGTGGGAGTGGTTGTTAGGGACAGTACAAGCAAAGTCATTGTGACCATGAGGATAAAGAAACATCTCTACCCTGATCCATTGCTAGCAGAGGCTTTTGGGGCTCTTAAACAACACAATTTGGATTGGAGCTTGGTCTAACCCAAGTGATGATTGAGGGTGATTCCTTACAAGTCATCAAGGCTCTAAGAGGGGACAAAGATGGTTGTAATAGTGCAAGTATGTTTGTTTGTGAAGCAATACAACTTTTAAAAAATTTTGCTAAGTGAGAGGTTTCTTATGTAAGGAGAAATGGCAACTCTATAGCTCACTTGTTAGCAAAAGATGCTCTTTCTAATTATGATCACATTGTAATGATGGAGGATCTTCCTCCTTGTATCCCTTTGGTTTAGTAAATGGAAATGAGTTACTCAAAAAAAAAAAAAAAAAAAAAAGAGAAGAAGATAAGATTGCAAGTTCATTTGAGTTTCTAAAAATGGAAAAAAAAAATATCAAAACATTCGAACCGAAAATAACAATAATTATAATAATAATAATAAAATCGAATATCGAGTGTATCCAAATTTTTCTATTTAGGTATCGGTCCAAATTTATTCTGAACTGAAACTCGTAACCGGAATCAAGATAACAAGATTCCAGACCAGGCCAGAAAAAAGACTCGGTCAGATGAACAAGCCGAGACTCCACTACTCTAATATTCTAGGACTCGTAATTACCTACTAGGACTTTACTACTGCTAACTGGACTCACGTACCACAAGCGTGACATCGACGTCCCTGAGCTCCACGTATCCGTAACACCTTTTTGTCGACATGCATAATAACTGCACGTTATTTCATTTTTGAAGAAGTTGATATTTGTGTATTAAATCTACGGCTGCACATCCTAAAAGAATATATAAATCTTCGTAATTGAGATTTTGTAGCCTTTTAAGTTAAAATATTCAATTTTATTATCAAGTACATATTTATAATTTACAAGTTATAAAGGCTTGCTATTCATATCCTTTATATATTAATCTTAATAATATAAATACATCACATAAAATATAACCTGGAGTCTAAATTATTGTAATTTTCAGAACAGATGATCAACAGAATTGGATATTTTTAAGGCACTGATTCTAATATAACAAACGATAAGTTTAAACTCGGAAGCAAAAGAGTAGACTGCATTTGGATACAAGAAGTGTTTCATTTCATCTTATCTCATTATTATAACTTTTTTAAATTTCTATACAAAATAAAATAAACAATTTAATTTTTTCAAATCTCAAAATAATAATAAGTTTAAAAAATAATATTATAATAATATTTTATTTAACTTTCAACTTTCATCTCAACTCATCTCATCTCAACTTACCATCCAAATAACGCCTCACTCTTGCCAGAGACACTGACGGTTTTTGGTCAAGCACTAACAAGACCCGCCAAAAGAAATGTGCACAATGATAAATAAACAAAATCAATGAATTGGTTCGAGCTCGCCTTCCAAGTTTCATTCGTTACCAGGGAGAGAAGATATACATCACCTATCAGGGAGGAATTCAGAGTAATTATAACATCATCTAATAAAAGGGGTACCTAAAAAAACCCAGCAACATCACTTGTCTTCTTTAGAAAATGCCAGCGAAACCGCTAAGCTACTTTTCTATTCCGCTAAGTGAATCTCGGTGCTAAAAGTAGTATGAATTACAGAATAATCAGGGAAATGACTGAACATGATGAGATAGGGAACAAAAAAGAGGAAAAATTAATCTCAAAAATCAAGAGCAGCCAAAACATCGCCGCACGGAAAATACTCTTGAGCGATCAGGCAATGACTCAGGTTCATCCTTGAAATTTTTTAAGCGAAAATGCTTGTGAAAGGCTTTCACTGCTCCTGTCACCCCATCTTCATTTTCCATGGCCTTGGCGATCTCAACAGATCGCTCTTTGACCTGCAGGAAGTCCAGATGAAAATTTGTCATGTTTGTCCATTATCTATTTGGGCCTTGCTACACCAAGGACGTGGGCAATAAGCTAGAATACTTCTGAACTAAACATACACGTGACCCTTGTTCGCATAATTTCAATCCCCATTTAATACGTCTAAATTCTGAAAACTCTTTATATTGATTCTTACTTTATTCATTTTCGAAAGATATCTTTCTAGACTTGCAAATTGACATGTATATCTTGTAGAACATGCTGGAAGATTTCAGTCATCACAATGTTGAACAAACACCATAAACTAAAGCTTCTGCGCATCTTTCTCTAGAAAATCTAGTGGAGATTCTCTCAGCTAACCCCTAATCAACGAAACTTAATTCTACTTCAGATATATTTATAATGGTGAGATTAACTTAGACAACAAATTACATTTGATTGGGAGTTAATGGCTACCTTAGGATCTAGCATGAAGCGTATGGCATCAACCAACTTGTCACGTGTGAGTTCATCAACTGGGATAGGTGCAGGACCTACTCCCCTGGCATGCACTCGCTCTCCCCAGAATGGTTGATCTCCAAAGAATGGGATAATTGTTGTTGGGCACTAAATAGCAGAGAAACAGGACTAATAAAACAACTCAGAATTTTGAGAATAGAATTCCAAAGGAAAGGAGAATTAGTTACCGCCGCTTTAAGGCCGGCAGCAGTTGTTCCAGCTCCGCCATGATGTACCTGCAGATACATTTATAAGAGGTGAAGGAACTAAGACATTCTTTTGCAATTATATAGCCTTCAAAGGTACAAGAATCCCTATTTGATTAACATAAGTCTTTGGGTGGTGTTTACGACTGATGGTTAATATGGTACCAGATCTCCTGTCAGTGTTCTTCAGGTCAGCCAGACAAGGATGCAACCATGCATGGTCTTGTTTTGAATCCTTTATGATAAAGGCACATAACAAATATTTTCATTATATTAAAGTGCAGGCAGTTTATGTTTCCTTATTCGTTGATTTAGGATTCTTTTTACCCTAAAAGAATTGTCCAAGCTCTGGAAAAGGTGAGGAGAGGGTGGTGAAGTCTCTAATGTTTGGTGTCAAGAATTAGTCAGCAAGTTATCACTAAAACCCTAGAGGTTGCCTGAAGTGGTAAGAGCCTTGGATTTGGTGGTGTGCTCCCTTCAGGTTTAAGGTTCAAACCTTTGGGTGCAAACAATATTTAGGGACCATCGAACTGGGGGGATTTCCCCTTGAATTAACTGAAGTGCACTTGCGAGAAACTCCTTAGATTAGTTAGAACTTTGTTCTGGACACCCGGTACCAATAAAAAAAAGGATTGTCATAGAGTTAGATAAAGGTACATGAATGTATACAGCAGTTGATGACACAGTAGATGCCATAGGATTTAATTGGTTTGACAAGCGTAATTTTCCTGTTTTCACAATTGAGTGAGCTCTGAATGCTTAATTACCCTTCATTCCAACCTTCACTTCTAAAAAAAGAGGCAGTAAAATAAAGAAACACAAGCACATATATTCTTTGTTTCCACTGACATATAAAAAAGAAGATTTATTCTGTGATACATGAGACAAAACAAACTCGCGAAGGAATATATTTTCCTAGTGTCTTTTTCATTTTATTCTCTTTTCATCTTCCCCTGATCATCCTCATAAAATTTTAGGAAAAATAAGATATACGAATTTACAGCAATACTTAGCTCCCTTTCTACCACAAGATTGCTTCTGCAGTTTCCAGGAACTCCTTTTCTCAGCATTGTTGCAGGCCTCCTCCCTTTAACAGCAGACTGAGAGCAGAATGTTTCTTTTCATTTTGACAGTATTTCCTCTAATTATGCTACAAAAAGTATTATCACCTATTGCTAATGAGTCTGATATGTCAGTTGTGAAGCAGTTGAGGGTTTACTGCATTTGCATGGAAGTCAGGCCACTCAAGAAGCTTCTAGCCAACCATCCCATTCAGGTAATTATACTCCTAACCTTGATGTACATCCTCCAATACCTACTGCCAAATGAGTTTGATCTTCCTATTGCAAAACACAGAGGAATGAGGTCGTGTACTCAATTGTCTTTACACTTCACATTACAGGAAACATTCTGCTATCATTACGCTGTAAAACGGAGGATAAAGCCCTCAATAAGGGGACTTTATCATGATCTTACAAATCTAAAACTCTCTTTACTAAGTGATCTACAAAATAATACAGGAGATTTAGTTGAATTAACTGTTGGAAAAAAAGCATTATGATGTAAATGTGTGTCTATGCCGGTGGATCTGTGGAAAGAAACAATTGCAAAGTGGTTGCAAAAGGATGCACCCAAACTCATGGGATTGATTATGAGGAAACATCCACACCAATTGCAGAGATGAATTCCATTAAAATTTTACACTTACTAGCAAGCAGAATTAGGATATGACAACAAAGATCCTATAGAAGTTGGGGTTTAGAGAGAAAAGAGAATGGAAGAAGGGGACAATAGTGAGTACTTCAAAATATTGTCCCATCCTCTTACAATTGCATTATATATACTTAGCTCTACTTTACATTTATACCCTCATGGTATATCTAATATAATTATTTCTCTAAAAATCCCATAAGGCTGTTTTGTGGCATTAAGGTTGCTAGTGGTACTGCTCAAAATCCAGTCCAAGATGATTGAATAAACATATTAAGATAGACATGCACTTCATTGAAGAAAACTGTGTGAAGGCATAGTGTACCCCTACGTGAAGACTGGAGTGCAGCTTTCAAACATATTGAAAAAAAGGAGTAATAAAGAGTAACTTTCACACAATCTTAGACAATCTGGCATGTGAGACATCAATGCCTCGGATTGAGGGGGGACTTGACAGACAGATTATGGGCATGACAGGAAAATTGACACATCTTGTGCTTAATTTGACCGACAGATTATCTTCCCTCATATTTGGTCATTTTACCATGTAGAACCCATCAATTACGTTGGGATTCTCTTGTATGTGCATAAATAAACAGAATGCATAAATGAGCAACCCAAGCATGGGAGTTTTCCTACTTATAGTAAGTTAAACTAGTCATGTCATCCAAGGACTCGGTACTAGCCGAGAAATATTTTGGCTTGTCAGAAAAGGGCTGATCAAATAATCGTTTTCCTCAAAAGAACACATCTACTAATTGTGCCCAATAAATATGGTTATTTCCATTCAAGTGATAAATGTGATTTTTTTATTTTTTATTTTTGTGACGGGTAACTCAATGGATGTGATGTGAGAGAAGTAGGCATGGAGGAGATAAGCTCAAGTCTAGAAGCAATGGTATCAATCAACAAGCAAGATCTAAAGCGAATGTAGCCTCAAGTCTAGCAGGTATGGTTGGTCCTGTCTAACCCAAGTTGAAGCTGGGTGAGATATAGATCTGAATAAACTAGGACAAATATAGATTTGAATAAAAGTTGGATCTTGGGTGGATGACATTGGGTCGGATGATCCAAACCGAATGTATAATGGCCAATGTCCAACACAACTGTTGGCCAAACTCTAACTTGAGTGGCTAAAACAAAATCCATACTGAAACCCAGTGGAGACCAAAATCAAACTGAACTTAGAAGTCCTATGATGCTAAAGCCCAATACCAATACTGGATTTAAGGAAGTTACCCAACAAACGAAAGACTATCCTTTATCTGTAATAATGAAAAGCCAAAAAACAAAGGGAGTATGGTTCTTCACTGTCACTTCCAGCAAGAAACTTGATCAGCAATGCTCAAAAACTGTGATGACCACCATGACAACACTCATGCAAGCCACCGACGTATAAGAAATTAACAATATTCGGCCATTCTACTGCTGTGAACAAACGGATTTGCAAAGATCACCAACAAGCACCATGAACTGCTGTGAGCCATTTAAAATCACCAGACAATGCCGATTGGCCACAATAACCTCCCTAGATGTATTCATCTCGGGGAATCAGAGAAAACACAGCAGTCATCCATTAGATCTGGTCTCCACCTCTAGAACACTCACAACTTGAATGGTGTGAAGATAAGCACAACCAATTACCTCTATGCACCTCCTGCCAAGAGCATTAAGCCCAAACACACTAATCCTGATATTTAACAACCAACACGAGCTGAACCAGTGGCCATACTGATGAGAATAAAAGGTAGGGAGAAAATAAAAATGGAGATTGAAGAATTTGAGGTAGCAAAGGCAATGAGACGATCAAATCCCAAGCTCTGATACCATGTTATAGAGAAGAAAGTGTGAGTAAAGAGCAGCTATTTTTTCTTTTATATTATGTGCTCATTCCATTCCACACATATAGGATAACCATTCTGAGAATGACAGAAAGTAGGTTAGCAGGCGGGTTTACCTCACTAGATTTCTTTCAAGAACTTACAACCTAACACTAGGTCAGCATTCTAAGAGTTTTCAAATCCCTCAACTCCTATTGTATAACAAAATCACAACAAATCAAAACAAAGAAAATATGGAGAGTTTACCACGGCAATGCATCTTTGGAAGAGCCAATCATGTGGACAATTGTCTAATAAGTACACAAAATTCTTCTGTTCTGCCGCTGAAAAAGAAAGTAAATTACATATATAATGATGCTCCCCCAATTTGTAAGTCTCCAAACTAAATAATAGCAGTAACTTTGATTGGATAAACTCTATGCAATGCAAAAGTATAGGAACAAAGACTTACAATTCCCAAGACCACCCCATCCTTTGCTAATGATGCCTCTTTGTTGTGTAATTTCCAGAGCTTCAATTATAATCCCCGTCATTTCCATTGGGTTTTGAATAGGCTGTTGAAAGATCAATATCAGATTGCAAAATGAAAGAGACATTACCATTTAATGAAAATTCACTTTTTTATCCCTGGCATTAAGGATGCTTCTGACGAATTTCCATGCCATAATTAATAGCATGCACAATCCAGATAACATTAGAAACATTGGCCACATCATATACATTTTCTCTCTATCAAGCATGGAAACTTACCAACACCTGACTTTCCAGTTGGAACAGCATATTTGTTACCAAGGTTGTAGACTATCTAAGTACTTGGAATAGTTTCCCTATACAACTCCTTGCAATCTATAGCCTAGTCAACTAGGCCTTAATCACATAAATTCAGACTGGTTATTGTCAAGATTAGAGTTGAGACAAAATGAAGGGTAGACCAAAAAACATGTCATACCCTCTCACTATTGCAATACACACGCGCGCACACACACACACACACAAACATGTCATACCCTCAATGGGTATTATGCCCTCCAACACTCCCCCTCAAGCTGGAGTATATATGTCATATATACCCAGCTTGGAACAAATAAGTTTCAACCAACTATGGCATAAAGACTTGGGCCTGTTTGGGGTTATGTTAAGGGTCTTAAAAAGTGCTTAACTAGCCTCAAGAGCTTTTTAATATTATACACTGTCATCAGTTCATCACTTACATCAAAATACAATGACCCATACATGATTCGTCGCCTAACTAAAATAAACATCTTAAAAATTACAAATATCTACTAATCGAAGACAGGCCACCTTGTCTACACCTCGAGCGGGATTGGTCTTTCTTCCTTGAGAAACCCTGCCTGGGCTAAATTTGCATCAAGATCTATAACTCCGGTAAACGAAACTGCAGGTGGGACCACCATAGTGAGACTTCTAAGAAATCCCAGTAGCTTAAAACCCATGATAGTGCTACTAATGAGAGACAATGGAAATGAATATGCATGCATTGTTGTAAAGAAATCTGTGAACACATTTATGCATGGCAAGGAATCACCCTTTGGGCAAAACACGTATTCATTCTCATGACGAGGAATCACCCTCAGAATAATTCTCATGTATATAGGCATGGCAAATAGTCATCCTCTGAGCAAATCTCATATATGCATAGTCATCCTCTAATGATATCAAAAGTGAGATTTTGGCTTTTGTCAGATGCCTTTATACTGTGGGACCGTCAGTCCTAGATCAAATGTCCGTTTGAGTCCAGGTATGCTTCAATGAGATCTTCGATCTCAGCTGTCCATTTGCCCTCTGGCCTTAAAGGATGACAGAGATCGATGGGGACAAGGCGTGCACGTCCTCTGCAGCTTGCCTTGGGTCAAATCCTACAGTCCTTTCCCAAATAAGGGTCTCCTACGTGACGCTGGACCAAACCTCTGAGGTCAAACGATATGGCCTGCAGGTCTGTAATCTTTGTTCCACAGGCTCACTCCATATGTGACATCTCTTATAGAATATGGGCCTCTGTGTATGACACCCGCCACCCTCTAAGCACCTACGTATTATCTCGGAGATCTCCCATGCTTGCGTTGAGCTTGTCCTTGCCTGTTGCTCACCCTAGTATAGTCAGCACATCATTTGTTCGCCTGGTGCAAGGTGAAAAGTCCTTTATCTACTGGACTAGCTGCACTTGCTCGCCCGACTATCTCCTCATCGCCCACCTTTCTTCTCGGGAGGGAATCTCTTCCCTTGCTTCAGCGGGATCCTCACAAAGGGAATGTAGGAGATAAAGCAAGACAAGAAACCAACTGACTAATAGGGTGATGGGTGACAAGAACGAGTGCCTTTTCATAGAGCAATAGGCATAGAGTCTTAAACAAAAGGTAAGTCTGGATCTGAAGATGAAGTTGGCGAAGGCACAACTAGTGGCCTTGAGCAACTTAAATAAACCTACAAGGGAATTGTAGAAGGAGCTGGTGACACGTTCAATGGAGTATGACCAGGTGGTGATAGAGTGGTAAGGGTGGTAGAGAAAGAGATGAGAAGGAAGAAACAAGATCACAATCACCACTAGAAGAGGTGTTTGAAAAATAAAGTATAGACTCAAAGAAACATTAACACTTGTGAAGAAACGTCGAAGAGTAGGAATTTGACAAAATATCCCTTTTGAGTTTGGGAGTACCCAAGAAACAACATTTGGTAACTCGTGGATCAAGTTTATCAAATCTCGGGCCAAAGCTGTGAACATAACAAACACACCCAAAGATCTTTGGGGAAATAGAAAATTGAGGTTTGTTAGGAAACATAATAGAGTGAGCAGAAACACCATCTAAAATTGAGGAAGGTATGCGGTTAACAAGGTGACAAGCAGTAAGGACTGCATTACTCCATAAATGTTTAGGAACATGCATGTGAAGGTAAAAGGGCATGAGTCACATCTAGTAAGTAACAATTTTTGCGTTCAACAACACCGTTTTGTTGTGAGGATATAAGAACATGAAGTTTGGTGAACAATTCCTTTCCTACTTAAGTAGCAAAGGAAGATGATTCATTTACCATTTTTTTAATGCAAGATTTGAGTTTTATGTCCATATTGGGTTTTAATTTTTTTTTATGAAAAATTGGAAAATAGAAAAAAGCTTAGATCGTGCTTTCATGAAAAACGTCATATGAGAATGGTCATCTACCAAGGAATGAAAGACACGATGGTGTTTACTGAATTGACATGCTTCACAAGGGAAAAGAGAAATATTACCAAGATTACTAATATGCCGTTTCAAAATAGAGATGGAAGGATGACCATAATGACAATGCCACTCAAAAGGGGGGTTGATGATGAGGATGTGAGTACTCAAGGGAGTTAAGGCTCGAAATCAAGATAATAGAGGCTACCAACTTCATGCCCTATACTAATTTTCATCTTCATCTTGAGATCTTGAAAGATATATAAAGAGGGATAAAAACTCACTGAACATTGAAGACTTTGAGTAATCTTACTGATAGACAATAAACTAAATGGAAAACCAGGGACATAAAATAGATGACAAAGACATAGACTCGGTGAGCTTGGTAGGAGTCTTGGCAGAAAAAGATCAGAACAAGAAAAAGAAAGATATCAATAACAAAAATGGCCTGGCTTATTCGAGGAAGCCATACCCTCCAATCCCTTCGTTGAAGAAAAATCACAGAATGAATCCTCTGTATTTAAATGGACCCCTTTTTATACAATTTCTGCACATGGGCTTATTATGTCACTAAGTACTTTTGTACAAGACTCTTACTGCATAAGACTAAAGAGCCCAACCCAAAGTACAACCCAACTCTACATTCCTGCTACCATACGTGTCCACACCAACTACTATATTTCTTTACAACCCATGCATTCCTTAATTAGATACCATCACAACACGTCCTTCTCCCCAACATTCATCCCTGTCGTGGGGTGGTTCTCCATCACTACTATAGTTCTTGCCTCAGGTACCTAACATTCACCCCTGCTTCAATAAAACTGTCTCCTCAAGGTTGAGCAACATCTTCAGAAGACCTTACCCACCAGATGAGGATAATGCTGCTTGAGGCTATAAAACTCCTCCCAAGTGGCATCCTCTGGTTGTGTTCACTTCCAGTGCACCAAGAGCTTAGTAAGAGCCTTCATCCCCTGTTTTGAATTCCTGTCTCTATAACTCTTCTTTCCACTTAGGAAGTTTGTCTGAACAAACATCATTGACCAAAATGGAACCAGAAACAGTAAGCCCCTTCAGAACATGAGTTCTATGACCAGAAAACTCCATAGTCGACTTATGGAAATCCCATACAATGGGACCTAGGTGTAGCAATCATTGAACCCCAGGCACTACATCACAACCTTCCAGAGTTATGACAAAATTCTGTAGAAAATTGTAGCACTTGCACTTTCACCCACTAACCCACATTTTCCATTACTCACAATTGACTCCGCATTAGCTACTTTCACCTTAAGTTGATCCTTAGAAGAAACAACAAGGTCACATTTGGACACAATCGAAGAGTCCAAGAAATTATGGGTGCTACCAATATCTACTAGATCACCACCCAAGGAGACCCAATGAGACCAAAGAAACTCATAGTTCTAGGGTCAGGACACCCAATAATTGCATGCAATAAAATCTCAGGAATTCCCTGCACCAATTTAGTTTCTCCATCACCCACTATAGCCTCGGAATCCTCCAATTCTGCCTCATCCTCCCCCCAACCCCCTTCATCAATTTGTAAACCCTCCATCAAGTAGATTTTGGGTTTTTTACAAACATGACCCTTACTACATTTTCATCACAATTGAAGCGAAGCCCTTTCTTGCGCCTTTCGTTCAGTTTTGAGGAATTAACCTTTTGTATTGGAATACTAGGTTTATGGAAATCCATTGAGGACTTGCTACCATATCCAGGATTATTAGAATAAGTCCCAAAATTATTCCCACCTTTCTGGTTAACTACAGGAAATTTGTTATTTGTATTCAACAACTGTTCTTGTAATCTTGCTAATCCAAAGGCTGATAATAAATTGCTGGGACTCATCATTCGTACCCGCAGTCTAATATCATCCCTTAGCTCGCTCAAAAAACAACTCAATTTATAACTTTCAGGTAAACCTTTGAGTCAATTAGAAATTACCTCAAACTGTGCCTTGTAAACTGCCATGGTCGTGGTCTGCTTCAACCTCATCAGAGCCTCCATTGGTCATCATATGGAACACTCCCAAAACTCACTCGCAAGGCTTTGGTAAATGCATCCCAATTCTGAAAATAGCCAAAATCTTCGACATCTTGGAACCATACCAAGGCATCTACTAATATGTGACAAGAAGCCAAGAAAAGCTTCAGCTGATAAGCCCTATGGTGTTATGAGAAATATTGGTTCACTTTGTAAATCCAACTATTTGGATCAGTTCCATCGAAACTTGGAAACTCAAGCCTAACATTTATGGCAAATCCTGCTGCACTCTGACCCACTGCTGAAGTTTCTGCTTCATCATCCTCTACTCTTTGATTTGGCCCATTATATGGTCATTGGTATAAGACTGGAAATTCTCATTAAGCTGCCTCAAATGAACCATTATATCCTTCAAGGTACTTGAGTATTCATCCTGTACTTGCTTCTGCTGCTCCAACTGCCTATTGGTACTAGCAAGTGACTCCTGCAGTTGATTGATTCGAGTACCCCCTACCATCTCCGATTCTTCACAGCTGCCCTCCAGATCGCAACTTCTCTAATACCAACTTGGTAGGACTCTTGGCAGAAAATGATTAGAACAGGAAAGAAAAAGAAAGAAATCAAGAACAAAACTTGACTGGCTTATTCAAGGAAGCCATATCCTCCAATCCCTTCATTGAAGAAATATCACCGAATGAGTCCTCTGTATTTACATGGACCTTTTTTTATACAATTTCCACACAGGCGCTTATTCTGTAACTAACCAACTATTACTGAACAAGACTCTTACTGCATAATACCAAAGAGCCCAAACCAAAGCACAACCCAATTCCACATTCTTGCTACCATACATGTCCACACCTACTGCTATAGTTCTTTACAACCCAAGTGTTCCTTAATTATATACCATCACACCACGTCCTCCAAAGTCACTGAGCTAACATACCACCAGCCACCACAGAAGAGCCGGCACACACAGTTGAGCCCCTACCAACCAAGAAACCATAGCATTAAAGTTGTTAGCACACCAACCTGATTCCGACAACCACCACGCCTCTTTAAAAAAACGAACTGAATAAAAGAGTCAAAGAAGTCAAAGCCTCTCTGATACCATGTCAAGATTAGGGTGGAGAGAAAACGAAGGGTAGACCGAACAACATGTCATACCCTCTCACTATTGCAACACAGACATATATACACTATGGAGTACATTTTACATTATACCCTCATTGCGTACTATGCCCTCTAACAGTAACAAAGAAGAAGACTTGGCCCTATTTAGGACCATGGCCCATATTCACCTCTCTAATATCATTTCTTCCCCTAAATAGCATAATCACTCTCTCACACATGCATTTGTTATGTTATACATGTCGAAACTATCTCAAAGCACTCTGCCTCATTTCATCTTCAATTGGTGGCACCTTCTTAGAAATAACTACTTCTCTTATCATTTGGTGTGTTGCACACATCCAGCTATGCATCCTCACTCTGCTAGCAATTTCCTAGATATGTTGTTTCTTCATTCCATGTATTTAATAAAATTATTCTTTTTTGCAAAAGTATTACAACTAAAATATATTAGTACTAAAAGGTAATGCTATATCATGACAAACAGTCTATCCCTTTTGATGCTGCATGTGTTACAAAATTTATAATGCTAGAATGTGACTAGATGGTTGACTTAAAAAGCCACCTGCAGGCACTTTATGCCCATTCATTATGGATAACGCTTTAATCCTTTGTATTAACGCAGATACTGGCACAAAGTTAGTCAATGCTTATTCCACCAAATACCAACATTGCTTCTTCTCCAGGAAAAGAAGTTTAGGACCCACGTCCTTCTACCTCCACACAACACTGCCCTGTTATGCTTTCACCCATTGTAGAAATTCCCCAAAGCTGCCTCCCGCAGAAGTCAGGGCCCAAGTGAACTTTCCAATATATGTGCTACACTCATAAATGACTAAATTAGAATAAAAGAGCTTGCCCTGCCCATAAGTAAATGTTCATGGTAGCCTCATTAGATTGTACATCTTTCTTTGTCTTTCCAGATAATAGGTAGGAGCATAAACTGAAACATTTTGGAGCTAAAAGTTATCCCCATATCAATCTCCTTACTTTGGTGGGTCTTTTTGCTTGGGCAAACAGAAAAAATTGTCTGAACCCATGTTTTGTTGTTTTCCTTTAATTAAGTTTAAGCCCGATGAGAATAATATTCTACGACTTGTAATTCATTTATTTTTCAAACCAACCCATTCACTAGCTATTATTTGATACCCTTCATGCCAGGAAAAATACATGAAAGGTCAATTTATTATATTTCTATTATCGGCGTCATCCACTGTCATCTCCTTGGCAGCTAATAATAGATTGCTTTAAAGGGCAGAGGTTGGCATATAATTCTGGTCAGTACGTTATGGCTATCTTCTTTTGATCCTAACTAGAAATATGACAATAGAGTATTCATACTCCCTACTAATGCTACCTTGTACCTTATCAAATAGATAACACAATGGTCACATCTAAAAGGCCTCTTAAGTAGATGCAGCAAGGCAGAGGGAAATAAAAGATAAGCTCTCTACCTTCAGTATTTATTCTGCATGTTGTTAATCTTTTACCGAATATATCTTCCATTATTGATCTAAACAAAGATATGAGATGAAGTATAATCTCTTAGGAATATGGTATAATATAAACATTCATCAATATAATAAATCTCTATTTTAAAAAAAAAAAAATAGCAATCAAATAAAAAGATTGCCAAATATTTTCTTGGATGTTATTTTTCACCAATATAGACACATGCACACGCACACAATATCAAAAGCAAAAAATGAGGGAAAGAAACTCACAAGGCTACCAAACCCAATATATATAGGCTCTTTACCAGCTTCAAGCCAGTTTACTAATGAGTCTGCAGGTTGATAATTTGATGCAAGGTCCAGAAAACAAAATCCAACTACATCAATCTTAGGTCCCCAATCTGCAAAATAAAAGGATTTTATTTCGTAACATCCTTGAAGAAACAACACCACTAGCAAATCTACTAATGATGAAGATATCGGAAAAGAAACCAAAATAGATGCAGTGCACCAAAAACATTTTAACATTGAACTTGATAACTTTGAGAAAGATGTTAAGGGAGGATTCGTGGAAGAAGACATGAGATTCAGCTCGTATCATTACATGAAGAAGAAAAGCCTTATATTGAGAAAGAGAGTAGTAATACATAAAGAAGTAACCTTCCACCCAATAAAATGTTGTTTGATAATGGTACAAGTGTAACCAGGTAGACCACATGAGTGTGAGTATGCATGTAACTAATATGATAGACCGCAATAAGAATGGCACAAAAATAATATCTACCATAGGAACCTTGCTTGAACTCATGATTCTAAATTTTTCAATAAAAAAACTCTAAGTTGCAAATGCACACACGATTATTCTTGAATCCACAACCACAACCATGTCATTGTGCTGTTGGAGAAATAGCACATTGGTGAGGTTTTACATACAGAAAATGATGATTGACAATACGAGAATTGCTAAAATACTATAATTCGTATTCCTTCTAGAAGCCTTCCCGTATTATCTCTCCATGCATCAATACTATATGACCCTGGTGCTACTCCATTTCTAGCAAATATGCATGTTTAGGGGGGAAAACCCATGAACTCCTCGAATGCATGTATCTATGGCTACACCAATATGAGAGCACATGATGGGTCCATACTTACGAACCGTGTAGTGGAGATAAATGGGAAATTTTTAAAAAAAAAAAATAGTTAACCAAATATTTCTTCATAAGAACTTCAAATATTTCTTCAATCAGGATTTTGAAGATGAGGGCATTGTACATGGCTGGAATTGTTGAAAGACAGACGACAGACTGCAGCATTAATTATCACTTGAGCAAGGCGAATGTGGTTGCAAACACCTTGAATAGGAGATCTTCTTTGAGTACTCTTGCTACCATGTAAAGTCCTTAAAAGACATTTTGATGGAAATAGAGTGATTCGAGATTGTGATGGTACAACATGTGCAAGCCGATTGAGCAACCTTGTGCTTGGGTCAATGCTATTGGATCAAATAAGGGCTGCCCATTACCTATCAAAAAAAAGATAAGGGCTGCCCATGCTAATGATGCAGGATTAATGAAGATTATAGAGGAGGTACATGAGGGAAAGAAGCCAAAGTTCATATTGATATATGATGACACCTCTAGTTTAATGGGACATTGTTTGTGCCTAACAAGGAGATTCAGGGGTTGATCTAGAAGGAAGCACATCGCTCTTTCTATGCTATTCACCCTTGTAGTACCACTATATACCAAAAATCTATGACAACATTGGTAGTGCGATGGGATAAACTGGGATCTAGAAAACTTCGTAGTTCAGTGTTCAACGTGTTAGTAGGTCAAGACCGAGCAACAAAGCTCCTCAAGGACACTAAAGCAACTTTAGTTGAAAATAAAATAGGAAGAAAAAGAATAGAGAAGCACAGAAGAGAGTTTCCTTCTCTTCCAGTTTTCTTATTTATACTAAGGAGGGGCAAATGAGTACATTCAATAATTGTACAGTAAATGGTACAGTACAAGTAAGGAAATAGACAACTCTCAACACTCCCCCTCAAGCTGGTGCAAAGATATCTCTCATGCCTATCTCTCATGCCCAGCTTGCCCAGAGTTGTTTGAAACATGTTGCTAGTAACTCCTTTTGTTAAAATATCTGCCAACTGATCTCCTGTCTTCACATAAGGGGTACAAATCAATCCTGCACGCAGCTTCTCCTTGATGAAATGTCTATCAATTTCAATATGCTTGGTTCTATCATGTTGCACTGGGTTTTGTGCAATGCTGATTGCAGCTTTGTTGTCACAATACAATCTCATAGGTTCTGTAGTGTCATCCTTCAGCTCCTTGACCAACAACTTCAACCATAGTAACTCACATATTCCATGTGCCATAGCTCGAAATTCAGCTTCTGCACTTGATCTAGCAACCACTGATTGTTTTTTGCTACGCCATGTCACCAAATTTCCTCCCACAAATGAACAATAACCTGAAGTAGACCTTCTATCCTCCACTGATCCAGCCCAATCTGCATCTGTATATGCTTCTATTTTAAAGTGATTATGCTTAGAAAACAGCAAGCCTTTCCCTGGTGATGACTTTAGATACTTAAGAATCCGATAGACTGCATTCATATGAGACTCACGTGGTGAATGCATAAATTGACTCACCATACTAACTGCATAGGCAATATCTGGACGGGTGTGTGATAGATAAATTAACCGACCAACCAATCTTTGATATCTGCCCCTGTCTACCATAGTTCCTTCAACATCTTCTCCCAACTTAGCATTCGGTTCTACTGGATTATCCACTACCTTGCATCCAAGCATTCCAGTTTCCTCAAGAAGATCAATGACATACTTTCTTTGGGAGATAAAAACCCCATACTGAGATCGTGCAACTTCAATGCCTAAGAAATATTTTAGATTTCCAAGGTCTTTTATCTCAAACTCACTGGCCAAGTATTTCTTCAATTTCTTCACTTCTTCATCATCATTTCCAGTTATCACAATATCATCAACATATACAATAAGTGCAGTCATCTTACCTGATGGTGTACGCTTAATGAATAATGTATGATCTGCTTGACTCTGCTTGTAGCCACATTTCTGCACAGCTTGGGAAAATCTTTCAAACCATGCTCTTGGAGACTGCTTCAATCCATATAGAGCTTTTCTTAGTTTGCAAACTTTACCCTTGGCCTCAGGAAACTCAAGGCCAGGGGGAAGTTCCATATACACTTCCTCTTCCAAGTTTCCATGAAGAAACGCATTCTTCACATCAAGTTGATAAAGTGGCCAAGCCTCATTTGCTGCCAAAGAGAGCAAAACCCGAACTGAATTCATCTTTGCCACAGGCGCAAATGTCTCTTCATAGTCTACCCCATAGGTTTGTGTGAACCCTTTTGCTACTAATCTTGCCTTTAGTCTATCAACAGATCCATCAGGCTTGAGTTTTGGTGTAAAAACCCACTTAGATCCCACAACCTTTTTTCCCTTAGGTAAGAGAACCACATCCCAAGTTTCATTCTTAACCAGGGCTCTCATCTCTTCTTGCATCGCCTCTCTCCACTTTGAGTCACTAAGCGCATCCTGTAGATTTTTTGGAATAGACACAGAGGACAAATTGGAAATAAAGGTACAAAATGAAGATGACAAGTTTTGGTAAGAGACAAAGTTAGAGAGCGGATGCTGGGTACAAGATCTGACCCCTTTATGTTGTGCAATAGGTAAGTCTATATCATGAACAATAGGAGTTGAGGAGTCTGGGATAGACAAAGAATTACCTGATTCCAGGTTGGATGACTGGCAAGTAGATGAGGTGTCAGTCTTACTATTCTGGCGTCGTGAGTAGACTCTCAGTTCTACACCTGGTGGTTCACCCAGCTTATCAATATGTGGCTCTAGGTTTGGATCTTGCTCTTGCTGTTGGTTTTCACAAGGTAAAGGTTGCTGTTGGTTTGTTGGTTCAGCCTGGATAAATGTCACTAACGGATCCACAAATGACTTCTCTTCGTCACTCTCATTCTCCCCCTGAAGAGAAGTCTGAGGGGAAGAAAAATAGGATTGAGTTTCAGAAAAAGTGACATCCATAGTGACAAACCTTTTTCGCAATGGTGGATGATAGCACTTATACCCTTTCTGAGTGGGAGAATATCCTAAGAAGATACATTTGAGAGATCGAGGATCTAATTTACCACGAGCAGACCCATGAACATGAACAAAACAAACACAACCAAACACTTTTGGAGGCACAATAAACAAGGAAGAAGACAATAAAGGTAATAGAACTTCCGTAGGTGTCTTAGAGTTCAAGACACGAGATGGCATTCGATTTATAAGATAGGCTGCTGTAAGAAGAGCATCACCCCAATAAGACTTTGGAACATGCATGGAAAAAAGTAAGGCACGGGTGACCTCTAAGAGATGCCTATTCTTCCTCTCAGCAACACCATTTTGCTGTGGAGTATTAACACAAGTAGTTTGATGAACAATGCCATGCTCATGGAAGAAACCTTGAAGATTATCAAACATGTATTCACCTCCGTTGTCAGAACGAACAACTTTAATAGAGGTATCAAATTGGGTTTGAACCATTTTGTAAAAAGTTTGAAAAAAGAAAACACCTCGCTTTTCTCCTTTAATAGGTAGACCCAAGTAGTACGAGAGAAATCATCAATGAAAGTGACAAACCAACGAAAACCAGATAAAGAAACAATACGAGAAGGACCCCAAACATCACTATGAATAATAGCAAAAGGTTCTAAACTTTTATTATTATTAGCAGGAAAGGACACACGATGATGTTTAGAAAGTTCACACGTCTCACATTTAAACTGAGAGACATCAAGACCAGAAAACAAATCTGGAAAAACATGTTGTAACAAAGAAAAAGAAGGGTGCCCTAATCTTTGATGCCAAAGCCATGCCATAGCCATAGAGTCGTGAATGCGGGTGGTATGATAAGCCTGTTTGAGCTGTCCAGGTGTCTTGATCTGTGAATCCAGATAGTAAAGACCATCCCTCAAGCTACCACTGCCAATCATCCTCCCCGTGGCTAGGTCCTGGAAAAAACACTGGTTAGGATAAAAAATCACTCGACAATTTAAGGCTAAAGTAATTCGGGCAATGGAGAGAAGATTATTTGTAAAGTTGGGAACATGTAAGACATCCGAAAGAGACAGAGACTCAGTCACTGGAATTGAACCCTTACCAGACACAGAGGATAGGGATCCATCAGCAATTCTAACCTTATCCCTGCCTGAACAGAGATGATATGAGGCGAAAGAAGATGATAAACCAGTCATATGATCGGATGCCCCTGAATCAATTATCCAGGGATCATTATGTTCAATGGATGATGCACGTAGGGATGTGGCTAAATTACCTGAGTGGGCAAAGGAGGAGGATGCAGTGGTGGATGAGTCCAGCTTAGACATAAGCCTACGGAGTATGTCTACTTCTTCCTTGTTAAGCCCTCCAGTGTCTGAAGTCGAAGGACCAGGCATAGACATAGTAGGTGTAGAGTCCACAGTCAAAGTGTGATTAGCACGAGACCTAGTACCACCACCAAAACGACCTCCTCTACCTCTCGTAGGACGACCATGAAGTCTCCAACAAGTCTCTCGAGTGTGTCGTGGCTTATTGCAGTGGTCACAAAACAGCTTATCCTTCTCACTTGTAATGTCGACATTTTTTCCCCCATCACGGCCCCTAGTTGGCTTATCAAGACGCTGAGTAGCAGTAAGCAGGGCAAATCGATCATGGGGAAGAGAATGAAGCATCACACCATGACGACTCTCCTCATTTTGTATGTAAGAGAAGACCTCCCGAAGAGGTGGTAGAGGATCCTTTTCGAGAATCTGAATCCGAGCTGAATCATACTCTTCATTCAACCTTCCAAGGAAAGCATAAATGCGTTCCTCTTCTAATATCTTCCTAATTTTCACAAAATCAGCAGTGCACTCTATCTGAAAATTCTGATAGTGATCCACTTCTTGCCACAAAGCTCGTAGTTGATGAAAGTAAGCAGTCACAGATAACTCACATTGGGTCATCCCATGAATTTGTCGCTTTAATGCATAGACTTGAGCTGCATTCCCTTTCTTTGCAAAGGTTTGAGCAGCTACATCCCACACCTCTTTTGCAGTGCGAAGAAGTAGAAAACCATTACCAATATCAAATTGCATAGAATGTAGTAACCAAGACATGATTGTAGAGTTTTCAGCTTCCCATCTATCATAAGCTGGATCATCCAGCCCTGGTTCAAGAATCTTGCCATTCAGATATCCTATCTTCCCTCTACTCTTGATATACAAAAGTGCAGATTGAGACCAAGGCAAATAGTTGAGCCCGTCTAATTTCACAATTGATATTTGGAGGGTTGGATTTTCATCCGAATAGACCACTTGGGTTTCTACTTTACTGGTTTGTGCTTCACTCTTTGGATCAGCCATAGAAACCAACCAAATAGCTCCACCTTTTTTTTTTTTTTTTTTTTTTTTTTTTAGAAAATCTAAACTGCAGGTCGTTTAGCCCCTGTTCTGCTTCACGGTAAACGACATGTCGTGTAGCTCAATAAAGAAGAATGAAAAACGACAGGTCGTTTTTACCTCGTTTGAGTCTTCTTCTCCGAGCCTTCTGTGTCAAGTTTCCTGTTCATCCAACCCGAAAAACATCACAGAGAGCTCCTCTGAGCTTCTCGAATCTTCGACTCTAGATCGTGCCAGGCTTCTCGAGATCGCGCTGAGCTTCTCAGGGCTTCGATGTTGTGGGTTGCCGACGTGCCGTGACCCTCTCTCGACGTGATGATCAGAAAGGGGAAAAAAAAGCTTCAAACTCTAGATACGATGATCGGAGAGGAAACAGATAACTTCGCATCTTTAATTCCACTCCAGTAACACCACTACTAGACCGATCTCATCATCCCAACTCCAGATCTCATCATCTTCGCACCTTTGGTTTTTTTTTTCTTTTTTTTTTTCTTTTCCTTCTTTCAGAAATCACTACCACACTACCAAGTATCCTCTATTCAAAAAAAACTTGGTCAGTGGGGTTCCCAGACGATTTCAATTAGACCCATGACACTGTTTGATGCTAACCTAACCTTAACAGTCCAAGATCGCTCTGATACCAAGTTGAAAATAAAATAGGAAGAAAAAGAATAGAGAAGCACAGAAGAGAGTTTCCTTCTCTTCTAGTTTTCTTATTTATACTAAGGAGGGGCAAATGAGTAAATTCAATAATTGTACAGTAAATGGTACAGTACAAGTAAGGAAATAGACAACTCAACAACTTTCAATTCCAATTTGGACTTGGGGCGAAATCTATATGGACTCTATGTCTCCGAAGGTACTAGGAAGGCGTACTCAATCAACAAGGTGTTAGAGTTGTTCACCAAGGAGATTGTCTGATTACATGGTGTGCTGACCAAGATAGTGTATGACAGAGACACTCGGTTTGCCTAAGCTTTTTGGAGGAGTGTATAGAAGGAGCTAGGAACCAAACTGACACATAGTACCTCCTTCCATCCATAGACCGAAAGGTCAGTCTAAGAGGACAATACAGATTCTAGAGGATATGCTTTGGGACTACGTTATATATTTAAAGGCGTTATATATTTAAAGGGAAGTTAGCTAAGTACCTAGCTCTGATAGAATTTGATTCTAACAACCGCTACTAGGATAGCATCAAGGTTGCGCCCTATGAGGTTCTATATGCCAATCTTTGCTTTATATAGATGAAAGTTAGCAAATGGAAAGTGATGGGCCACGAGGTAATTCAAGATGTGTGAGAAGGTGGTACTATCAAAAAGAAGTTGGCAATAGTACAAGCAAGACAAAGTATGCTACTTGCAAAAAAAAAATTATTTTAAGTGGGAAGCAATGTATTTTTGAAGATCACTCCGATGAGAAGGGTAACGAGACTGAGGAAGAAAGACAAGTTGAGCCCAAGATAAATCAGTCCATTCAAAACATTCGAGAGGATTGGAGCAGTAGTATATGTCAACGATATTGCTATGGCTGTAAATATAGATGACTAGAATAATTAGCTTACAAATTTTGACTTTGTAGCATTCCTTAGTTGACTGCCGTAATGGCTGACTTTCAGTGGCTGATTTCCAGCCTTGTAATGAGCTGATTTCCAGCCTTGTAATGAGGAACATTGTTCCATATAATGGGAAGAACACTCCCAAAGAGGGCATCGAATTCAATTTGACATGGTATCAGAGCCAAATTTCGGCTCTTTCCAGTGAAGCAAAATCTCTTTGGTGTCAGCATCTTCTGAGTTGAGGGTTGCGACAATTTCGATCATTTACTACTGCTAAGGAGATGTGAGACTATTTTAGACGAGTATATTATTAGAACAATAGTGCACGCAAGTTTCAACTTGAGTTAGAGATTTCCAACTACAAACAAGATAATCTCTCTATTGAACAGTTTTATGCTGGATTTCTAAATTTATGGAGTGAATATTTCAGGATTGTGTATTCTAAAATTCCTAAGGAAACATTAGAAGCACTACAAGTTGTTCATACTGAGAGTCAAAGAGATCAATTTTTTTATGAAACTGAGACCAGAATTTGAGACTGCACGAGCCAATTTGATAAACCGTAATCCTGTTCCTTCCCTGGATGTGTGCTTAGGGAAATTATAAAAGAAGAGCAGTGTCTTGCTACTCAACATGGTCTCACGCAAGACACTGTGACAACTGAGATGGTTAATGTAGCATATGCTGCTCAAGGGAAAGGAAGATCTAAGACACAGGTATGGTGCTATAGTTGCAAAGAATTTGGACATATTGCAAAACATTGTAACAGGAAATTTTGCAATTACTGCAAGACTGATGGAAATATCAATAAAGACTGCCGTGTGCGACCTCAGAATCGACAAGGCCAAGTATTTCACACTATTGCACAGACTAATTTAGCTGATGCTCCCTTTGTTTTTGCTCCGGGATAGCAGCCTACTGTTGGTTCTTTGTCCACTATTACACTCGAGATGGTCCATCAGATGATTGTTTCTACTTTCTCTACTTTTGGTCCTCAAGGTAAGGGAACTTTTCTCACCTCTTCCTGGTTGGTTGACTTTGCAACTTCTAATCATATGACTGAAAATGCCGATGTTTTACATGATCTTCGTAAATATAAGGGTAACCAGCACATTCAAATTACCAATGGTAATACTCTTCCTATCACTGCAATTAGAATTCTGGGGTCCTCTTTCAACAATGTATTTCTGTCACCAGAATTATCTACGAATTTAATTTCAGTTGGACAGTTTGTAGATAATAATTGTGAGATTCATTTTGATCGTAATGGTTGTTGGGTGCAAGATCGAGTGTTGGGGAACGTGATCGCAAAGGGGCCTAAAGTGGGGCATCTATTTCCTCTTCAGTTTCTCATTCCTGATTTTGATTCCTTTGCTTGTACTGCTATTCAATAATAGTGATGTTTGGCATAAAAAATTGGGACATCCCAATTCTTCTGTTTTGAATTATCTTAGGAAACAAGGTAATTTGGGAAATTTAGTTTTTGATGTGTTTTCTGATTGTAGTTCTTGTAAACTTGGTAAAAAGCAAATCTTTACATTTTTCTTTACATGGCAGTTGGACTTCCACATGTTTGAGATTATTCATTCTGATGTCTAGGGAGTGAGTCCCGTACTATCTCATGCTCAATACAATTACTTCGTGACTTTCATTGATGACTATAGTCTCTTCACTTGGATTTACTTCATTCGATCAAAAGCTGACGTGTTTTCCACTTTTTAAGCTTTTGTTGTGTTTATTGCGACTCAATTTTGTACTTGGATTAAAATCCTTCGTTCTCACTCTGGGGGGGAATATATGTCTCATGTGTTTCAGGATTATCTGAAAACTTAGGGTATTCTCTCCCGACGATCATGTCCTTGTGCCCCTCAATAGAATGGTGTTGCTGAGCGTAAGACTCATCATCTTTTGGATGTTGTTCGTACTTTGTTGATTGAATTTTCTGTGCCTCCTCGGTTTTGGGTTGAAGCCTTATCTACAGCTATGTATTTGATTAACCGCTTACCATCTCCAAATTTACATTTTGACTCTCCATACTCTCGTCTCTTTGGTGTTGTTCCTGAGTATAATTCTCTTCTTATATTTGGGTGTTTGTTTTGTTCACTTACCATCTACTGAACGTCATAAGCGTTCTACTCAGGCTGCTCGGAGTGCTTTTCTTGGGTATAGTAATGTTCATAAAGGGTTTGTGTTATGATGCGAATGCTAACAAACTCCGTATCTCTCGAAATGTGGTTTTCTTTGAAAATCAAATTTCTTCCAGTCTAGCGTTTCACATGATTCTACTTCTGTTCAGCTACCTAGCTTTGATGACTTGTCTTGTACTCCTGAACGTTTTAAGCCAGGGCTTGTGTATCAAAGACGTCGCCCACAATCTCCACTGCCCCTTCCTGCCACAGAACCGACATTTGATCCCATCCCAACTGAACCTCGATGATCATCTCGAGTTTCACGTCCTCCAAACAAGTATGGGTCTGTACCTACTGCACATCAGACTACTCTTGATACTATTTCTGTGCCCAGATCTTATTCTCAGGCTACTACTCAAGTTTGTTAGAGGCAAGCAATGAAAGATGAACTTCAGGCTCTTCAAGACAACCACACTTGGGACATCGTTCCCTATCCTGATGGAGTCAAACTCATTGGCTACAAATGGGTATATACTATCAAGCCACGACCTGATGGCACAATTGAGAGATATAAGACCCGTTTAGTGGCTCTTGAAAATTTTCAAGAGTATGGTCTTGATTATGAGGAGACCTTTGCACTTGTCACCAAGATGACTATTGTACATACTCTTATGGCCATTGCTGCTTCCAAAAGTTGGTCTCTTAGGCAGATGAATGTGAAGAATGCATTCTTACATGGGGACTTGAAGGAAGAATTATATGTCTCCTCCTCCTAGTATGTTCACTTCCTCATCTACTGAGGTTTTTCGGTTGAAGAGGTCTTTATATGGATTAAAGCAGGCACCTTGTGCATGGTTCAGAAGTTTCGCACCACCCTACTTGATTTTCATTTTACTCAGAGTCAGTTTGATTCTTCTCTCTTTCTCCAGAGAACTATTACTGGACTTGTTATTCTTTTTAGTATATGTTGATGACATAGTTATCACAGGTTCTGATTCTCACTTAATTGAGCGCCTACAACAGCATCTCAAGACTACCTTTCATATGAAAGACCTTGGTCCACTTCAGTATTTTCTTGGTCTAGAGGTCCATTCTTGTCCCAACAGTATGCTTTTGCATCAGCACAAGTATACCCAAGAGGTTCTCACACTGGCTAGTCTTCAATTAGGGTACTTTGTACTTATACCTCTAGATGTCAATTTAAAGCTTTGTCGGGATGAGGGAGAATTCTTATCTGATCCATCTCTGTATCGACAGTTAGTAGGGAGTTTAAATTATTTGACTATTGTTGAGTCTAAACTTTCACTCAAAATAATAAGTAAAAATCTAGATCAGTTTTACCTGCAAGTATACAGGTGTTGTAGTATCTTACAGGATCGAATCCACAGGGATTGACTAATGTGATAAAGTGAATAAAATAAAAATAGATTATTAAAAACAACGTACAATCAAAAAGAAAAGAGATCACTGGGATGAGGATTTTAAAGTAACAAAATATAACTGAAACAATAAAATATAAAATCACACTTAAAATATTATTTCTACTCTACTCCTAATTACAGAAAAACTACAACTAAAAACTCTAAAACTATGATGCTCTGTACTCTATCTAATTTCTGATGTCCTTGCTTCGTCCGTTTACAAGCCTTATATAGGCTTCAAAAACCAACAAGCAGTAGTTGAAATGCTGTGTCATCTGAACGTTGTTTCCCACTGTTGAAAGCTTCCCACATGCATGTGCTATGCGTTTCTCCTTTTTTTATTTTTCTCTTTCTTTTTCTCACTGCTTTCGGTCACATGCATACATCTGCGTTTCTTTTCTTTTCTTTATTATTCCAGCCGAAACCCACTTATTTTTTTTCCTTTTTTCTTGCGCCGAAACCACATGCATGCACCGAATGGTTCTGTTTTCTTCTTCTCTGCTGCACCGAACTGAGTAGACATGTTTATTTTCCTTCTTTTCTTTTTTTATTCTTGCTTACAGCCGAAACCGACTGCACCGAATGCACTGCTTCTTCTTCTTCTTCTTCTTTTTCTTTTCTTTCTTTCACGGCTTTCCATCCGAAACTGCTCCTTGCTTTCCAGCCTAGACTGCACCGAACACATGCAGTTTTCTTTTCTTTATTTTCTTCCACTGAACATGTCGTCCAGTGATGCATCGACCAACTTTCTTTCATTTTATTTTTTTTCTTTTTCTTTCTTCCTTGGTCGGTTTCCTTTCTCTTTATTTTATTTTGCTTCCAGCCCAGCATGCACCGAATGTATCTTCTTTTCTTCCTCTCTAACCGAACTTATCACATGCACCGAACATCACATGTGCTCTGTTTCGGACGTGTAAAAACAGAGGGGATGAGCTGGGCATGCTCACGTGTTGTGCATGAGGTTAGGTGGTGCAAGCGAGGCCGAAGTGGCTGGGCACATGCTCGGAACGCATGCATGGTTCACGGGTTGTGGAGGTGCAGTGTTTCTGGAGGTTGAAGATGGTGGTGGATGCGTGGCTCGATGGTCTTCGGAGTAGTGCTACTGGATGAGGCTGCACGGTGGATGAAGTTCTGCAGTAGTTGGAGGAGCTTGGTGGCGTCGAACGGCGGCGTGGAAGAGCTGTGTTTCGGGTACTGTAGCAGCTGGCCGAAGGTTGAAGAAGGACTCGACGACAAGCAGTTTATGACAAACGACGGGTCGTTTGTCTTGGACGGCAGAAACAACGGTAGTGATAAAACGACATGTCGTTTGGCTTGCAGGCCAAACGACATGTCGTTTAGCCTGCGCAGTAAATAAAAGAATAAAAATAAAAATAAAATAAAATAAAATAAAATAAAATAAAACAAATAGAATAAAAATAGAATAAAATAAAATTAGAAAAAGAAAATAATTAATTTAAGAAAACTAAACTAAAATATAAAATAAAAATGTGTTGTGCATGTGAGACAATAAAATCAAATTAAATCACAAGTTATAAAAATAAGCATAAACTATACTTTTAATCAATTTAAATCACAACTTGGATTTATTGCCTCTTGATCATTTTTCTATCTAAAATCAATGATAATATGATAAAACAATTAAAAATACATTGATTTTAACTATATAAATTATGCAATAATGCAGCTCAATCAACTATTACTCGACCTGATATTTCTTTTGCTGTCCAGCAAGTTAGTTAGTTTATGCAAGCTTCCCGTCAATCTCATCTCGCAACAGCACGACAGATCATTCGTTATCTCAAAAGTACATCTGGTAGAGGTTTATTCTTCCCTACTAGGATCTCCTTACAGTTAATGGGTTATAGTGATGCTAAGTGGGCGAGTTGTGTGGATACTCGTCGTTCTGTTATTGGTTGGTGTATATTTCTTGGCAATGCTCTCATCTCTTGGAAAAGTAAGAAGTAGTACCGAATATCAAAATCTTCTACCGAATTTGAGTATCGTGCAATGTCCTCCGCGTGTTCAAAGATTGTGTGGCTCCGAGATTTGATGAGTGAACTTGGTATTCCACAACTTACTCCTACTCCCCTACATGCGGATAACACCAATGCTATTCAGATTGCTGCCAATCCTGTGTTTCATGAGCGCACCAAGCATATTGAGGTCGATTGTCATTCCATTCGTGAAGCACTTGATCAACATGTGATTACACTTCCTCACATTTCCATTGAGCACCAAACTATTGATGTCTTTACCAAGGCTATGACTCGCCACCGTCATCAATTCATGATTGACAAATTGATGCTTCTTGATCGACCAGCATCAATTTGAGGGGTGATGTCAACGATATTGCTATAGCTGTAAATATAATAGTAGCTGTAAATATAGATGACTAGAATAATTAGCTTACAAATTTTGACTTTGTAGCATTCCTTAGTTGACTGCCATAATGGCTGACTTTCAGTGGCTGATTTCCATCCTTGTAATGAGCTAATTTCCAGCCTTGTAATGAGGAACATTGTTCCATATAATGGGGAGAACCCTCCCAAAGAGGGCATCGAATTCAGTTTGACAGTATATCGAATGGTACTATCACCATAACTATCGACCATACAAGGTGCCTTTCACATTTCTATGTTGAGGAAGTATGTCCCAAATCCTTATGTGCTGGAGTACGGTCCACTAAAGGTCACGACCTCACCTACGAGGAGTTTTTAGGAGTCTTGGCAAAGGTCCTACGTAACAAGATTTTCATGATGGTCAAGGAATCAACTTGGGAGCATCAAGGCAACATGAAGGAGAAATACCTTTATTTGTTCAATTAAGGTAAGAATAATCTCAAGGACAAATTTTTTATAAGGGAAGACATTTTTAACACCCAAGCGCTAGTTCCCTAGTGCTGGGATGGAATTTTATCTTTGGCCCACAGGCCTATGTGTTAGGGACCCCGGTCAAGTCCCTAAACACTATGATCTCCTCGCCTATGTCCTCCTTGTATTGACCGAGTGCCAAATCCTCTCTTGCTTGGATATGGCGCAACAATGGTGATGATGGCAACTTTGGTATGGTGAGGTTAAGTGTTTAGGCTAGATGAAGTGTATGGAGTGATGGGAAATGATGGTGATGAATAATGAGTTCGGGTGATCTAAGTGATAAATATGCGTGTTTGATGCAATGTGGAATGGCTTATGGGTTGCCCTTGATGTTGGGACAACTTGGATGATGATTAGGGTTGGTATGGTGAAGATAGGCTAGGGTTTGGATGGTGGCTATGGAGAATTTCGAGATTGGAAGAGTTGGACTAGGGTTGGAGTGTAAGATGAGTTGTTAGGGTTTGGAAGAGATGTGGATGAGTGGGATTAGGGTTTGGGAGATGGTTTAGAGTTTAGGAGATGGAAGATAGGTTTAGGGTTTGGAGGTGGGCGGCTAGGGCTTGGCCGAAATGTGGGAAATGGAGATGTTTTAGGAAAGATTCCTAAGTGGTAGGAATCCCTATGGAAGAAAGAGATTTCGGTTTTGGTTTGTTTAGGCAAGTCAAAGATTGTCTTGAGTTGTTTTAGAAAAGAGAGATTTAAGGAATTGAATGTGATTGACAATTCCTTAAATCTAGGGATTTGATTTGGAAGAGGTTTGGGATGATGGGTAAGGTGGCTAGGGTTGATCCTAAATGGTAAGAGGCATGGGAGTTGTTGGGAATTGGGAGTTTGACTAGGCCAAAGGATGGATTTCGAATTTTGATTATTTGAAAGATGGGATAAGGATTCCTAAGTGGTAGGAATTACCTTGTGGGAGTCTAGGGTTAATTCAAATAAGGCAAGGTAATTTATGGTAAGTGAACTAGGGCAAACACTATAGTGGGCGAGACTTAGTGTTTGGGTGGATCAAATGAGGCAATGCGTGGATGAAGGCAATGAACAATGGATGAACAAGATGATGAACAATATGAGCATTCAAGATCAATGAATGAACACAATAGAAAAGTATGAACACTCAAGAACTTGAATGAACACAAGGATAAAACAACTTTGATTCACGAATTTCACAAAGTTGCAAACAAATCAAGATAGATTGGATCACACCTATTCACGAATTGCAAGGTGATGATCCTCTACTAGGGATTCACGAATTTCACCCAAGTAGCCCAAGTGCTAAGCACCAAAAAGTGATCTCAAGAACAATAGTCTACCCACTTAGGGAATTTGCCAAAAGATCCTAAAGCAAGAAAAAGATGTCCTATTTATAAGCAAAACAAGTTGGAAACCCCCAATAGGTCCCTTTGAAATAAATGAAATAAAATAATTAAAATAAATGAAATAAATAAAGGTAGTGGCATGGACCACATGTCCGTGACATGCTTGAGCCAATGGTTCGGCTAAGGTGGTGCATGGGGGTCGAACTTTGGCTTGATTTCATGCTGAAAATCCCATTTTTGAGGTTGGCTTGACTGTGGCTCGACCTTGGCTCGAGCCAAGTTTCGCTCGACACTCCGCTCGACTCCGCTCGAGCGACTACAACCCGAGAGCTCCGCTCGAAACTCGCTCGACAATCCGCTCGAGCGAGTATGCAACCCGAGAACTCCGCTTGACACCCGCTCGACACTCCGCTCGAGCAATATGTGTGCATATGGCCAAGGTGCAACTTTAGAGGTGATTTTACGTGGGGGTCTAACACTATGATCTCTGACACCATACATTGACTAATTTCCATGTATATAAGGTTAGTTCTTGGTTCAATCTTGAACCTTAGCTTCCAGCCTAGGGTATTAATTTATAAATTCTTACAATTCTTGTTTTAAACCCATGAAACCCTAGAACATAATTTTCGATATGAAAATTGTGAAATTGTGAAACCCTAGAACAAACACTTAGCCAAAACCCCCATTTTGATAGGAATCCTAATCCTAGACAAAATAAATCTAGGAGCTCTTAGCCTCATTGACTACTGAGACTCTTAGGTGAACTAAGAGAAGAAATCCCCATAGAACACTCAACTTACCAAGATTATGGACTACCATCACATTTGCCGCCACCCATAGGATTTATTTAAACCTTGACTTTGGTTAAATCATAAAAGATCACAACCATGACACCACTCCAGTCAGCACTTATTAGAAGTCTACTAAAAAAAAAAGTCTCAAGCCTTAAACAAAGGTGCCGCACGCTCCTCATTTAGAACCCTAAGAATCCCCAACTCTTTTAATCTACAACACAACCATGAAAAGATCCTACATCACCTCTAGAATACATGTGGTAAAGCTAATTCATTGGTAGCCTTCTTTTCTAATTACTATATCATAAAGCTTATTCATTATATATTATATAATATATAATAAAAGCAAAAAGGCGACACATTCTATACAAGTTTCATATGGAGAAGGTTTATTACCATGTGAATTGGGATTTTCTTTTTTATACTAAAATGGTTCTTTATACTGGAATATTCGTTTTCTTAGGGCTGCCCAGGATTGGGAAGTGAGGGCTATTTCCAAACTATTTAGATTGTTGTATGATGTGAGCATCGCTAGTGGGAAGATGGACAATTTGCTTTGGATTCAAGATGGTAACGAGAAGTTCACAGTTCAATCTTTGTATCAGGTAATGTTAGGTCAAATCCTTTCCTGTGGAAGTGCATTTGGAGAAGCAAGGTGACTCCCAATGTAGCTTTCTTTGGTTGGATGGCTTCCCAAGGGAAAATTCTTGTTATGAATTGGTGCTATATGTGTGAAAAATGCGGTGAATCTATGGATAATTTATTACTTCATTGTGAGGTGACAAGGGCTTTGTGGGATGAGATTTTTAACAGGATTGGAATTGCATGGGCGATGCCTAGGAGGATGGTGGATCTTCTTGCTTGTTGGAGATGTCTTTAGGGCAACCCCCAAATAGCTATCATGTGGAAAATGATTCCTCTATGTCTTGTGTGATGCATCTAGCTTGAAAGGAATGGCAAGAGTTTTGAAGACCGAGAACAATCTTTGTATGAACATAGATGCTTCTTTTTCCATACTTCATTTCTTTGGGCTATTGTTTTTAATGGAGTTATTTTTCATGATTTTTTGTATCCATCTCTATCTCCTTGTAATTAGGTGTTCTCAATTATATACTTCCTATGCACTTGGGCTATGGCTTTTTACTTGTTTTAATAAAACTTTGTTTTACTTATTAAAAAAATATATAATAATATATAATTTAAGAGACAATACCAAAAGTAGTTTAAAAATTTAGCCAACTTATCTATTACAACAAGAAAAGAACCTAATGTAGGAAAATTGTGGATGAGATGTTGATAGCTAGCATGCCTACACGAATGTGGGGGGGGGGGGGGGGGGGGGGGGGGGGGGCAAGTCAAGCCAACGTAAGCAACAAGCCAAGCTTTGGCCAGCTTGACACAATGGGTCTCCTAGAAATGCTCCTAAAGATAATGTTAGAACGTTAGAGAAAGCTTATTTATTATATATTATTATTATTATTAAAAGATCACATAAATGTAATTGTTCCTCTCAAAACTGTTGTTTACAATTATTGTATGGTAAAGCTCATTCATTGATAAGCCTTGTTGAGGAGTTATCCTTTATTATAAGAGAAATGCTTTAGTCACAAAGAGATTTTACAAAAGTAAACTCACAAACTGACATGGCTTAATGTGGTACGTCAGATTGTAAAGCTACTTTTGTTGAAAAGTAGATCTAACGTATTACATGAAATCACATCAGTTTGTAAGCTTACTTTTGTGAAATCTATTTGTGGCTATAGCACTTCTCATAATAAATAAATGAATGAATGAAAGAAGGAAAGAAAAAGGATTGAAAAGATAATTGATTGAATATTATATGATGACAGATAATGAGGTGAATGGCATGAATGTCTCATTAGATGTGCGCCTAGTTATATCCATCATCATATTGATTTTGTAATTGGTTCCAAACCCTTGCACATAGGGAAAATTGTGTGAATGTGAATGTTTTTTATGTAATGTGATGTATGAAAGATTTTTAAGATATGCATGATTGTTCAATGCATTTTAAGATATGCATGATGGTTAAATGCAAAAGCTTCATTAAGTCATGATTATGTTTACTTTGTGATGTATTGTTTAGTGCGTATTCACATTCTTGTTTTTATGTTTTGACTGTCCAAGTGAAGAAATATATGACGACGAGTCCACAGGTCAGGAGTAGCTTATGGAGATTGAGACTGAACAGACAGTTTTGTATTAATGTGAGAAGTTTATTTATTGGTTATGGAACTTGTATGAATAGCCCAAGACTACAGTTTTTCAAAAAGTGCTACCGTGCTTTTTAGTAATGAAGATTTTGAATTGTTTTAAATGCTACAAAATCTTTTGTACCTGACTCATTTGTAACGGTTCTATTAGTAGCAATCCTAACACTGGGAAGGGGGTGTTACAGTTAAAGAAAAGTGAAGGCAAATGAAAGATAAGTGGAGCATTCTGATTCATGGATTTGATCTTGATGTTGTTCTAATCAAAAGAAAAATATATTTTTCCTGTTATTGCATTTAGATTTCAACCCATGAAGAAAAGAAAGAAAAGGTCGGTGATTTTTTAAACATGCATTTTGATGTTTCAAGAACAAACCAATGTGGAAAGGGGAAGTGACAAAACTACAATGATTCTAGTTTAAATATATGGCTGCAATATATACGAGACTTCTATGCAAAAACTAGTGAACACTTCAAGGACAAAAAGACTCATTTGGAGACTAATGCTCATTTGGACACAAATACAAAGGAAACTCACCTTACTAACCAAGAGAACAGTAAACTTATCAGAACACTCGTGTCCTCGTGTCTAGACTTTAGCGGCTCTCTATGTTCATGTACATATTAGTAACTACAAACCAAAATAGTGCAGTCACAACAGAGCACCTAAACTACATTGTCTATAATTCCACCCAGTAGTTTTAAGAGTACACAAGGACAGAGAAATGTCAAGAAAACGGGCCACATTCATTTTAGAAAAAATGCAACCAAAAAGACGAAGCCAACGAACTAATAAGATAGGGCCACACAATCCAAAGTGAGGCAAATAAGGTCTGGAAATCATAAAACTAAGTGACAAGGGATAGTCGAATATTGCCAAAAGGTAGCTTTTCCAGGAAAGTTATACACACCAATGATGACAAACAATGGCATAACAAAAGAGACCCTTCAAATTGTCACCAGCCCGCACCATCTTTAATCCAGTGGATGATGCAAGATAAATCAAGCAATGTTACCCAAAACATTTATCCAAAATTTTTGAGGAGTCCAATAAAAATACAACACATCCCAAATAACCATCATATTCATTAAGTTTTAACAATGGCATGATAAGGTGTCAAATTATGCTGTCAAAATTGTTGATTGGAGTATATAAAGAAGTGCAGTAATGAGTACCGAAGAAATTACTAAGCAATCATGGAATCAAATTTTGATGAGATATGGCACCATTTACAATACATCCATTCAATCTAAAATTTTAGCAATGATTTCATATATCCCAAAAAATATACAAACAATCTAAATTCAGCCAAGTAGACATTTTAGAATAACATCAAAGTAACATTAGATATTATATTTAAATTGCAAGTTAAAAGGAAAATAGTTATACTGCCATTGAACTGTGGCATTCTTAACTTCTTTTTTATTAATTATTTAATAATTTACAAAATAGCTTGATTACCTTTTTAAAAAAATAATTTATGAAATTTCTGCAAAAATGAAGTACCAATATTAGCACAAATTCAAATAGAAGTCTAATGGAAACGTGAAAATATCACCTTTTGGTTTTGGAACAAGTTGAGGACTCCATATATATCCATAGGGGACATCAGGAGGGGAGCTATAGGATCCACTTAGATATGTAACAGGCCTTATACCTAATTCTTTTTTCCTAAACTCGTTAATGATATCCCTTATTCCAAGCCAAATCATCGTATCAACAATTTGATAAGAAAGCTGCAAAAGGAAACCGATCTTATATATAATTATATTGCAAGGAGAATTACTTGAAGAAAAATAAAACTAAATGATGATTAACAGAAACTCACTCTATATAAAATTTGTTGTCTCACTCGAGATAGAGGGTGGGGGAATTCACTAGTAGGCCTGAAACATAAAAAAGGAGTCCAATGTCATGAACTCATGCGAATATTCCCAGTAAAGTTGTTACATACAGTTAATATATATAGATATATATGTAAGAATGAAAGAGAATAACTGTTTTTGGCAACCATATAGCTTGTCCTATCATGTTTCTCTGAGAAATATTTAATACCAAAATAAACAAAGCATACATAGATTAAAATTTTGTCTGCAGCAAAAGAAAACAAGACTTACGTCCATGGCATTGTGAAAAATACATGAAGTGGTACTTTTAGTGCCTCCGCAACATGAGTATGTCCTGAAAAAGTATTTGAACAACAGCTAATTAAATGACTGCAATCAATGTATAGAAAATCAACTTTCTTTGGCAACAGCCTAAACAGGAAGGAAAAATTATCATTATTTCTACTTTTTGACAATGTATAGAACATGGTCTTAAGCACACATACAAGCTATTGATTTGGAAGGAAAAACTCAATATTCCAATATATTTCGAATTATGATTACATTCTCCTCTGTATATAGATGATAATACTCATCTATTTTAGGGATATTTACAACTTACCTAGGAAAGAATCAAAACTACCTAAAACAGAAAACTATAAATATGGAAACTCATATCTACGGATTTGGTAACAGACTACCAAATCCCCTAAAATCATGGGATAGGAAAACATGATCTATCAGCTGTAGATCTCCTCAATCTTAGCCCCTAACAATGCTGACAGATCATCAAATTAAATCTCCCTATAATTCTACACTCCCCCTCAAGTTGGGCGGTAAATATTTATTAACCCCAGCTTGGAACTCAGATCATCAAACACCTTTCTCGGTAGAGCCTTGGTAAGAATGTCAGCTGTTTGAAGGCATGTAGGCACATACAACATCTTGATTATTCCTTCCTCTATCTTCTCCTTTATGAAATGTGGATCAATTTCCACATGTTTTGTTCTATCATGATGTACTGGATTTTTGGCAATGCTGATTGCTGACTAATTATCACAGAACATTTTCATAGGTTCTTCATCTAAAATCTTTAATTCCTTTAGCACCCTTCTTAACCATATTCCCTCACAAATGCCGTGTGCCATTGCCCGGAATTCAGCTTCTGCACTGCTCCTTGACACTACTGAATGCTTCTTACTTCTCCATGTGACCAGATTACCCCACACATATGTGCAGTACCCTGAAGTTGATCTTCGGTCTTGTACAGATCCTGCCCAATCTGCATCGCTGAACACTTCAATATCTCTTCTTTGGTTCTTCTCAAAAAATAATCCTTTACCTGGTGTTAGTTTCAGGTATCTCAGGATTCTATACACAGCCTCCATGTGTTCTTCATTTGGGTTATTCATGAATTGACTTACCATGCTGACAGAAAAACCAAGATCTGGTCGTGTGTGAGATAGGTATATTAGTTTACCCACTAATCTTTGGTATCTCCCTTTATCCACGGGTGCACAATTTGGTTGTTGGATCCATAGGAGTATCTGCTTGCTTACACCCGAGCATTCCAATCTCTTTTAAGAGATCCAGGACATATTTTCTTTGTGAGACAGATATTCCCTTTCTTGACCTTGCAATCTCCATGCCTAGGAAGTATTTGAGATTCCCAAGGTCCTTGATCTCAAATTCTGCAGCTAGAAAACTTTTGATGGTGCAGATTTCGTCTTCATAATCTCCTGTTAGAATTATGTCGTCCACATATACAATGAGGACAGTTCCTGCAGCAGAGTGTTTAACAAATAGAGTATGGTCTGTCTGACATTGAGAGTAGCCATGTTTCTTAACTACCTTTGTGAATCTTTCAAACAAGGCTCTTGGAGATTGCTTGAGCCCATATAGAGATCTCCTAAGTTTACAAACTTTGTTGCATGTAGTTTGTGTCTCAAATCCTGGAGGAATTTCCATGTAAACTTCTTCAGCTAGGTCCCCATTTAGGAAGGCATTCTTGACATCTAATTGGTGGAGAGGCCAGTCAAGGTTTGCAGCCAAAGATAGTAGAACCCGAACTGTGTTTAACTTGGCTACAGGGGCAAATGTCTCCTCATAGTCGATTCCGTATGATTGGGTGAATCCCTTTGCAACCAGCCGTGCCTTGAATCTATTAACACTCCCATCTTCATTATATTTGACTGTGAAGATCCATTTGCAGCCTACTGGCCGTTTTCCGGCTGGTAATTCTGAGATTTCCCAGGTTCCATTTTTTTCAAGTGCATGAATTTCTTCATACACTGCTGATTTCCACTCAGGTGAGCCGAGAGCTTCTTGTATATTATTAGGAACCTGGATGTTGTCGAGGTTGGCAACAAATGCTTTGAACTTCGGTGACAATCCTTCATATGACACAAATGTGTATATAGGGTGTTTTGTGCATGATCTTACACCTTTTCTCACAGCAATAGGAAAGTCACTGTCATCATTAGTTTCAGGATTATAGTTACCTGATGGATCTTCACTTGATCTAGGACTTGGGTCTAACTCTTGGGTTTGCTCAAGAGATGCTTGTTGTTCCATCTCCTTTTGGTTCTTTCTCCTCCTTGAGTAGGTAATCAACTCATCATTCTTTGTTGATTGAATAGTGTCCAGATTTTGAGGTGGATTAGTAGGGCGGATTGTTGTTTGATCTTGAGAAGGAGATTCTAGGAAGTAAGTAGATTCAAGGAAGAGATTTTGAGGAGGAATGGGTTCATGATTTAGTGATGGGCAGGGTTGGTCAGAATTAGGATAGAAATGAGATGATTCTTCAATATCCCAAAGCTGGTATTCCTTGATAAAATTAGTCTCCCCCTGAATATCAGGTTTGGGGAAATAAGGTTGTTGCTCAAAGAAGGTGACAACCATGGAGTGAGAGAACTGTTTAGTGACCGGTGAGTAGCACTTATATCCTTTTTGAGTTGGAGAGTACCCAAGGAAAATACATTTAAGAGCTCTAGGATCAAGTTTGTCCCTGTGTTGTTGATGGATATGGACAAAAGCTGAGCACCCGAAAACTTTGAATGGGATGATTGAGATGAGACGAGTATTGGGAAAGGACTCAAGAAGAATTTGACAGGGAGTTTGGAAGTTGAAAATACGAGAAGGCATCCTATTTATGAGATATGTGGCAGTGAGGATGGCTTCACCCCAGAAAAATTTTGGTACATGGGTAGAGAACATTAGGGAGCGAGCAACATCAAGAAGATGCCGGTTTTTTCTTTCGGCAATACCATTTTGCTGAGGAGTGTTGACACAGGAACTTTGGTGAACTATACCATGACTCAAGAGATAATCATTAAGAATGGAGTTGAAATACTCTTTGGCATTGTCAGTTTTCAGAATTTGGATTTTTGCTTGGAATTGTGTTTGGATCATGGTGTTGAAGGTTTTGAAAATCTGGTTTGCCTCTGATTTTTCTTTCATGAGGAATACCCATGTGAGTCTAGTGTGATCATCAATAAATGAAATGAACCAGCGAGAACCAGTAACATTTTTTATCCTAAAAGAACCCCATACATCACTATGAATCATGGAAAAAGGTTGAGATGCTTTGTAGGATCGGTTAGGATAAGAATTACGAATATGTTTAGAAAATTGACAGATCTCACATTGAAACTCATGTGGATTTTTATTATGGAATAATGAAGGAAACAACTTCTCAAGATACAAGAAATTTGGATGACCTAACCTATAGTGCCACAACATAATTGCACTATCATTATTAGACCGACTCAGACAAAGAAATAGGATTACTGGACACTGAACAATCAGATTGGTGAGTTGCTCCTTGAGGAGGATCATTAACCTCTAGAAGATAGAGCCCCGAACACATCCTAGCACTGCCAATCGTCTTCCCCGAGTCCAAGACCTGAAATTCACACAGATTGGAGCCAAATTTAGTAACACAGTTGAGATCCCGAGTGAGTTTACTAATGGACAGTAAATTGCAATTTAATTTTGACACAAGGAGAACTGAATCAAGAGTGATGTTCTCTGAAACTCTAACAGAACCTGTACCAGCCACCTTTGAGAGTGAACCATCGGCTATTCTCACAATTAAATTTTTATAGCATGGATTGTAAGTGGAAAAAAGCTTCTCATCTCCAGTCATATGGTCAGATACTCCTGAGTCTATAATCCATGGACTTAGCTTCTCCTTTTTAACATTTAGAGCACTCAAAAAATTACCTTTTTGTGCCAAAGAACCTGTACCAACCACAGTGGGGGCAGGTGTAGGCAAGGATTGGCTGAACAATTTCTGTAAAACTTCTATTTGTTCCTTGCTGAAGGGAGTGGGTTCGGGTGATGGTTTTTCATCCATGGAGACGAGGTTGCCCCGTCCTTCTTTGTCATTGGCAAATAGGGAAGGCTTCCAGTCTGCAGGTTTGCCGTGAATCTTTCAACAGGTGTCCTTGGTGTGACCAGGACATCGGCAATGATCACACCATGGTCGCCCTTTCTTTGGTCTGTGATCATTGTTGTTGGATGGATTTCCTCTAACTGCAAGTGCTGAGCTCTCAGGATTTGTCACAGAATCTTGAGAGCCCATCATGATCTTCTTTCGACTTTCCTCTCTCCGAACGTCTGAAAATGCTTCCCGGATATTTAGTAGTGGTTTGGATCCTAAGATTCTTCCTCGTACTTCATCGAGATTCTTATTTAATCCAATCAGAAATTTGTATATTCTTTTCCGTTCAATAATCTGTCTATACCTGATTCTATCATCCGAACAACTCCAATTGTGCTCCTCGAACAAGTCCAGCTGCTGCCAGTAGCGATTGAGTGTGTTGAAGTACTGAGTCACCGTTAACTCTCCTTGGCGGAAGTCATGGAGAACACTCTCCACCTCAAACAAGTCCAGCTGCTGCCAGTAGCGATTGAGTGTGTTGAAGTACTGAGTCACCGTTAACTCTCCTTGGCGGAAGTCATGGAGAACACTCTCCACCTCGAACAATTCCGACGTATTCTCATTGTTAGAATACGTTTCCTTGGCAGCGTCCCAAATCTCCTTTGCTGTTCCATAGAGAAGAAAATTTTCTCCAATATCATTTGTCATGGAATTAATGAGCCATGACATGACCATATTATTTTCAGCATTCCAGACTTTGAACTTTTCATCCGTCTTGTTTGGTTTGGCAGCAACTCCTTTGAGATAATCGTCTTTGCCCTTTCCGCATATGAACATATCATTACGGAATGGGACCATTGGAGATAGTTGTTCCCATTCAGTTTGTGTCCTGTAATGGGCATAAGGTTACTATCTGCACTACTGTTGCTGGAAGCCATGGCTTCCTGATTGGAGGTGATTTGGGAAACGGTAGCAGTTGAATCACGTTTCCCGTATTTGGTCATATGAGGGAATTAGGGTTCAGAGAATGCTCTGATACCATATTGATTTGGAAGGAAAAACTCAATATTCCAATATATTTCGAATTATGATTACATTCTCCTCTGTATATAGATGATAATACTCATCTATTTTAGGGATATTTACAACTTACCTAGGAAAGAATCAAAACTACCTAAAACAGAAAACTATAAATATGGAAACTCATATCTACGGATTTGGTAACAGACTACCAAATCCCCTAAAATCATGGGATAGGAAAACATGATCTGTCAGCTGTAGATCTCCTCAATCTTAGCCCCTAACAATGCTGACAGATCATCAAATTAAATCTCCCTATAATTCTACACAAGCTAACAAAAGTAGACTGGTCTAAAACATGAGAAGAAAAACATACTGCAGAATGGCTTTGAATTCCAGTTTTTATTAGGCAAACAAGCTTTACTTCAAGCAGGTTTAATAGTTGGACCCACTTAAAAAGTCACGCTGTACTGTACACATCCATTATTATCACCAATAAGAATTATCTAAACATAAACAGACTCCAAATCATATAATTAAGTAGTTAACTGAGAAGTCTTTCAATTCTTGTGAATCATATGGCTTCAATTACAAGCACCCATATATGCACATTGCAAACACAAGTGTTAGAGAAAAAGGATACCTGTCCCTATTCTAGAAGGGGCTGAGCTAAAGTGAGGTTCTATTGTACTTTGTGATTGTGTCTATTTTTTTGTCTTTGTTTTTCTCCCTACTTCACTAAGCAGTTGGGTCTTAGTTTCCCTCAGACTCCTCTGAATTGTAGTGGGCTTAGCCCACACAGCCGGTGCCTTAATGAAGCTCTAAACGAGCTGTTCTTGGCCTTTTGATAAAACAAATTTTATTTATAATCAAGCAAATGCATAGGCCTAATCACAGTACACAGGAAGTATACTACGAATACGCCTGATGAGAGTGGGAACAGGTCAAAATGCTCCTGAGTACTATAATTGGGAATACAAAGTTGGACTGCCACCAAGTGGTAAAGAGTAGCAATAAAATAAAGCCTTAGGTTCTTCCACTATCATATGTCTTCAAAATTTCCCTCATTTTTCAACAGATCTTTTCGGCTCTCAATGAGGTAAGAAAACGGATAAAATGAAAGATCAACTGAAAAATCCAATAATAAGCAACATAGAAACAGCAAAAAATAGCATGTTGATTAAAGGGAGAAATCCATGTTAGAGCTGTTGAGGAAATACTTCATATAAAGTGATAGCATATTGAACTTTCAAACAAACGACTATTGCAATATCAATACACTCTCAAAATATATTAATAAATTTGATAAAAAAAATTTTAAAAAAAAAAAAAAGACAGAATCAGAGAAAAAACAATCAATGGAATTGCATGATAAGAGAATTCTAATCTTCAGAAAAGGGATAAAAGAATTAGTGATGGAACCTAACCATATGCTGGGGGATTTGCAATTATTGCATCTGCTTTAAACGGAATTTCGGAATCAGGATCAGATTCCATGCATGCAGGAAGTAAAGAGAATATGATTTCCTTGATTTGATTTCGCTGGATAGATATTTCTGAAGGGTCTGATGGTAAGAAACCTTTATTCTTAACCATATCTGCAGAAATGACATTAATTTATTTTAAGTAAACAAGAAAGTCAAAAGGAAAGGGAGGAAGGAGGGGACATTATGGAATCTATAATTCATGAGTTATACATGCACTCAGGAAATCTTTAACCTATGACTTCATCCTGAACTACTTTTCTTACAAGGGACTCAGTGCCATTTGAACGAAGTGCTCATTGGCAAAGCTCATCTCATGATTCAAGACCTGAACAATTCCTTTTTTTACCCCTGGCAAGCACGAAATTGAAATCTATAATTGACCATTTATACATCAATGGCCTATGAATTTTTTTAAATCAATACTTTCAAACCAAGAAGCCCATTATTTTTTTCCCAAAACTATAAGCATTAAGGTTGGGCAGTTAATATATACAATAATTAATGCTAAGCAGCTGAAGTGCAAAGATGAATTTCATGCATTAGTTTTAATAAAAATTAAAGGAGAGAATAAGAGTGAAAAAAAAAGTCTTGGGGCTCATTTGGACACTTAGAATATTTCAGAATTCTATGAATAGTAGGAAAATGGTTTGTGCATAGTAGTGAAATGGTTTGTGATAGTAGTGAAATGGTTCGAGTTAAGATGTATTATTGATTTTTGGAAAAGGAGATAGAAAACGTTGAAGAAAAATATTATAAAGTTAAAAAATTGTTTGAATATAATATTTTAATATTATTTTTATTTTGAAATTTAAAAAATTTGTATTGCTTTTTGTGTTTTGTTTGGAAGTTTGGGAAAGTTGTATTGAGTTTTGTGTTTGATTCATTTACTTATCAAAAAAAAGAGTTTTGTGTTTGATTAATGATTAGGTGAAAAAGTTGAAAATTTGAAATTGAAAAGTGTTTTGTGTTTGAGTGATGTTTGGGAAGGAAATTATGAGAAGTTTTGAGAATATCTGAGAATACCTCATTACCCAAATAAGGCCTTAATAATTAGCTGCAATTAATTTAGTGCCTCATGAATTTGTGCTATAGGGTGTTAGATCCGAGAATTAAGTTACTGATGGCAGAATCAGAAAGTCACTCAAGTCAAAGAAGCACTTCGTTCGACAGCACTTACTGGGTTCATCCAGAGCCCATATAGTTTCTAACAGTTTGACTAGTTAGATTTTTAATACTTTGGAGATTTGCAAATGCATGCAACTATAACAGTGTTCCTTTCTGTTATCGCTCTCTATGTATTTCTTTACTGACATTATTTAGGTAGGCCTATGACTGTTTTTGCAAACTTCTGTTTATGCTACACGCACCAAGTGCAGTTACATGTACAAGTTCAGGATCTGATAACTCTCAAAAAATTTATGACACGGAATCAACATTTTTTTATTATTAAACTGCATCTAATTTCATTACATATTCTCAGTCCACAACATTTCCAACATTCTTTGAAACAATATGGATCCTAATACATGTCAGTTCTTCCTGTCTTTGTGTTTTAAGAACCTTGTTTTTTTCTTTCTTTTATTGATGTAAAAAGCACAAATCCTATGTGACTCGAACCCATGACTTCAACATCAGCCGAATCTTATGAGGTGGAAGTGTCTTCAGGCCCAAAGAAAATTGGCCATTTGACCTGGAAACTTATTACAATTATCAATACTAATGCATGCCAAAAAAAGGGAGGTATCTTCAGGGCCAACAAATCTAGTTACTAGTAGATTACAAAAATAAAATGAAACGAAAATTAAACAAAAAAATATTAAAATATTAAATTAATCACTGTTTCCTTATAAAAAATAATTTTATAAGAAATAGATACGCCAAAAGCAAAATTAATTATTTTTTAATTTAATTAATTGGGGTTGAAGTTATCAGCATTTCTAAAATTAAATTAGGCGTTGACCTTTTATAAAAACGATTTTTTTATTCGTCAATTTAATATAACGAAAATTTTAACACTACACCATCATCCCATGTTATCCCAGTACAAGGTAGGATTGCCCATCAACCTTTGAATTTATTTTTAGAAAAATAAGAGATGATCCAAGGTTGATGGAAAGTGCTACATTTATAAAGTGGGATGAAGGTTGGATGGTAGTGTGATATGTAGCAATACTCTTTAAATATGATTTATCGATATAATAAGTAATAACCACCCCAATACCTCCTACCTCAAGGAAACATTATACAGCCTGACATTGGCCAAAGACCATGGGCAATTTGACCTAGAAACTTGTTATAATCATTATTAGCAATACTAGCCTCCATAAGCCTTACATTATAGAAGACTAATACAGCTGATAAGTTCATGTATTCTTACAATATATTCCTCTTTTTTTTAAGAAAAAAGCATTTCAAAAACCTGGGAATCCTAAAAAAATTTCAATTTGAAAGGTTAATGCCAAATTTAATTTTGCAAATGTTGATAACTTCCACAGGGAAACATAGTTTTAATCCTCAACTGGTATCTTCTCTCTTTGGTGGACTCGAGCCTTCTCACCTCAGAGGAAAGAAAGCAGGACAAAAAATGTAGAAAAAGGTAGACAAAAAGAAACCAGGTTTTCCATCACTTTTATCAGGTAAAATATCTCTGCTTTATCTGCTAGGAATGAAAAGCAACAAGATAGAGCGCCTCTATAAAATAAATACTATAATTATTATCCGAACCATTAAGATATGATGGATCAATAAGAGGAGATCATGTCAAAAACAGTAGATTTACAAGAAAGTAGCATTTTAGCACTTACAACCAGCAAGAACTTTTGGATCTCCACCTAAAGGAAAGAACTCCAACCCAGAAGTCAAGACAAAATCTTTGAAATTAGCATGAGTTGCTAGTCTAACCCTATGGCCACACCCCTACAAGAAAAGTTTTCATGAGTTCACATTACCAGTAGAGAATGTGATTCTGACTTGCAAGAAAACATAAGTTTTCATTTACTTTGCATATGCAACCTATTCTCCACTACAAATGATTAAAACTAAGAAACCATATTGCACAACTCCCATTAAAATTCAATAATCTTGTCAACTCTTAATACAAGGAAACATTCATAAACATATGAATAGAACCATGTATTCCAAATGCCCAACCTTCCTTGGTAGAGACATGTTAGGCATACAGATGTTCTACAAGCTTGCAATACATTTAGTGGATAGTCAAGAGTACATTATAGCAGATTATGAAGCCAGTAACAAATTAGCTTAAATTATTATAAAAAAATTTAGAAAGTCTGGAATACAAAACAATCAACAAGGAGCAGCTTTATGGTTTAAAACAAGCAATATGCAACTTGCATAGTATAAGAACCAAAGAAGAGTACAAGAATAAGGAAGAGAAGGATAAAAGAATGGCAGAGAGAATAAAGAGTAAACCTATCCATATGGCACTGAAATTGAAAAATAAGGTCAGCCATGATCCTTAGATTTTGGACTGTTTAAGTGACTTATTCACTGATGAAAATAAATTGAACTGAATGCATTATGACATGAATACTTGATTAAAAAGATCCCCTATGGCTGTGGTTTATCCTAGTGTAAAAACCTGATAAGATCTAGCTCAAATGCCACTTCCTTTCACTGTAAGAATAGGATATAGGGTGAAGTTGTAGGTTCAAGATTCAAGAATGCCGCATGCATCTGTAACATAATAATCAGAAGAAGAAAATAATTCATGAATAACATAAAAATCTTGAGAAGCCTCAAGGCATGGAAAAAAAGAAAAAAAAAATGAATTAATTCAACGGGCATTGAGTGGGGTAAGAGGGTCCTAAGCATGCCAAAATCTAAACAGTATACCTAAAAAATCCTTACCAGCTCTTGAGCGCCACTGAGAAGAGTCAAAATTTCAACTAAAATGGCAGCAACATTTTAAATCCCTATTCCTCCCCAAGCCAAAAGTAATAAAAGATTCCATTTCTATTGTTCATGCACTTCCTACATTTGTGAGACAGCACATATTCAAGACTGTGATCCCAGCAATTAACCACAACATGCGCAAAGTACTTGGTAAAAAACTCAATTAACATTACATGTGTAGATGCATCATGCACAGCACTGCACGACACTATGTGCTCTAAGAGCCAGTTGAATAGTGGCAGAGGATAGCTTTTTTACTTCTTTTCCCAATGAATCCTATTAAAGAGATTTGTTTTAAGGCCTAACAAAAGCAGAAAATGAAAATAACCTGCAAACATTTTCCAATGGCAACAAATGGTTGTACATCTCCTCGTGTTCCAACAATAAGCATCACAATTTGCAGTGGAGGTATATTCTGAATTTCTTCACTGGGTTCTGTATCAGCAGCAGGAGCATGAACAACTCCAGCACAAAAATCGAAGCTTTGGGATTTAATATTTCCTGGAATTTCAAATTGTACAGTCCCATCCTTCTTAACCATGGCCACTTTTTTTAGCCATTTAAGCTGCAGGATTTTCAAGTGTTGTCAATATCAAAACATGATCCGGGAGTATGTTTGGATGTAAGATGTTTTTGAAAACTATATATGTTTTTAAGGAAATTTTAAAGATGGATTTTATGGGGTTGAAAGTGATGGGATCCACTAAAAATATGTTTGGATTGAGAAAGTTTTTTAGAGATATTTTTATTGGGGTTTGAAAAACAGATGTGGCCAGTTGAAAAAATGTTTGGGAAGAAAACTTTTGTGAAAATGTTTTTTCGAGTTTTGTGAAAGTCTTTTTGATCTAAAATTGTTTGCGTTTTGAAGAAATCTTTGTTCCCAAATGAGACCTTAACGCACAAAGCCATGAACTTCTAAACCACATATTGAGAAAACTTCAGCACATAGAAGCAGAAATGCATACGTACATATAATGTATGTATGTGTATATAATCAGGCACAATCAACTAAATTCTAACATTATATTTGGATCAGGGATTTTTCCACTTAAAAGTATTTTTTGACATTTTATAGATGGCACAAAAGCTTTTTCTACAGGTTATATCATAAATAAACAGCCTTGGCAGACTTTAATTACTTCATCTGAATTCAAAGACTCTGACCAAGGGAGTCCAAAGTGTATGTAGAATAAAAATTTTTTTTTTTGTAAGTGTATGTAGAATAAATATTAATAGCCTCTATATTCTTTTTTAGGACATATAAATTGTTGTGTCATTTTAGATGCTCCAGACTCAAAAGGAATGTCAACTTCGGCCAAACAGGGTGTGATTTGTGATTAGACAACGGGAAAAGCTTGACTTTTATGATTATTGAGTTTTCAGGAAGCAGTACAGAGTCAGGTTCGGTAAACCTATCCACAAAAACTATGTCAAGATCTTTGGTTTAATTACAAATTCCTAACTAAGATAAACAAAATGTGCATAGTTCGAAATGCAAAAATCAGGAGTTAATATTATTCTTATTACACCAAACCTTCTTCTTGAGTGGAGTTTTCTCGTTGGAAAACTTAGCTGCGAACCTTCCTAGCTTTTGATTCCGTTTGGACTTACTAATTTCACTGGAACTTGAACATGCATCTGATCTTCTAACCATCAGGCCTTGCCCAGGCAAACTCTGTGTTGATGAATTACTCCCAAGAACCCCTAAACGCACCTCCATAAATCAAAATGTTAATACGTTGGCCCTCCCATCAGTTACAAACCCACCCTTCCCACAATTTATGAGAATATGTAACTAATGAACGAACAAAGCAACAGATGCGAGAGAAAATGACATCGGAAACATGGAAACAAAAAGGTGAATGAGAAAAAGGGAACAGAGAAGAGAGTAGTATTGGCGTCTTGGTGTCAACCGTACCCTCGTCAGAATATGACACAACCACATTCCCGTCGACTGCGGCAGGATGAGGTTCGAGATCTACGGAGATGTCCGAGGAGCCATCGGAAGAGCTCTGGCGGGGGTGATGGTTGCGCTGTGAGGACTCCGCCATGGGATAGTATGGAGTTGGAGAACAAAGAGAGAATAGGCGGTGAGAAAGGTATCGTTTTTCGTTTTAAGTGTACATTCGTGAGAGAGGAGCAGAAAAAAAAAAAGTACACACAAAAGCTACAGAGAGAGACACGTGTAGGTCTGTGTTCCTAGGAAATTGAAAGCTTTTTTAGGAGCGGGAGCGCGCAAGTAAGAATATGACAACGAAGGTATAACTGCTTTGTTGGTTGGTGGTCTCTGTCAATTGCGTTTGTAGGCCATCTACTTCTGTGATTTGAGACTCTGTTTTTATGTTTCATGGTACAAGTTTAAGCCCTTTCGTGAGGTTGTGTTCGGAATTGTCCATTTTATGATGGATGATGATTTGTTGAGAAGTGGCAGAAATTCTCTCTGTCGGAGGGTTAGATGTCTGAAGTTCATCTACAGGATTCCTCACTCGAGTATACGGCAAATTATACTAATTGTTGCCTCATTTTTCGCTTATTCACCCGATAATTCTATAATAAGGATCCTGACGCGTACTGTATGGAACTCAATTAAAGGTGTAAAATTTTTTGACTTGGGTGACAATTTGGTTTGTTTAGAAAAAGTTTTCATTTCAAAATTATCAAATCATCGTATCTTCTTTCTAAATATTACTTAAACATAAATAATTTTAAACTAATCGTTACAATTTTTTCAAACTTTCAAACGAAAAATAAAAAATAATTCAATTTGTTCAAATCTCTAAACAAAAATCATATTTTAAAAATATTTTAATTTTATAATATTTTTTATTCAACTTTTTCTCTCACATTTCTTAAAATTTCATAAAACACTCAAACTATCTCATTACTATTCATAAATTATCTTATTACTATTCACAAAATTCTCAACTTATCTCACTCACCAAATAACGTCTTATTCTTGGCTCGCTTTACAAAACCGGGTGACAAGGAGATTGATAAGCATACGGTGCTTTTAACAAACTATGTTGGTAATCTACAAACATCACGAATTACACTGGATTTTGCATCTTTTTAGATCAGATTATATGATTTGCCATTAAAGGGTATAAATATTGATACAGTACGTAGTATTGGTGAGATATTTGGTCTTGTGGAAGATTTTGACTTGTCTGAGCAATCAACTGACTGGGGTGTGTTCTGAGGGTGCGTGTTCGTGTTGGCATTCGTAAACCATTGCCCTGTGTTAAAAGACTTTATCTGGAGAAAAGAGATGTGATTTGGGTTCATCTGAAATATGAACAACTCCCTAATTTTTGTTATTAATGTTGTGGGAGACTAGGGCATTCTGATCGTGAATGTGAAATGTGGGTGCATAAGAGGGCATTTTTTGAAAAGGAAGGATTTCCCTACGGTGCATGGTTGCGTGTGGAGGGTGGAAAGAATTTATCTCGTGGGCGTAAAAATGCTTTTCATGGTGGAGTCACTATCAGTTCCTGAGAAGCCAACTGTGGTTTGTAATCGTGTGAGGGACATCTCTTTGATGCAGAAAAATGGTGTTGAAGTGCCTAAAGTCATGGAATCATCTAGAAGTGATTTGACGCTGCCGTTGAGAGAGGAGGTGGTTACTACTAAGGGTAACGGCATGCAGAGGTTAAAGAAGACTAATGGGAGCTTTTTTCATTGTGGATCTAGTGATTTGGGCCTTACTAGGCTTAGGTCTATGACTAAAGCCGATGCTTATTGACCCATATGGGCCTTCAAGTTTGCTTGGGCCATTTGAAGGCCCACATCCACTTAACTTCCCAAAACAAGTGAATCTGCAGTTATCGAAGCCTAGGGCTTCTGTTGCGAAAACGAAGGGTAAGGCGCGACCGAGGGGGGCAGTGTATCTTATCCGATGACTATAGGTAAGCTTTCGACAATCTTACCTTCTAAACATAGGGTTGCTGTTTAGTTTTCATCTGGAAAATTAAAACTATGTGATCTCAAGATGATCAAATCCTCGAATGAGGACTATGTGGGTGGAGTTACTATGAAATCGGTGGAAACTGATAATCAACCCCGCCAACAATCATGAGAATTCTAAGTTGGAACTCCCGTGGGCTTGGGAACCCACGGAGAGTTCTTGTCCTTCGTGACTCAGTTCGATGGGAAGCTCCCAATGTGGTGTTCATAATGGAAACCAAATATGTTGAATGTTCAATGAAGCGTTTCAAATTTTTATTGGGTTTTAGCAATGGATTGTGATGGACGTAGTGGGGTTGGTTTTATTGTGGAAGGGGGATATGGATTTAACTCTGTTATCATATTCCTATTTCGATGCTTGGGTGATGGATTGGGAATCAAGAGTGAAGAGTAGAACTACTGCAGTGTATGGCCACCCTGAGGTTAGAGCATTGGCTTGGCTAAATGCATCTTCAAATTTTAGCCAATATCACACTTTTTTACATTTGTCAATTTCATTTAAATTCAATCCCTACATTGGATTAGACATCCATTGTTCATATAATAATAAAATATTATTAAATTAATAATTTTTTATTTAATTTATTTGTATCACATTTTATAATTCTACCAATTTAATATTAATAATAATTATATTCTAATTAAATTAATATTAAAAAAATTATATTTTTAAAAGTCATGTAATGCTAATAATAAAAAATATTGATTAAGATCATCTAAAACTCTATCTAAATTTCTTAATTACAAACCAAATAGTATTTTTATTGGAGTAAGAAACTAATATTTTAATGTTTGCTTGGAGTGAGAAATTAATATTTTAATATTTGGTAAATCAATAGTGGTTCTCCATCTTTAGCCAACCACTATAGCAAAAATTCATTTTATTTTAGACTTGACCAATGTAATGTGAAGTGTTTTTGACATCAATCATCTAAATTTTAGCTAATTTTCCATTTGGCCAAGCCAATATGGATACTTTTAGTAAGCGAAGTTCAGTGTGGAATTTAATGAAAACGCTGTCAGGTTGGGATTAGGGTCATTGGTTGTGCTTTGGTGATTTAAATGAGATTATTTCTAACTCGGAAAAAAGAGGGGGAAGGGTTCGTTTCAGTGGTCAAATGCATGGTTTTCATGATGCAATAGATTTCTGTGGACTGAAAGGAATTGATTCTAAGGAATCTTTATTCACTTGGTCAAATTTAATGGAGGGTGATGCACTGATTGAAGGAATGCTTAGATCGTTTTCTTGCTACTCTAGATTGGCTTTCTATGTTCCCACATGTTACAGTAACAACAATTTTCTTACATTGCATTCCGATCACCATTGCTTGTTATTAAACACTGTTGGATATGTTGAATTCTTTCAAAGAGGGAGAAGACCATTTAGGTTTGAGGCAATGTGGGTTGGAAGCAAGGGTATTGAAGAAACTATTTCAATTTCATGGAAGGAAGATAATTGTGTTGATGCTACCGATGGTTTGTGTAATGCTATTTCTTCATGTCGACGTGATTTGAAAGTATGGAGTGGCGTTCAGGAAAAATAAAAGATTGGAGTTAGCTCGTGCTAAGGGTGATACTCGCATATGAGGGGAAGGGGTGACCCCTTCCCCGCCCCCTCACATGCGGGCGGTGGTGTTTCAAGCCCCACACCTAGCCCCTGGAGGTGAGGGAGGAGCCCCCTGCCCTGGTGCCTAGGGGTAGGGGCTGACATCCCATCCACTCTGCCCCCCGCCCACTTCAAGGGTATTTATGCCCCATTCGACCTAAAAATTATTTATGGATCCAAAATATTTTTTTAGACCCAAACCAAAATTATTATATAATTTAAAATTGTATATTAAAATTAAAATATATAATAATAATTTAAAAAGTGATAACATAAAGACTATGTTATCAATTTTTAAATTTGTTAGACTTGATAACAAGAGTATTAGACTTTTTCACAAGATTGTACAATACAATACAAGAGTCCCACATTGCTCAAGACTCTTATATTGCCTTGGCCTTCTATATAAAGGTTGTCCTAGGTAGCCAATGCAATACATGTACAATATTGTAAACAAGTTTAACACTCTTGTGAACAAGTCTAATAAATTGTAATATACAATTATTTATAAATATGTATATTTATATATATTGTAAAAGGCGGGGGCGAGGCGGGGTGAAACTCATCCCGCCCCCACCCCAACTGTGAGTGCCAGATGCAAGCGGGGCCACTTGCCCCCAGCATCTGAAGGACGGGGTGATCCGCCCCGCCAAACGGGGGGTGGCCCCGCGCCCACCCCTAGCTCATGCTACTTGTGGATCCCAATCAAGTTCTTCAATGTCTCTTATTAAGTCATTACGCTATGATATTAATATGTTATTGGAAAGGAAAGAACTAATGTGGAAACAAAGATCCTATGTGTTATGGTTGTCATCAAGTGATCAGAATTCAAAATGTTTTCATAGTAAAGTAATGAGAATGCAAAATGTCATATTTTTCTCCCTTAATTTCTAGTCTTTCATACTTATTTGGTGCCTAAATGTACTCATTATTCTTTTATTTTGATTTAGGATGCAAATGGAGGTATTAAATGCAAAACGAAGCTAATTGAGCGATTCTGGACAGTTTCGACATTACTTCATAATCTACACATAACTCTCTCATCCCAGTTCTGATTGAGATGATTCAAAATTCTATGGAACACCAAGAAAAATATCTACAACTTTCATGTTTTAAGTTTTGAGAGATATTGGTTGCATCAAGGCTGAAATTGGGCTTGAAGTTGACACACCTGCATTGCTGACGTTCTGAAACGTGCAATTCAAATACATGATTTAACTACAGACGTTTTGAGATCTAGTGCACGAAAGTTACAGCTGGAAACACCACTTTCCTAGTTACATTAGGACTCTATTTTATTTTTAATATTTTCCTTAATTAATCAGATATGGATATTGTTATTTGAGAATAATACTTAGAATATTTTGAGGAGATTTGGTAGGATTCTAATATGGGGTGAATCATCAGACTAGAGATGCCTCTCCCTTCCCTCTTCTCCAACATCTCTTTCCAGTTTTCATGATGGCCTTGGGTGGTTAAACTTTCATAATTGGTCGAAGGAAACGGAAGCCTCGGAATCAATAAAATTGTGAAATCTAATTTGTTTTTAGTGTTCAATTTATATTTTGAGTATCAAATGTTTTTCTCTGCCTATTTTCATGATTGTCTCGTTTAATTACTAGGAGGCCTACTAGTTTATTATTCGTTGCAATATACTGCTAGATTAGATATCAAATCCGTAATTATTTGATCCCTCTAATTTGTGAAGCAACTAAGATTTAATGATTTGTTGCGTTAGAAATTATTGGATCTTAGGAAAAACGCTCGACAAAATTAAATGCAACCGCATGTGCTTGTGTTGTTCAGTTTCATTGATCTCTCTAATTCTTAAGGCTGCTACTATATTAAATCTTTAGCGCTTGTCTTGGGTTGTTTAGTAGTTAAGGTTAATTAGATCGCATGTTTTCTAATTAATTGCAACTAAGGAGAGATAGGAAAATAATTCCAACGGTGAATATTCAAAGTATGAATTAATATATATTTGCATCAATGATCAGTTGTAAAATTTCGATGGTGGATGTTAACTTAGACCAAGGTTTATTCTTTTGATTGATTTCGATAAATTAATTTGAATTATTCCTTAGTTATTCTTCTTAAAATTGTTTTCGTTATACTTAAACCCCCCCCCCCCAATCCTTGTTCACATAGCATAAAACTAGGCTAAATATTCTCCGTGAGAAAGATCCTTACTTGCACTACTACATGTATTTTTAGGAGTATATGTTTTATTTTTGGTTGCCTGTGATAGTACACCATAAAGCAACACAAAGAAAGGCTAGAAATTTTATTAATAAATTATGGGATGAGGAGGGAATTTGGCATGAGGGGAAAGCTATGGACAATGTTGCTAATAATTATTTTGAGGTGTTGTTCGCTAGTTCGAATCCCTAGAATATGGAGGCTATTCTTGATGTTATACCTTTGAAAGTGACTGCTGCTATGAATGAGGAGTTAATGAAGCCATATTCTGAAGCGAAGGTAAAATCTGTATTATTTTAGATGCAACCTTTGAGGGCTCTGGGTCCCGATGGTATGTCTTCTTTACTTTTTCAAAAATATTGGTCTATAGTGGAGAATTTGGTAACAAAGTCTGTCTTATTTTGCTTGTCTCATGGGTATGTTCCTGTGGCTCTAAATGAGACTTCTGTGGTTCTTATTCCAAAAAGAAGAAATCTGAAAATATGAAGGATTTTAGACTTATTTGTTTATGTAACGTGGTATATAAGATTATTAACGTGGTATATAAGATTATAACTAAAGTTATTGTTAATAGGCTTAAAATTATATTACCACAATAGTTTCAGATTGTCAAAGTGCTTTTGTCTTAGGTCGCCTTATCACAAACAATGTGTTGGTGGCTTTTGAATATATCCATGCTATTAAGACTTGAAAAAGAGGTCGCAGGGGTGTAATGTATCTGAAGCTTGACATAAGTAAGGCTTATGATAGAGTAAAGTGGTGCTTTTTGGAACAAGTTATGCTAAAGCTTGGATTTAATCATCGTTGGGTGAGGTTAGTACTATCATGTATTAGCTCAGTTTCACACAAGTGCTGTTGAACAGGGTGCTCACCTCATCTTTTGTTCCATCTCATGAATTGAGGCAAGGTGATCCTTTATCACCTTACTTATTTGTCTTATGCAGTGAAGGTTTATCATCTTTGTTATGGAATGCTGAGAGTTGTCAGCTAATTAATGGTGTCAAGGTTTGTTCTCGGGCTCTAGCTTTTAGTCATTTATTTTTTTGCAAATGATAACTTATTATTTTGTCAAGCCACTCATTTTAAGAATAAGGTGTTGAGACAGATTTTGGCTACATAGAAGCTATTTTGGGACAACAGTTGAATTTTGTTAAGACTGAGTTGCTTATTAGTCCTAATGTGGATGTGGAAGAGGTTAATGCTATAATTTCTATTTGGAATGTTTCTTCTCTTCAGCACCATTCTCGGTATTTGGGACTTCCTTCATTTGTTGGGAAATCTAAAAGTTTTACTTTTCAAGATTTGCATGAAAGGGTGTGGGGTAAATTACAGGGGTAGAAGGAACAACTACTTTCTCAAGTTGGTAGGGAGATATTGATTAAAGCAGTTGTCCAAGCCTTACCAACCTATACAATGAGCTGTTTTTTGCTACCTAAGTGGTTATGTCTAGAGTTAGAAGCAATGTTTTCTCGGTTTTGATTGGGCCAAAAGAATTCTGAACGCAAAATGGATTGGCTTAGTTGAAAGTAAATGTGTGTTTCTAAGTTCCGAGGGATGGGTTTTAAAAATTTGGTGGGGGTTTTAGTGCTTTCAAAAGCTCCCAGCTAGCTTCTCTTTCGACTGTAATAGGGTGGCCATAGAAATCAGTAAACAACCAATTAGGACCCCCATCCTCCACTTGTACAAAAGCATTGATATGCCATCTCGTATAGCTATCAATCCTCACACTCCAATCTGACTTCCAAAGCAAAGAGAAACCACCACTACACCCAACACTATCCACAACAAAGCATCCATCAAACTTTAGGATCCTTCTAACTTCCTCCACTCTGGTCTTAGAGCATTTTGTTTCAACTAAAAATAGAACCTTGGGACACTTTTCCTTAGTCAAGTGACTAAGAACTCTAACTGTCCGAGGGTTCCCAAGCCCACAGCAGTTCCAGTTAAACAATTCATTGGTTTAGGCAAGGCTTATTTTTCCAATCTACCCCCTCCCTACTCTTCCAGGCCTTTTATTGCTGGAATTAGTGCAAACATGTTCCATCAAGCCTTCTGATATGGTCCTAGTATTATCCATATGGTGATCGCATGCCCTTCTCCTCCAACTCCTGGTCTTATAAAGACCAAGCATATCACAATCAACTTCTAACCCAGGCTTTACTGCAGCAGATATCAAGGAGGGAGGTTGTTCAACATTTCCATCTTGAAGGCTTGTCTTATTAAGGTTGACTTCCTGATCAGCTGCCTGACTTACCCTCATGTAAACCTTCCTTTTATGACTGCACAGGGCACCCTCAAGGGGGTTCCTCATTGCCATTTAGACCAAACTCATTGCTGATATAACTTTTGTCTCCAATTGGTTCCTTTCCCATGTAACTGCCACTTCCATCACCAAGGTCCATAGCTAACTCCCCCGGAGCATCACCATGCTCTTTATTAGCTAATAGCATCTCATTACTAGTCTGGTTGATGTTCACATCCTCATCTTCTTCATGAAAGTCAAAAGATTGTGTTGCAGATTGACCCTTGACACCATAGCTACCACGTTTGCTATTGGACTGCTCTCTTGCAGATGATGCTCTAAGCCATGCACCATATTGCTTATTAGAGGAGCCATGTAGTAGACTCAATCCATTCAAACCATCACAACCAGTCACTTCATACCTAATCCTGCCAAACTTGAAACAAAAGGATGGCAACCAAGATATCCAAGTCTTGGTACCACTCATGCTAAGGTTAATGCCACACATAAGAGGTTTTAAGATATTGATGGCCACCTTCACTATGAGGTAGGGGCCCCAACCAATGCCTTCTTTGTCTACATCTACTTCTAGTATATCCCTTGCCAAACCACCAATCTGCAGCTCCACCTCTTTAGTCATTCCACCAAAAGGTATATTATGGAGCTGGATCCATATGTATTCTTTCATAAAGTCAATCGTTTTTGGAGCTACATTGCTATCAAAAGAGTTCACAATAAGTGCCTATCAAAGGACCATGGTCTGCCTCTTTGAATCTTTTGGAGATCCTCTACACTAAAATTCGAAAAGAGACATATTGTCACCCATTCCTTTGGGAACCAAATCACGTTTTGGCTTCCACACCTTCATCATCGTAGACTTGAAGGCATCCCTATTGATTGGTCTCTCAGAAAGCACCAAACCAACTAAACAATGCCCCCCCCCCCAACATGCACCACAAACTCACTATTGATATTAACTTCTCTCTTTGTTCAGCTTCAGTTAAGCGAAATTTGCTTCATTTTTCCAGTATATCATTCGCCATTTCACTCCCGAGTTGTAGATTCAAAAGCACCTAACCACACTACTTCTCAGTCCAAAGACTAGAAGACAAACTTGCCCACAGCAACAGACAAACCCCTCAGCTGTGCTAGGAGACAAAAATTGCCCAATTTATTTGTGTCACGTTAAAACTTAGAAACTAGGACTTGAAAGTTCATGAAGTGTATGAACATTAAAATAATTAATTAGTTACGAGTTAGTGTGTAATTCATTTTGATAAATATTGTGTGCAGATATAGGACTTTTAAAATTATATCATTTTTTTCTTTTCTTTATTTATTTATAAATCATTTGAAGAGATTATACTTTATTTGCGAAAGTAAAACATAAAAGCTTAAAAAGCTTAAACTTTGTTGTATTCAACTGCTAGTCACTTGTAATATTTTCACTTACAAAAAATCTCATTGTTCATAAATCCTTAATTTGTATAAATCCATAATATATTATTAAGTATTTAGTTCTAGAATATTTTATGTTTAAGTGCGATTAAAAACAAGATTCTTGAATTTTTGTTTACTGTAAAATAAAGGCAGATATTTTACAATTGTCTATTAGAATTAATTTTGTAATAAATACTTCTAATAGATATAGATTCCATGGTAATATTAAGTTTCCAAAAACTATTTAAATTAAAAGGTTTTTTTATAATTGGAATTTTCTAAATCTAAGATGATTGGGGTGATAATGTGATTAATACCTGTTTTGATTAGTGGGTTGAGATGAGATGAGTTGAGATTGTTTGTAAATAGCAGTGAAATATTTGAGTTGAGATGAGATGAGTTAGAACGAATTTGAATTAAAATGTTTTATGGGATTTTAATAAATGAGAGAGAAAAAGTTGATTAAAAATATTATAAAATTATAATATTATTATAATATTATTTTTTAATATTATTTTTACTTTAGAATTTGAAAAACTTGTATTATTTTTTGTGTTTTGTTTAGAAGTGTAGGAAAGTTGTAAAAGTTAGATAATGATTAAATAAAAAAATTAAAAATTTGAAATTAAAAAGTATTTGTATTTGTGATGTTTGGATATTGAGATGAAATGATATGAGATGGATGAGATGAGATGTGATAAGATGAAAGTATCTCTCTATCCAAACCAAGCCGACTCTTAGTTAATATTCTTTACTTAAGGAATATTAGTTAATCCAAGTATAGTTGGATCTCCCTTATTAAATATAATCAAAATTGTAATTTTATCACATATTTTATGGCAACATTTTAAAAATTATCGAGTGTGAGCATGATTCAACAGTTGAATTTCACGGGCTCCATTCTCAATGTATAGAAAAGTGAACATTACAAGATTACACTTCATTAGATTGTGAATTAATTTCTTAAATATGATCACTATGTCTTGACACAACATAATATATCATATTAAATCTAGATTATGGTTGACATTTCATGACACGCAAGGATCTGACATGAACACGATACGACAAGAAATTAAAATATAAATAGATTTGGGTTAAAACGGGTTAACCCAATCAAACATGATTAATAAACTGGTTAATTTCAGGTCAACCCGCAAAACCTGCAATCAACTCGTTGTGATTGTGAATGACTTTTTATATAGTTATCCTTGCATTACATGTGAACGTATATTGATTGGGTTAAAAAATAAATAAAAATGATAGTATGACTCTCAAATATTTCTACGAAATCTGCCAACTCATATATTTTTATATTTTTATTTCTTTAATTTTTTCTTAACCATTAAGGATGTTTAAAAAATGCTTAAATAAATTATTAAACGGGTTAAATTGGTCATGTTGTGTCACCCATTATTTAAATAGGCCATGTCAGGGGTTTTAGGATTTGGCTCATTTAATTGAACGAGTTGTGTTCGGGTTGACACTTATAGTCTAATACTTATGACTTGACACGACTCGCGAATACGAATTATCAACTTTGATTTTAGATAATGGTATATATTTGAATAAATTTAAATATAATACCTTAAAAGGAGAGCCAATCCATCTTAGCATATAAGAGAGACATGTTTTAAGTCCAATAACCAAGGTTTTAAACCAGTCTATTGTGTGATGTAGGGTACAAGCTAAGAGTTTTGCTATATACAAGCAAGTTTGCTTACCAATCTGTGTACTAATGCTGTTATTTTCATATTTTAAATTTAAATTAGCATTATTTTTAATAAAGTTTACTTTCTGATCAATCATATCGAATGGGTGCGCGTATTAGTGCGCAAAATCGCTTGCAACTAAATTTTTCCACAAGCTAATGCATATCCAATCCTAGAATCATGCTTAATCGAATTGTTATGGTGCTCCATTCCTCGATATAGGCCTGGCGAGGATCTATGGTGCCAGGGATGCCAGCTTGTTGGTAACACCCCAATTATCCTTATCGGGTCTAGGCGTATAATGATGGATCGAGTACGCAGTAAGTGAGATAAGTCGCAACGAAATAAGTAAAGGGTTAGTCAGAGATTATACTAATTGTACCAAAGATTTATACCAAGAAGAAAATCATCCATTAATAATAGTAATATCCATAGTCATTGTCATTTCATCTCAAATAATATTATACTCCATTATGAGTTCATCACTTATGTCTAAATACAACGAACCGAACATAGTTTGTCACATAGTTAAAATATACATCTTAATCAATACAACTAACAAATATTAGAGATAGGCCTCCATATTTATAATCCGGACGAGATCGATCATTCTTTCTCGAAGAACTCCGCTTGGGCTACATTTCCATAAAGATCTACGACTTCGGTAAACAAAGTTACAACTGGGACTACCACAGTGAGACTTCTAAGAAATTCCAATAGGTTAAGACCCATGACAATACTATTAATGAGAGACATTTTTTTAAAAGGTAAAAATAAAATGGTAGATTTATTTTCATAAAATTGTTGCATAATTCACTTGCTTGTTTGATAAAAATGTCTGCTTGCAATGATGAGCAAGTATTTACACAAAACAACAATGATCAGAGAAAATAACAAATTACAACCTATGACTTCCTTTCAGACTCCTTTCAAGTCCCCCATTGCAATAGTGGACCCCATTACTGTGTATCTTTGCATTTCATTCTTAGCTCATTTAGGCCCCATATCTGTATTATGTAGCCATCACTGGCTGATGCCAACATATGGGGTTTCACTGGATTCCAGCTCACAATATTCACAGCTCTAGAATGGCCAGGCAATGCCTCATCAGTTCACCTGACCCTATGTGCCATATATAAGCCCAATTTATCCATGCAGACTAAGCCCCTCAGCAGTCGAGGCACATCCTCAAGCCTATGCCATGCCATATCAAGACCAGCCACACCTCTCTTAGCAAACTAATCTGCCACCTTATTACCCTCTCTAAAAACATTTTGCACAAAACAAACCAAAGTGTCCATGAATATGTATACACATATTCATGTAAGAGAATTAGTGAGCACATATATTTAGGCATGGCGAGAAATGACCCTCCAAAAAGAAACACATGTATACATGGGTCATGGTGAGGAATCACCATCTTAGCAAAACTTACAAATGTATATCATTACCAAGGTGATGAGTCATTCTCTTATCTAGTCTCATAAAGTTTGCAATATCTCATCATATAAATCATAGCAGGAAATCACTCCACTCAATTGATTTGTGGACTCACTTTACCCAACCAACACATAAGCTCATTTACCAAAATCAAACCATCCGACTAGGGAAATCACTCAACCTGGTCAACACCCTCGAAAACAACACACATGATCAATCCAAAGAATCTTTCTACCCTGTCAATTAACTCGAAAACACCACGCATGATCAACCAGAAGAATCCCTTTACTCGTGTTATCAAGTGAGACCAATAGAAGACGTTCCACCTTGATCATCACGAGGAATCACTCTACCCATATGAAACTAATGTGTCATAGGAATGGCGAGGGGACTCCTCAACCCATCCATGATGATTGACACAGTAAGACTAAACACTCAGAAACCATAACATCCTCAATTCATATCATTCAAATTCATCATCTCAAAATCACAACATAAAGATAATCAACAAACATAATTAAGAAGATATATTATTTTCATGTAGAAAAAGGAGAGTTACAAAATATGCAAATCCTAACATTTTATGACATACTCACAACATTTACCCCACATTCCAGTATGGTAGTAAGAGCTAACTTGATCAGTATTTCTAACACTATAGTACTGCTGGCATTGCTCCCTCTACCGCCTCCTTTGAAGCCACTTGCTTTCTCGAATATTGTGACCAAATGTAAGGGTAAACACTTAGGGCTGGTTTGGTTACACAAAATTAAATTACCTCATCTCATCTCATTCCATATAATCATTATAACTTTCTCAAACTCCCACATAAAATATAATAAAAAATTCAACTTTTTCAAATCTAAAAACAAAAATTATATTAAGAAATCATATTATAACAATATTTTATTCAATTTTCAACAAAACATGTAATTTCATCTCACTTGAACTGCATAACCAAATGAGCCATTAACAATCACAAAAGTTAGATTTTGGCTTTTATCCAATGCCTTTTAAACTGGGAGACCATCATTCGTATCTCTGAAGCTCGTCTAACTCCAAACATTCTTGGATGAAGACCTTTGATCACGTTCATCAATTTTCCCTCTGGCCTTGCAGAGTGGTAGAGACTGACGGGAACAAGGTGTGCACGTTCTCTCCAGTTAAACTTTGGTCAAATCTCACAGTCCATCCCCAAATGAGGTTCTCCCACGTAGCACTAAACCTTACTTCTGAGATCAGAAGATATGGCCTGCAGGTTCATAATCCTTTTTCCGAAGCTCACCCTAGATGTGACAACTGTAACAACCTTAGAGAATTTATTTAGACCTTAGAGAAAGTCGATGTAACACCCACCTGATTAGCCATTAAAATTAATCTTAAAACACTCTAGATTAAGCTTATGATTTTGAGCTTTAAATATATATTTTTTATTATTATTTTATTTTCTTACTTAAATGTTGATAGTGAGATTAGTTTAGACCTTGGCACTTAGTATCATTAAGTAATGAGTTAGAGAAGCAAGCCCATTAGTGTTTCTAGTAGGCCTTTAGGACCCTAAAACATTTATGGGCCAAGCCCTAGAAGCCTTAGACCAAGCCTCTTCGGAATTCAAGGCTTAGTAGATAGCCTTGGCCCAAGTATAAGAAATGCTTAAGGCCTTTGGGCCAAACTTGATGTAAAATTGACCCATGGCCCAATTAGGCCAAGACAAGCCCTTTCAAGCCCATCTTAGTGGATCTTGATGCCTTTTTTTAATCCTCAAAATCTGAAAAAAAAAACAGGATTCATAGTTACGTGGCTGCAACCCCGAATGAGAGATTGATGGAAGCCAACTTAATCGTCTTCGACCATCTAGGGTTCGATGTTATACTAGGAATGGACTGCCTATCCAAGCATTGTGCTAGGAAAGACTACCGGAGCAAGCAAATTATCTTCGATTCACTTGTAGTTGGGCAAATCAATAATACGGGAAGGACTGTGAAGGCTACCCCTCTCTAATTTCAACTTTGCAGGTAAGGAAGTGCATCGCTACTGGTGCCACAACTTACTTAGCATTCATAGTGGAGAATTATGGTTGTAATGAGGAGATTCAAGGGATAACTATAGTTGAGGAGTATCCTGAGGTTTTCACTGATAATTTACCCAGATTACCCCCCGATAGAGAAACAGAGTTCCCTATAGAGCTAGAGCCAGTTGCAGCATAAAGCCCCTTATCGTATGGCCCCTCTAAAACTAAAAGAACTGAAGGAGCACATAGAAAAGCTACTGGAGAAAGGCTTTATTAGACCTAGTTCGTCGCCTTGGGGTGCGCCAGTCTGTTCGTTAAGAAGAAGGATGGATCATTAAGGATGTGCATTGATTATAGGAAATTAAACAAAGTAACGGTTAAAAACAAGTACCTGTTACTGCATATCGATGACCTGTTAGATCAATTGCAAGGAGCGTTAGTATTCTCAAAGATAGACTTAAGGTCTCGTTACCATCAGCTTAAGATTAAGGAGAAGGATATCCCTAAAACGACATTTTGGACTAGATACGGTCACTATGAATTCTTAGTGATGTCCTTTCGTCTAACCAATGCCCCTGCCGCATTCATAGATATGATGAAAAGAGTATTCATACCCTACCTGGATAGCTTTGTTATCGTATTGATCGATGATATATTGATATACTCAAAAATTGAAAAAGATCACAAGCAGCATCTCCATTTGGCGCTAGAAAGGCTAAAAGAACATCGATTGTATGCCAAATTCAACAAATGTGAGTTTTGGCTCAAGGAGATGAAATGTTTAGAACACATAATCTCAATTCAAGGAGCATCAGTTGAACTTAGCAATTGAAGCCGTGGTAAAATGGAAACGTTCGTCTAGCGTGTATGAAATTTGGAGTTTCTTGGGATTGGCTAGTTACTATCGACAGTTAGTGGAAGGATTCTCCAAGTTGTTATGACCCCTTACTGCCTTAACCAAGAAAAATGCTAAGTATATTTGGACAGAGAAGTGTGAGCAGAGTTTCGTGAAACTCATGGAAAGACTCACAACCGCTTCAGTGCTAGGCCTACCTAAACTCTATAAGCCCTACGTGGTTTTCAGTGATGCATCCAAATCAGGACTTGGATGTGTGCTCATGCAAGAAGAGCGATTTGTTTCCTACGCTTCACGACAACTAAAGAACCATGAGCAGAATTACCCCACCCATAACTTGGAACTAGCCATTGTAGTTTTCACCTTAAAGATTTGGAGGCATTACTTGTATGGTGCAAAATGCAAAATCAACACCAATCACAAGAGCCTCAAGTAGTTATTCAGTCAACAAAATTTAAATATGAGGCAGAGAAGGTGGTTAGAAACAATTAGCAACTACTAGTGTGAAATCAAGTATCACCCTGGCAAGGCTAATATAGTAGCTAATGCGCTGAGTCGGAAAATGCAAGAGGATGATCCACCTTGGAAGTAGAATCCCTTTTGCCTAGCATGAGGAGTTTGTTGATCAAGGATCCTCCTGATGAAGCATCCCTGACCACAATACAAGAAATTGTACCAATAGAATGGGAAAAGGTGAAAAAGCGTCAGATGGAGGATCCCAAATGGGCAGAAATCAAACAAAAGGTAGAAAAGAAGGAAGGACCAGAAGGTTTCACCCTCAGAGATGATGGGTTGTTGTACTACCAAAACCTGAAGGTTAGTCCAGCTAATTAGGGGATCAGGGATAAAATATTAAGGGAAGCACATTAGACTCCATACACGGCTCACCCAGGAATCACAAAGATGTATTGAGATTTGAAGCAACACTTTTGATGGGAAGGCTTAAAGAAGGATGTAGTAGAGTATGTTAATAGATGCTCAGTTTGTAGAACAGTCAAAGCAGAGCATCAAAGACTTGCGGGAGATTTATAGCCACTTCCAATTCCAGAATGAAAATGAGAGGACATATACATGGACTTTGTAATTGGATTATCAAGAACATCGAAGGGAAATAACTCTATTTTGGTGGTGGTCGATCGCTTAAAGAAAAGTGCTCACTTTTTGGCAGTGAAAAATACTGACCTTATGGAGAAGTTAACTCGTTTGTATCATAAATAGTGCGACTACATGAAGTTTCAAAAATGATTGTATTAGATAGGGATACGCATTTCCCTTCTAATTTTTGGCAAGGCCTTCATGACGCTCTAGGCACCAAGTTGAAATTTAGTAGTGCCTATCACCCTCAGACTGATAGGCAAGCTAAATGGATAATTTAGACTTTGGAGGACATGCTAAGGGCGTGTGTTTTACAAGAAAAAGACGATTGGGAGAAGCTCTTACCATTAATTGAGTTTGCCTATAATAATAGCTTCCAAGCCACCATTCAGATGGCACAAAGCTTTATACGGAAGGAAGTGTAGGTCTCCCTTATACTGGGATGAAGTAGGAGAAGGGAAGATTTATGGTGTAGAGAGTCTTCAAGAAATGACGGATCAAATCCAGCTAATAAGGGAAAGGATGAAGGCTGCCAAAGATAGGTAGAAGAGCTATGCCAAACGTCGAAGAAGGAACCTTGAGTTTGGAGTTGGCGATTGGGTCTATCTCAAAATATCACCTATGAAAGGAGTCTTTCGATTTGTAAAGAAGGGGAAGCTAAGTCCAAGATACGTAGGACCTTATGAAATACTAGAAAGAGTAGGAGCAATTGCTTATAGACTAGATCTTCCATCTGGCTTCCAAGGAATTCACAATGTCTTCCATGTATCTTCCCTCAAGAAGAGCTATGAGGGACAGATACCATCAATTATTGATATGAAGGATATTTCAGTCCAACCTGACTTAACATATGAAGAAGTTCATATTCAGATCACAGATTGGAAGGATAAGGAACTTCAAAATCGAAAAATTCCTTTGGTCAAGATTTTGTGGCAAAATCACAATATTGAGGAAGCTACATGGGAAAAAGAATCCGATATGAGAAACAAATACCCCTACTTGTTTGGCATTGTTTGACACCATATCATGGCATTTACATCCATTCATGCATGGCATCCATGGTCATTTCACCCGTGTGATCCGCATTCTTTCCCGTCATTTTTAGTTGCACCATGGTCGCTAATGGTAGGATCGCCCATCGGACTTACATGACCCCAGTTGACTTTAGAGACTGAAAGCTAAGTAGTGACTAAGATGACTAGACCGTACGGTCGACACATTTTGGGCTCATTAGGAGAGGCTGGAGTACCATAGGACTCACATCCTCGACCATGATGGGAGAGGTAGCATCCGTTTGAGAAGAGCGCTACCACACTTATGACCTCATCTGTTGGATGGGAAAGACTAGGACAAGCTGGCTTAGACGCCATATGAGGTCGACTCTTTCAGCTGTGCCAGCTCAACCTAAGTCGAGCTAGGCAGCTGAGCAGCGTCAGATAGAGCACGAGCCACTTATTCCTGACCCCACTCCCCTCGACACATCAAATTTTTCAGACTTTTCCCTGAGTTGCATTTGTTTTCATGAGGAGGGAAACCCCTGGTTGGAGGACAAGGAGTATAGGTAGTGGAGATGCCACGAGGAGAGAGTTAACACCTTCTATGATTCAGATGAGGATGAATACTATTACCATACCCAGGATGAGACGTTAGAGGATGGCGGTGGGAGACCCCCATCGAGCCATGAGCTTTAGCACTGTTGGTGAGTCACACTTGACTTTCACTTGTTGCAAAACTTGTGTTGGCCAGATTTCGAGGACCAAATCTTGTTTAAAGGGTGGGAAGACGTAACACCCCTCCTAATTAACCATTAGATTAACCTTTAAACACTCTAGATTAAGCTTATGATTTTGAGCTTTAAATATATTTTATTTTTATATTATTTTGTTTGATTATTTTATTTGCTTACTTCAATGTTGATAGTGAGATTAGTTTAGACCTTGGCACTTATTATCATTAAGTAATGGGTTAGAGAAGCAAGCCCATTAATGTTTCTAGTAGGCCTTTAGTACCATAGAAAATTTATGGAACAAGCCTTAGAAGCCTTAGACCAAGCCTCCTAGGAATTCAAGTCTTAGTAGATAATCTTGGCCCAAGTATAGGAAAGGTTTAAGGCCTTTGGGCCAAACTTGGTGTATAATTGACCCATGGCCCAATTAGGCCAAGACAAGCTCTTTCAAGCCCATTTTAGTGAATCTTGAGTAATCTTCAAAATCTAGAAAAAAACAAGGCCCCATCTCACTTAAGCCCATGAGCCATTGACTCACACTCATGGTATGGTGCATTGGGTTTTCAATCGAAAGTGTAAAATTGAAAGACAAGGCTTTTGGGCCTTGATGGGCATAAAGGGCCATGTTCTACCCTAAGTACCCAAATTAAGTCTGAAAATTGGTTAAGACCATTAACCAACTTAGCCAAGCTTAGTGATCTTTAAACCCTACTTTGAAACTTAATTTCATTTTTAATCTTTCCTTAACCTTATGATCTGAAAATTTCCTATTTTATTACTCAATTACATCACTCTTAGATCATAGTAAAACCCTAGATAAGCCTCCACACATGTCATTAGAGGAAATAGCATATCAAACCCCAAAACTACACCTATTGACACATATGTATGCCCTTTGAGTACATGGACTATTTTTCCCTTAAATCCAATATTTTTGTGCCTTTTTCTTGGGGGTAATATGGTTCTGAGACACCTCTTACAATCCTTTTAAACCCAGAATGAGCCTTGGAGGAAATTGGTTTCACAAACCAAACCAAGTAGCCAAAACCGATTGCACCATTAGGCTAGTTAAGTGGGAACCAGTTGGCTTGAGTTTTAACCAACCAACTGTCATGATTTAGCCACCACCCAATCCCCAAGAGGCCCCATAGCTATCATGAGAAATTAGACTCAATTATCCCATCAAAAGACTACACAAAACCGAAGCATCACAAAACTGTCCAACATAAAACCACTTGAACCTGACAGCTACCTTGGATGGTATGGTGGACATTTTCTCATTTGACCTCTACCCCACGACCTGAATACCTCCATACGAGCAATGAAACCACTATAAGGAAAAAATCATGGTGGTTTCAGGCCACTATTCCCCCTGCACAAGGTGACACAACCTGATGAAGGCAAGTCTGAAAATTTCAGCCCTTCACCACCACCCACCTCCACCAATCACCATAAACCAAGGCCAACGTCTCCTCCCTTTGGCTGCCTATAAAAGACTCCTTCACCTCCTCATTTCCTCCACACCTCATCTCCAGCTCCCCCTTGAGCATAGAGAGCAATCTTCCCCCTTAGTTTTGAGATAATCCGAAAGTGAGCAAGTTTGAGTGTTCTTGAGAGTTTTGAGCTAGGAGCTTGAGTGGGTTATGAAATTTGAAAATTTTCTTGCTCATGATTTTATTTTACATGTCAAATTGAGATTTTAAGTGTTGGAGTACTTTTTGGTTGAATTTAGAAAAGGATATCATGCTTAATGCAAAAACCGTGTTCATTATGTTTAACTTAAGTGGTTAAATTGTTTTAAGTGGAAATTTAACTATGGCATATCTTAAGTATGTTTTGATATGATTTATTAATTTCTTAGAATGATTATGGAAGGTTTGAGTTTTAGTTAAAAAATGGCATGATAAGTTTTAATTCTATCTTGTTTTGATCATCACAACATGCATAGGTTTTAGTAAGTTTGCGATTAAGGCATGATGCTTGATGGTTAAACATATAGGAACCTTCTAATTGGGATAAGAATGAAATTTATATGATTTGGATAAATTTTGAAAGCTTACCTTGATGACTTGATTAATGAAGGACTATTGAAGATTTAGTTCTTAGCCATGATTCAGTGTTGGGATGAACTTGCTTATCCAATAATTTGCCTTTATCATATCATTAAAGACTTTAGTGATTGTTTACAAGTAAATAAATTTGCTTGAACTTACATTCATAGGGATTAATAGTTGAAAACACTTGAAGAAATCAATTAGAGTGCATGCCACGGGTTTAGAGTATTTGGGCAAGTCTCACTTTGACTTGTACAATTCTAAGAGTTTAGATTGTCACTAAAATAGGATTTAATTAAAATTATCTATAACACTAATTGCTGTAAATGACTATAAAGCCAGGAAACCTGAAAACATAGGAAAACTGGAAACATGCAACCAAGAAATACGGTGACATGGAACCGGGAAATATGGCAAGAAATCTGGCTGGAAATCAGGCACTAGTGTGTTAATTATTCTCTATATAAAGATGTACAAACCCTATGGAAAGGGTATTTAGACCAATTGACATGGTATCAGAGCCCCTCCTCTAATTTGGAAATAATCACTGAGTGTAATTTTTTTTCTCGAGAAATTTTTTTTCCCAGCTTCTGTAAGCCTTTTGTTGCTCTTTGTGGGAGTCATTAATTTCTGTAGCATCAAACCTTGTGGGTTTGAATTTCCTGGTGAACATTGAATTGTTTTTTTTTTAGTGGAAATTGGTTCTCGGTTGTAGGTAGTCATTTTTGGGTCTATCAGCAACCTTGGTGCTTGTCGACGTCATCTGAGGGTGATTATGTGGCTGTCGACTTCTTCTGTGGGTAGCTGGGTGTCTATTAGCACAGTTTGTTGCCATTGGCGTTGTCTGTGGTGACCAAGAGTCATCGACGTGGGGGCAGCTGTGAGGCAGTTGGCCATTTCTGTGGCAAACGGTACTCTCTATGGTAGTGGGTTCCTTCTTTGTGCTGGCTGTGTGGAGGTTGAGTACGTCTGTGGTGGTCAATCCTTCTCTTGGTGATCTCTATTTTCAGAAAGTTACTCTAGGTAGGTCTGTGTTTTTTAGTTTTGTGGGTTTTTCACGTGGGCTTTCTATTTTGTTTTCAAAGAGTCATTCCTTTGTGTTTTTGTTTTACGGGTTGGGGCTTCTCCTTATTAGGTAGACTTTATACATACGGGTGATCTGGTTTACATGTTTAGGCCTCTTATCATTTGGATTTGGACTTGATTTAAGTTGGGCTTGCTGTTTATTTGACTAACTCCTTGCACATTTTTTTTGGTGTCTTTCATCATGTCTCTTGAGAATACTATTGTTCGATTTACTGGAAAGAATTTTCCTACGTGGGAATTTCAATTTAAAATGTTCATGAAAGGAAAATAATTATCAACCTATATTGATGGTTCTACTAAAGTTCCCACTGATGAAAAGGAACTTGCACAATGGGAGGTCTAGGATGCTAAGGTGATCTCTTGACTGCTAGGGACGATTGAGTCTCATCTTGTGACCAATCTTCGCTGTTTTGCTATGGCTTAAGTCATGTGGGATTATCTCCACCATATTTACCACCAAGTTCACAGTGCTCAAAAATTTCAATTGGAGTTGAAAATGAGTAATTACAGACAAGGTAATTTGACTATTGAGGATTTTATTCTGGTTTCATTAACCTTTGGAGCGAGTATTATACTATTATGCATGTGAAGGTTCCCTCTACGGCACTTGCGGCTCTTAAAGCGATTCATGATGAGAGTCAATGCAATCAAATTTTGATGAAGCTCCGGCCTGAATTTGAGACTGTTCAAGCCTGTTTATTGAGCCATAATCCAACTTCTTCCATGAATACTTGTTTGGGAGAATTGTTGCGTGAAGAACATCGGTTATCCACACAGATGGGTATGGCCTTTAAGAAGGTCTTTTCTGATGCAGTGAATGTAGCCTATGCCGCAAAAGGGAAATGGAGAAACCAGTTACAAGGAGTTTGGTCATATTGCTCGCAACTATCATAAGAAATTTTATAATTACTGCAAGAAAGCGAGCCATATCTTCAAAGACTATCGAGTGCGGCCTCAAAATCGTTAATCCCAAACTTTTTAGGCTGTTGTTCAGTCATCTTCTTCTTCTTCTACGTCACCCACCGTAAGCTCTGATTCATCTGTTCTTACACCAGCAATGATTCAACAGATGATTGTGTCTGCTTTTACAGCCTTAGGCCTGCAAGGTACGGGTACTAACTCCACTTCTTGGATTTTTGATTCGGGTGCTTCTAATCATATGACTGGTAATACGACGGGTCTTTATGATGTTTGTAAGTATAACGGGACACAAAATAATGAGATTGCTGATGACAGTACCCTTCCTATTACTCTTGTTGATAATTTGGGCTCTTCATTTCGCGATATTTTTATCTCTCTTGGCTTGTCTACCAATTTGATTTCTGTAAGAAAATTGATAGATAATAACTGTGATGTTCATTTTTCTCATGGTGGTTGTCTTGTGCAAGATCAGGTGTTAGGGAAGGTGATCGCAAAGGGACCTAAAGTGGGACGTTTATTTCCTTTATAGTTTTCTATTCCTACTGTTGTTTCTCTTGCTTGTATGGCTACTGCCAACAAAAATAAAGTCTAGCATAAGAAATTGGATCATCCTAATTCTGTTGTCTTGACTCATCTTATGAACCATGGTTTTTTGGGCAATAAAAAATATTTTTCTTCTTCTCTTATATCTTTTGATTGTGCTACTTGTCGTCTTAGTAAAAGTAAAACTTTACTTTTTCCTACGAAGGGTAGTCGTGCTTCTAACTATTTTGAGATTATGCATACTGATGTTTGGGGTGTGAGTCCTATTATTTCTCATGGTCAATGTCGTTATTTTATGATGTTTATCGATGATTATAGTCGATTCACTTGGATATATTTTCTTCATTCTAAAGCTGATGTGTTTTCTATCTTTCAAAAATTTGTTGCGTTTGTCGAGACACTGTTTAGTACTTGTATCAAAACTTTGCGCTCTAACTCAGGGGGTCAGGGGGGACACATGTCTCACTCTTTTCAAGCTTTTCTTCAGCAAAAGGAGATCATTTCTCAATGTTCTTGTCCTTATACACTTCAACAAAATGGTGTCGTTGAGCGTACCTTGTTGATTGATTCTTCTGTACCTTCTAAGTTCTTGGTAGAAGCTTTATCTAATGCTGTCTATTTGATTAATCGTTTGCCTATTGTCACTCTGAATTATGATTCCTCCCATTTTCGATTATTTGGCATCTCTCTTGGTATCAATCATTTCATACTTTTGGGTGTGTTTGTTTTATTCATCTGCCACCTGTTGAGCATCATAAGCTTGCTACCAGTCTATCAAGTGTGCTTTTATGAGATATAATCCTACTCGAAAATGATTTGTTTGTTATGATGCTCATGCAAACAAATTCTAGATCTCCCGAAATGTGATTTTCTTCTAAAATCAATATTTCTTTCACTCTCAGGTTATTTATGATCCTCCTATTACTCTTCTACCCGTTTTTGATGATGTGTCATCTTCTATTGAGTGATTTAAACCAAGTATGGTGTATCATCAACGTATTCCCCCTTCTTCAACGCCCCTTTCCAGACATCTGATTCTGCGGTTCTTATACCCTGGCGGTCCACCCAAGTTACACATCCACCAGATAGGTATGGTTTTCCTCATACCTAGCTTATTATAACTCTTGACACTATTCTATTCCTCAATCTTATACCCAAGCACATTGGTAGTTAACCATGCAAAAAGAAGTCCAAGCCCTTCAAGACAATCACACTGGGGATATTATAACTTGCCCCTTTGGTATCAAACTTATTGGTTGTAAATGGATGTACTCAGTTAAGTTTCGATTTGATGGCTCACTGGACAGATATAAGGTCCGTCTCGTGGCTCTTGGGAATTGGTGAAGTACGGTATTAATTATGAAGAGACATTTGCACTTGTTGTCAAAATGACTACTATGAGGACTATCTTGGCACTTGTTGTGTCGCAAGGGTGGTCTCTCCGACAGATGGATGTGAATAATGATTTTCTTCATGGGGATCTAAAGGAAGAGACCTATATGTCTTCACCTCCCGGCGTGTTTGCTACACCTTTCTTAGAGGTTTGTCGGTTACGCTGGTCCTTATATGGATTGAAACAGGCTCCACGTGCATGGTTTGATAAATTTTGCTCCACCTTGCTTGCTTTTCATTTTACTCAGAGTCTGTATGATTCCTCTCTTTTTTTTCGCAAGACTTCTGCAGGAATTGTCTTGCTTTTGGTATATGTCAATGACATTGTGATTACTGGCACCGATACTGAATTAATTTAGCAATTACAACATCATCCCAAGGCCTTTTTTCACATGAAAGATCTTGATCCTCTGCAGTACTTTATTGGCCTCGAGGTGCAGATTACTCCAACCGATACATTGTTACACCAACACAAATACATGCAGGAGGTGATTTCATTGGCTGGTCTCCAATCGGGTAACTCTGTTTTTACTCCCTTAGAGGTAAATCTCAAGCTTCATCAGGCTGAAGGCGAGCTTCTCTCAAATCCATCTCTGTATCGGCAGTTCGTTGGGAGCTTGAATTACCTAACGATTACTCGTCCTGACATTTTTTTTGTTGTGCAACAGGCCAGTCAATTTATGCAGGCCCCCGACATCATCATTTAGCTACTGTTCGTCGTATTATCTAATATCTAAAGGGCACCTCTACACGCATGCGGGTTTTTCTTTCCTAAAAAATCCTTCTTACAGTTGTCGGGGTGTAGTGATGCTGATTGGGGTGGCTATACAGATACTCGTCATTCTATTACTATCTGGTTCATGTTCTTAGGCAATGCACTCATTTCTTGGAAGAGTAAGAAGCAAGATAGAGTTTCCAAGTCCTCTACTAAGCCTGAGTATCGTGCTATGTTTTTCACTTGCTCTGAGATTACATGGTTTTGAGGGTTATTGGGAGAACTTGGCTTCCCTTAACTTCATTCCACTCCTCTCCAATCTAATAATACCAGTGCTATCCAGATTGCTACAAATCCTATTTTCCATGAGCACACGAAACACATTAAAATTGATTGTCATGACAGGATTTGACAAGCATGTGATTACTCTTCCTCACATTTTCACCACACTTCAAACTACTAACATCTTCACTAAAGCTCTTCCTCGGTATCGACATCAGTTCTTGATTGACAAATTGATACTTCTAGATTTCTCGGCATCAATTAGAGGGGGGATGTCACTAAGATAGGATTTAATTAGAATTATTTATAACATTCATTGTTGTAAATAGTCATAAAGCCAGGAAACTTGGAAACATGGAACCAAGAAATAAGGAGATATGGAACTAGGAAATATGGCTAGAAGTCAGGCACTAGTGTGTAAACTCATCTCTATATAAAGATGTACAAACCCTATGGAAAGGGTATTCAAATCGATATTCATAGATGACTTTATAATATCAAAAATATGAGATCCATGAATTTTGGTTGAATTTGAAATTTGTTAGCAAATAGTAAAAATTTAGGGACTTAATGGCAATTTTGGAAAGTTTAGGAGTATTTTTGTAAATATCCATTTTTTAAGCCTTTATCTATGAACCTCATCCTAGTAGTATTAATCCTAACTTAGTGCAAATTTGATTTCAACCGCTACGACATTTTTCGAAAACTCAAGAAGTTTGTAAGTTGATCTCTAACTTACACCTTGATAGATTTATTTATGATTTATTGATAAATACCTCATTCATGTTTCAATTATCATTTTGGGCAAAAAAATCATGTTACCTGATATATTGAGTGCATACTTAAATGATATGTGATATTTCCACCATTTTAGCATATTGCATCTATAAATGTCATTTTCACATGAAAAACTTGCAATATATGCACATGTCATGAAACACATTTTTCAACATAGCATGAAAATATTTTTGTCACAAACCCAAAGGCTAGAATGAAGAATTACCCTAGTGGAACTCCTCTGTCCACTCTGGAGTGTTTAAGAATGGAGTGATAACCCCTGAGTTGATGAAGAATAGTCAATGGGTTTTGAATAAGTTTTTTTTAAAGAGCACCGAGCGAAATCAAATTTTTATGACACATAAGTTTGGTGGGTATACAAGTTATGATGTTATGATGTTAAGTTATATTATCAATGCATTGAGAACGACTCTGCAGACAACGTAGTTTCAACGTGAGTTGTACTACGGTCACAGTGCACATGGCGTACTGTGATGATACCACATGTTATGATTAATTATGAATTGTTAATAATGATGAAATGTTATGATGAAAATATATTTTTGACAAATGAGATAAAAATGTTATCTAAACGAAAATATGTGTCTCCGTTTTTCTGAAAATGTTAAGGAATTTGGATGGGAGACACTTTTTTTTTTCATTTCATGCATTTCATATTTATCATTTTTCATGCATAATTTATCTTTGTACAAGTTGGTTGTCAACTTACTGAGATTTCATGTAAATCTCACCCCTTGTGGATCCATTATTATTCCACCTGAAATGATAGAAGTTGTGTCAGGATACGAGGAGGACAAATTAGATGGAGCATTGGATCTGACTAATTTAGGTGGAGTCCGGCCTCGAGAGGAGATTAGACTTGATCCTCATGTTTATAGCTCTAGTCCTTCATGCTCTAGAGCACATGAAGCGATTAACTTAACTTTAGAGACTTTAATATTTAGTTGTATTAAGTTTATACTACAATTTAGCTTTGAACTTATGGTGGTCAGTAATGCATTGGGATTTTTTAGTTATTCTAGCATAAATTATATTTTCACCCTTATTTCCGCTATTGTTATTGCATACTGCTAGTTGCATACTAAGATGCATTGCATATTAACTGTCATGAACGTAGCTATGTAAACTTGTGTTACATGTCCAGACGTTCTAATTTTCCGTTTTATCCCATGCGAAGATGGGGGCGTCATAGTCGAGATATCTCAAAAATATTTCACGAATCGAGCGATCGATTAGGTTTTAGTCTGTCAGCATCGTAGGATTCTGACCCTGTATGGTGACAATTTAGGGCAGTTAGGATTATTATTCTGCTAAATGAATTGCACCATTAGTCTCACATCAATATTTAGGATTTTATGGTGCAAATAATACGTTTTCCATTTTCTGGATGAATAATATCAAAGAGTTCCTTTTGATTTAATCGAGGCACTTAGAAAATTTAATTTCATCACTAAACTCGTATGATTATTTAAATTTTGTAATTTTTGGGGTGAATAGTAACACCTGGTATAGGCCCACGTGGCGCCCGGTTCAAACAATTGTCATATCCCTATATAGAATGTCCAAATCAACTTTTAATCACTAAGATTACTTTTTGGGTGGACATTTTACACATTCCTAGCCACTCATTGGAATAGTAATAGGACATTTGTCACTTGGAGAGTTAAGTGTGATGGAATTGAGGGCAAATCAAACTATGTGATCTTGCCACATATGTAAATACTATTCCCACCAACCAAAACACTTTTTGATCACCCAAAAGAGGATTTCAACCCTAGTGAAACTCCAAACCAAATTTATGATTTTACGGTGCAATGTTACGTTTTTTGTTTCCCAGATCAATAATACTAAGAGTGACTTTTGTTTTAATCGAGGCATTTAGGAGTTGAATTTTGTGAAACAAATTGCATCATTAGACTCATATGGTTATTTAGAATTTTATGGTGCAATTTCACAATTTTTTGGGTGAATAGTAACACTCAGGATATCGCCACATGACACTCGGTTTAAACGATTGTCAAATCGCTATGTGGAATGTCCAAAATAGCCTTGAGGAGTATTTATTAGAGGCTTGGCAAGATCCTAGCCACACTTGGTTAATGGTGTAGGACACTTGGTATAAGAAGAAATCATGAGATGGAGATGTGAGGGAAGAGTAGCCAAACCAAGCCAAACACTATTCCATCTAACTAAACACTATGTGGCCAACCAAAACAGGGTTTCAAACTTAGTGAAACCCTAAACTATTGGAATCTAATTGAAACCCCAAAATCCATAGAGGAAACCAAAACCCTAAAGGGTTTCCCAAATGTACCCAAAGTTGAGGCCAATTTGGTTAGGCCCATAAAAAACCACCTCCAATACAAAGCTTCTTGAGCAAGCTTCCCCCAGCACCAAAGCTAGTCTTATGGCTGACATATCAGCCCAAATAGTGCTTGGATGGGAAGCAAAAAGTAGCCCTAAACCACTCCACGCTTCTTGGTAGCAGCAACCAATAACATGAGCTGAGTAGCTCGTTGTTTTGGCTATAGAACCACCATCAATAGGTCACTCAGCCACCTCATGTCAGCCTTATCTCCCTATAAATCACACCCCATGCATTTTACTCACCTTTTTGGTTATTTTTCATTCACTTGTTTGGAGAGAACTTGGGTGAGATCTTCAAACAATTTTCTTGACTGTTCTTGCAGTACCTTTTCCAGCCCTTTGTAAGGTCAATTCTTGTGAAACTTACTTCATATATTTTGTTCCTATTTGAGTATATTTTCAGTTGGGATATTTTGGAAAATTATTCATGGAGATTTTATTGGTGAAATTTTGGCTTGAGCATGAAAAGGTCACACTAGGCAACTATATGGACGTTTAATTGAAACTTTGATGTTTTGATGAAGTTTTTGGTGGAATATTGGGTAGATCATGCTATGGTGAAGTGTTAACATGTTATATTCAAGTTAGGTTTGGATTTATTTCATGTTAATAATTTTTATAAATAGTTTTGCTTGATTTTGGAAAGTTAGAAAATGGAAGATTCAAAGCAGTTTCTATTTTGGTAAAGTTGTGATATTTTGTTATGAAAACATATGATGCTCTTAAGGCTTTCATCTATGTATTAGGAGTTTATTTTTGGAGAATATTGGTTTTGATCTTGATGGAATACTTTTTAGCAAAGGTTTGTTTAGGACTTAAACTAGAGGCTCTCGGTTTGGCTTTGTGTTTTGATGAAACTTTTGCCATGGGATGCTAGATTTAACACTTAGATCAAGTTAAAACTTGCATATGACGTATATAGTTTTATTTATTGTAATTTTATTTCATGAAAATTAAGGGTTTAGTGATTTTGTTTCAAGTGAAAGCATCAAGAACATAGTTTTGGTGTTTTAGTGCAAATCGAATGTGTTGCTTGTAGCTTTGTGATTTTGATTGTTTGATGAAGCATGCTATCACTTAGATTTGAAGCACGAACATCTTAGGAGTGTGGTTATGGAGTTTTGGACTCCTTGAAGTTGATTTGGAAAGCATTAGGCCAAGGACATCAAGAGTTGGTCCTTTTTGACCTAAACTTAGTGTTTTGGCCTTTTTATTGAATATTGAAGAAGTGAGTTTGACATTTTTGTGAAATGTATATTTTTATGTCTTAGCATGATTTTAGAACATAGGATTTGATTTTTAAGTGTTGCAAAAATCGGGTTAATAATGAACTTTTGAAGGTTGGTTAAATTACAACAAAAACCGGTTTATATGAATCGGCCAAGGTGTAGTTCACATAGTAGTGTTGTGTTTTAAGTTTTAATTATTAGATATTTGGATTTAAGACAAAATTTACATGAAAATTTGGAAAGATTTGGAATTAGTATGCAAAATCCTAAGTTAGTGAATTTTTATGTTTCTAGGTATTTAGTGAGATTTTCTAACCTTTAGAAATATCTTATTTCAGTTCACATCTTTTCACTCTATGCTTTCACTTTACTCGAAAAATCTATAAGTTAACTTTTAACTTACTCTAAGGATATTTATGTATGCGTGGTAGTAAGACTGCCATTTTTATATTCATGTCACTATGCTTACAGTAATTATTATGATATACCATGCCATGCCATGCCATCCCATCAATATTTATCTGTTACACATTTAACTGTTGCACGTTTATCTATTATATATCCTGAATGTCATATCACTGTTAAGGCCATCAACGGAATAAAATCCCTTTGGAAGTCTATTGTATGTTGCTTCGTCATACCACGAGCTATAGCTTCCCCTTCTCCGGCCATCCTTAAGCTAATGGACAGATGAAAGTTTCAAACAAAAATGCATTCCATGCACATAGTAAAACTCGTTCATTCATTTATTATTTTGAAATTGATAAAATATGAGACTTTTAAAATTTTTTTTTTTTGAAAATTCTCGTTTATTCTCATAAATAAGAAGAGATAAGATTAAAGTTAATAATTAAATAAAATATTATTAAAATTATTTTTTAAAATTATTTTTATTTTAAAATTTAAAAAAATTGAATTATTTATTTTATTTTATATAAAAATTTAAAAAAATTATAATCATTCGATAAAATGAATTAAGAGAAGTTGTAAAAACACGAGGTCTTAGTCTCATGGTACATAATTTCAATAACTATCATTATCATCAATCTTTGAAAAAATCAAAACTCACAATTTGTCAAAAATGCTCATCCGCGAATTCTGACCAATTAAATCAATGACTTGCTAAAAAGATGGACCACAAACCTAACGTTACTCCCCGTGTCACCATCATATCCACCCAAATCACACCAACCTTCCCTACACTTGCTAACACCATAACACATACGTGAAATTTCATCCTACTTCTTTAGACAAAACGAAAGCGACAGGCCTGACTTTAAAGTTGGATTGACTTCACTGGGCTTAGTTGGTAGAGATTTCTGGTTATTCATGGTTGTAGAGATTTTGGTTCTCAACGGTTGGCTTGATTTGGAAAATGGATGTTTCTATCTAATTTTATTTATTGTAAGGGTATTTTACTCCATTTGGATATATGGCAATGACATTTTAGCCCAACCTTGAAACTGTAGTAGGCGCACTCTGATGAAATTAATATCTGCAGATGGGGATTTCAGTCTAATATGGGATCTGTAGAGGGGCACTTTGGTCCAAGTGATACATCAATTCCTACTGGGTAAACTCTAAACTCGCTCTAGATTGATAAAACCAATAAATAAATAATAATCATAATAATAATAATTTAAGAACTAAAAAATTGCTCAATCCCGTTAAAAAATATATTCATTATATTTGAAGTTGCAAAGTCATGACTCAAAAAAAAAAAAAAAACTCAGCAACTTTTAATAAAAAAAGCTCGTTTGGATACATAAATCATTTCATCTCAGCTCATCTCATTATTATAATTATTTTAAATTTCTATACAAAATATAATAAATAATTCAACTTTTTTAAATCTCAAAATAATAATAATAATATTAAAAATAATATTTTAATAATATTTTATTCAACTCACCTAAAACCATCTCATTTCATCGCATCTCACTATCCAACCGAGCCTTAAATCTTTATGAAATAATCAGAAACTCATCTACGTGAAGTGAGGCACGCAGAAACGAGAAGCTAGACAATAGCACTACAGCAAACCAAGAAACAGGCACTCGAATTTGAGGATCACGACGATCACCCGGCAGCGGGCCATGAAACTTCCATGGAAATATCTGTAGATCATCGTAAAAGGAAAACTCATTGGCGAACAAGTTTTGGCATTTCACAATTAATGGAATCAACTCAACACATTTTGTTAATTTATATTCCGGAACAGTTGTGCTTACTAATCAGACCGTATAACGGGGCTTTGGTGGGGCAAAGAAAAGAAACACGAAAGTATCAGGAAATACTTGATTTCAATTGCAATCTAAAACGAAAAGGACAAGTTTTGAAAAACAGAGCATTCATTTATTTTGCCCTGATCTCAATCCCTTGGACAATGAGACCACCCTTCCAGTGACCTCCTTTCAACTCCAAAACACTCATTTCTAACTCCCCATTTTCTTCTCCATTGAAGAACTCACCCAACCCGATCTCCAACCAACCATCACCTCTCTCCTTTGGATACTGGGCATCGTCGCTTTCTCGGGGCTGTGGTGCTTGAAACCCCAAAATGCGGGCACGGTTAAGAATGCCAATTCCCCGCCTTCGGGAACGCAGGCTTCGTCCTCTTTCTCTATCCAAATAGACCATCCGCTTATGAACCTCGGCTCCAACAAGTCCAACAGCAACCTCAACAGGTTGATAATTGAATCCATGTAACTCTGTAGTTGTCTTGAACACAAGGTAAGTTGCATATAATGTGGCTGGGGACAGCATACAAGTACTGATCCTGCCCCGGATTTCCAGCCAACACACATTGAGTAGCTCAGCCACCTCTGGGAACCTGTTTGTGCATGCAGATGAAATCAGAAAAAACCACAGAAATCGTTAAGAATATCAGGGGAAAAGAAAGGGGTGATGAGAGAGACCTGGCGTCAGGTAAAGAAGTCCATCTCCAATAACTAGGAGTCTCAATCCAGATAATCGCGAGCTCCTTTGGGGATAGCATGAAACATTTCTTCCCACTCCTTTTCTCCAAGAAAAAGCTCTGAGTTAAACACCAATTACACAATCAGATTGGTAATTAAAATACAAAAAGGTTATGTCCAAAAGGAGTTTCATTTACTGAAACATCTATTCATAGCGGCTGCTTCCATGCTGATAAGCTTATATACATACAACACGGTACCAACTGCTCCCATTAAGCAAAGCATTCACACATACCATTCACCGTACATTAGACAAGACTCAAATCACATGACAAATTACTGTTAGCTCGGTAGGCCAAACTAAATGGAGGTGTTTTAAACTTTTATGTGATGGGAAGAGTATACTATCAATCCTTCAACAACAGTTCTTATACACTCTGCAATCATAACCATCAGAAGTGAGATATTTCACCCTCCAATTACTCAAAGGATAGTTGTAATATGCATGCAATGTGCTAATTTTGGACGGAAAGAGTAAAACGCCCGTTGGAAAGTGTGTTCTCCTTTATTGACGACGATATAACAAAAATAAACCAGATGAAGACGACGACAAATACCCAATTTGTAATGCGAAAAAATTAATTATAATCATATTTTATAATTTTATAATAAAATCCAACTAGTCGCTACATGATGATTTTCATCGATTGTAGGCCATAATTTGTAGCTTCAAATGCCGTCTCGAAAAGCGGCACGCACCATTTTAAAGTTCACAGATGAAGAAATACAAAACGTTTTACCTTAAGAAATCGAAAAAATTCACAGAAATATGAAACGCATTTATAAATCTAAATAAAAAAACCATCCGACAACATATCGACGACATCTATAGAGAAGAAACTTAAGATTTAAAACTATAAGAAACTAGGTTGCTGTGGGGGCAGTGTAATCATATACCTTTTTGCCGTCGTCGATGAGGAGAGGGTGGTCGCAGAGGCGGAGATATAGCTCTTTCTTGGAAGAGAAAAGGAGTGAAGAAGAATCTGCGGAGCGGGAGATTATATTCTGGCACTCGGGTGGGAGTAACCGGTCCCAGACGGAGTCAGAATCGGCGGCCGACCTGAAAGTGGTGGAAAGGGATGCCGACCGGCAGGCATCCGGAGGACTGGTGAACGACAGCACGTTGGCTACGCAACCTTCAGGTAAAACGTCGAACAAGCCCACCGCCTCAGTCTCTGCTGTTGCCATCTCGATCAGAATCCAAAACCAAAATGGCTGTAGAGTCCGGATTTTCTGTTCTCTGTGTCTCTATACTGGCGTTATTCATATATAAAGAGGGAGGGAGGAGAGCGCGCAGAAGAAAACGAGGAAAACTTAGCAGTTAAGGTTCCGAAGAATCGGAACCATTGGATCGGGGTAGTTCGAAGAATCCTAGCCATAAAATTGATAAAAAAATCTACATAATTTCTTGTTATTCACACAATTTCATATATTATATTTTTTTTAATTTTTATTATTTTTTCTTTTATTAAATATTTAATATATGATAATAAATTAATTAATTAATTAAAATTAAAAAATTAAAATAAATTGTTTTTTAAAAATATATTAAAATTTTTTTAAAAATATAATATGTGAAGATGGAAATGATTTTACAGCATTGCTGTAAAGTTGACAGTATCTTCGCTTTTTTCTTTCTCTTTGTTTTTTGTTAGTCAATACGTGGTCCACGGGCTCGAAGGATGGACGCCACGTGACGTTACGATGCCAAATTGCTCGCGCACCTCTTCTTCGTTTTCATTTATTTAATTAACATACATAATATGTTGATTGAAATTGGATAAGTATAATGATAAATTTTTTTACAACTAGTTTATAGTTTATCATTTTTTATTGCGTAAAGAGTAATAAATCAACCAACTAGTAATGGCGCCAGTAAATAAATGTCAAAATAGTTGTGTCCAACAACACATATGTTGCAAAACTCTTTATAAATTCCACCGATTAATGTGTTGTTTAGATAGTGAAATGATATAAGAGAGTTTTAGATTAAAGTTGAATAAAATATTCTTAAAATATTATTATTATTTTAAAATTTAAAAAAATTAAATTATTTATTATATTTTGTGTGAAAATTTAAAAAAATTGTAATAATGAAATGAGACGAGATGAGATAAAACATTTTATATATCCAAACGGGACATTAAATCTTTTATAATTGCATAGAATGAGAAAATTCTTGCAATTTATTTCACAAACATGAGTTAGTATAGAAAAAAGTGATTTTTTTTCCCCTTTGAATGTAGGATTAGCATGGGACTTTTCAAATTATCCAAGCAACTGGGTCTCAAGTTGAACAAGCTGGTAAGGAATTTTTGGTGGGGACAACAAGCCCAAGAGCACAAAGTCCATTGGATACACTGGGACCACTTAAAGAGAGCTAAAAGCCAAGGGGGATTGGGACTGAGAGACTTTGCAAATTTTAATTTAGCCCTTCTAGCCAAACAGGATTGGAGAATCATCTCTAAACCTGTTTCCCTTGCTGCTCAAGTCCTGAAGGCAAAATATTTCCATCATAGTTCCTTCCTTTCAGCTAAACTAGGCCATAACACCTCATATCTATGGCAAAGTATCTTAGCAGCTCGATCTCTTCTCAAAGAAGGTTTGTTTTGGAAAATTGGAGATGAAAACTCAACTGAAATCTGGAATGAAAAATGGCTCCCCAGACAGTCTACTTTTCATATTCAAAACTCTATAAGATTCCTACCAGTCGACGCAAAAGTCTCTTTGTTAATTGACCCCTCGACAAACCAGTGGAAGGAAAATTTAGTCTCAACTATATTCACAAAGGAAGAAGCCGACATCATTACATCCCTGCCACTTAGTCCTTGGCCTAGGCCAGACAAAATGATTTGGAGATGCACCACCTCAGGAGAATTCAGTGTCAAAAGTGCTTGTCATCTCCTAACTGACATGGATGATAGACTCAGAAGCCAATCCTCTCGGTCTCCTTCCCCACAAGAACAATGGACTAAACTTTGGCACATGCTCATTCCTAATGCAGCAAAGAACTTTCTTTGGAGGGCTTGCCTCAATGGACTGCCCACTCGAGCCACCCTACACAAAAGAAAGATCATCGATGACCCTACCTGCCCCATGTGCATGATGTCTACTGAAATTGTCGAGCACATACTTTGGGAATGTCCATCAGCCAGGGATGTATGGACACAAAGCACCAGAAAAATCCAGAAATCCAGCCCTCAATACCAAAATTTCAAAGAACTGTTGGAAGGGTTTGTAGCTAATCTAGACCCTGAGGACCTCAACGCTTTTGGCATTACTGCTTGGTTTATTTGGAAAAGGAGGAATGCAATGGTCTTCAAGCAACTCCTCACTCATCCTACTATGATCCCACAGCAGGTCAATCACACTCTTCAAGAGCTACAACAGATACAGCAACATCAGAGACCCCGAGCCATCAGCCTACAATAACATACAGCTTGGGAAACCCCACCTCAAGGGAGACTCAAACTCAATTGGGATGCCTTTCTAGACAAGTCAAGCTGTAAAGTGGGTGTAGGAGCCGTTATTCGAGATTGGGAGGGGAAAGTCCTAGCCACACTCAGAATGCAACACTCATTATTCCCAGATCCCTTCATGGCAGAAGCCTATGCTGCTTTCCAAGCCTCTTTGTTTTGCACATCCCTTGGCTACAGAGACATCGTTATGGAGGGAGACTGCATGCAAGTTGTCCAAGGCATTAATTCCACTAAAGATGCTCTCACATATACAGACCAACTCATCAGTGATACAAGATCTACTCTCTCCACTTTAGATTTCTGGACCGTGAGACATGTTGTAAGAGCCAACAATTCAGTTGCTCATGCTTTAAGTAAGGATGCACTTAGTATTAGTGGTTACACCACAACTTTTGATTTCATCCCACAATGTATCCAACCTTTGATCTAATATTAATATAAGTATCGTTTTTATCAACAAAAAAAAAAAAAAAGAAGCATGTGTGGGAGATCATATCATTAAAAATTAGGATTTGCATATATAAATAATTTTAATAATATAGGATAAGAATAGTATATCATTTGTAAGTTCTTATATTTAAGAAAAGCTTTTGGTAAGGATTAAGGAAAGTTGATAAGAACGGCTCTGATAATGAAATTGCTAATTACTTTGTACCTATATATGAGGGGGACCTAAACGACTTGCATTTTCGACTTTAATTAGTCTCGGACTTTCTGCATATATTATAATATAAAAGTTTTATTGACAGCTCGGTGTGAATCACACATCTAGTAAGGTGTTTATATAACATAGTACTTCATATTTTCTTAAATTTTTAAATTTTTTAATATTTTTTTAATATTTTTTTAAGTTTATTCTTTTTAAACTATTTCAAATTTTCTATTCATTATTCGTATAATAAATATTTGATAAAAGAAAATATATATATATATATATATATATATATATATATATATATATATAGAATATAAAATATGGTGTGAATAGTAAGAAGTTGTGAAAATTTTTTATTAAAAAAAAGAATAAAGCTACGCCCACCGCTTAAATATCCCGCTTCATCCATCCCACTTGACGTGGCAGCCCATGTGAAAAGATTTAATAGATTAAAAAAATTTACCTTCTTCAACCTCCCTGCCAAAAACATGAAGCAGTCCCTCTGAATAAATCTTTCTTCTGAAAACGTGAAGCAGCTTTTCCCTCTCTCTCTCTCTCTCTCTCCCAAAAATGTAGTTAAAGTCGAGGCTGTTCAAAGGATCCATTTTTTATACCCCCAAAATTTGACCTTACACTTGTAATTTTAATAAAGTTGGTTTTACAGGAGCATTAATTCCAATACTGAGTTTGCAGCAAAGCCCTACACGCCATTCATAAATCTCAACCCGCTTTGGTGAATTATTTGAGATCGCGTCAGAAAACTTGAGAATTTTTCCTTTGGGTTTCTGGGTTTTGGACCAATTTGAAAACCCAATTGAAGGTGGTGGTGTACTTGAATACTTCTCAAGAAGGAACTAATTGAACATTTTCTGGTAATATCTCTTGCTTCTATTTCATGACTTTGATCCCTCTAATGGATTCTTCAAAACGATAGACACCAACTGCAGCATGCCTTTGATTTGTATGTAGTAAGTAAAATTTTATTGATTCTTGCATAGTTGCTGACAAAATGCTGGAGTATAACAGAAATGAGGTTTTTAATTTCAAATTATTCAAATATGTATTCTGTTATCAAGAAATCATTATGCTTCAATCGAGTAGGCCTTGTATTGGAAAAAAAAAATGCCGAGAGATGAAATCAGAGGAGAGCAAATCTGTAATGGATTGGAGGGAAGAAATGGGTTGGAGGGGAACACGAAATGGGAAGGAAGAAAAATGGGAAACAAAAATGAAAGAAAAAAAATGCAGATAGTGAAATAGAAGGGGGATTCGGGAAGACGAAATAGAATGGTGAAGACGAAATGAAATGAAAGAAGACGACGTGGGAAGGGAAAAAAAAAAAGCAAAAAAGAAAAAGAAAAGAAAAGCAGGACATGCTAAGCGGGAAGTAAAAACGGTAAGAGAGAACGGTGACTGTAACATTACCCAAAAAAAAAAATTAATTACCATGTGACAGTCACTTGTTTGTCACATGGCAGGCTAGTCTTGTCAGCTGGACCCAAGTCAAATGGTCTGAGTGGACTCAGCGGAGGGCTGGCTGAATCCTTAGTCTAAAAGGGCAAAATTAATTAATTTATTTTTTCTCATTCCACGATCACTCTGATCTCCTAATCGACCGACAAGGAGTAGTGGAATTTCCAAAATCTTTTTGCATTTTCTTGAGCATTCCTTGCATCCAAACCATCTCCAATACCCTCAAACATAAATTCTACTCGGGAATCCACTTAGCTTTGAAGCTCAAGAGAGTTGCATATCTAAAATCACCAAGTTTATAAACATAATTTTTTACATAAATATTATCAAGTTTATAAGCAAAAAAAAAAATTACTACCCGTTGAAGTTACAATCAGATATAATTGTCCAATATATGCATGGCAGCATGCGTATAATGTCATACAGTATGTAGTAACTAAAAGTTGACAAATCCAAATTTGTTTTTTGAATAAAAGAGTCGGATGGAAATAAGATTAGTGAGTCGTGCAGTATAGGTTGGATTAATAAACCGATCGATGTTGCAAATGGTGATCTACAAGACAGAAAGGATAGAAACGTACATAAGATAGAGATCAAATAATAATGCAATACAAAATGAATAATTTGGTTTCACTCACCAATTACGTGCATGCTAGCTAGCTAGCTGCATGATTTGATCATCACCACATGATAGACATAATTATATGCTAGCTAGCTAGCTGTTTCTAATTTAATTTGGACTATTCTCCATGAATATATATATGATAACATAGCTAGTGTTATTCCTAACAAGATATACTATTCACTGGCTGCAATTTTTCCAAAAAAAAAAAGTGGCTCTACAGCCACGGCTGCTTTGTTAAGGGCTCCCGCTAGTGTATTTCATGTGTGTGTGTGTTTTTTTTTTTTTTGCTTTTTTTTCACATGCATTTTTTAATATTGTTTTTTAAAAAAATAGACAACATCATTAAAAAAATATTTATTTAATTAACAAATAAATATAAAAAAAAATTCTAGTAGGAGTCAGTAGGAAGACTAACATTTTCCAAAAACAATTGTGCCTGCCTAGTATATATATAAGTATGAGCTTACGTGACTATGTCATACTGCACGCACGCCAACCCATCTAAAAAGGTCAAAGTCATTTTTGTCAATGCACTAAAAGAGTTCAAAATCTTTAGAAGATACTACACGACAAAGGATTTTTAATGGCAATCTTTGCAATTATAGTAAGCTATTTATGTACTTTTATGTAAAACTGAAGACCTAAAAGGGCACAATTGTAATAATAGTTAGTTAGACAAGGGTATATACGGAATAGAAAGTGTCAAACAAAAATACCATTTATTACTATTCATATGTGGATAGACGCTTTTAATATATATATTTATATATGTTTGGGGTCAACTGAATTCATGGTAGAAATGGTGCACAACTTCATAGAATTATGAATTAATGTCCACGCTGATATTATGAATGATTGATAGAACAGGAAACATTGTGTGTAAATTTAGGATTTGGTGTTGCTTATGACTTTTTGATGAAAGATCCTAGTGAGAAATAAAATTGAGGGTCTTAGGCTGAGCTTATTCATGTTTGGGTTTGGGTTTGTGTTAAATTTTCAAGATCAATTGTAGTACTGTTAACATGTTAGTCCTAGTTTAATTAAGAGTAATGATATTCACACAACATATTTCACAACACATGTTATAAAATAATAATATTTTGGTAAAATGATGTTACTTTTACAAGTTAGTTTACAAAAATAATCTTCCTTTTAAAATATTGTTGTGTAAAATATTTTACAAATTTCATATAGAGGCAAATTAAGGGTCTAGTTATTTTGTTTCAAGTCAAAGCATCAGTTACGCAATTTTGGTGTTTTAGTGCAAACTGAATGAGTAGGTTATACCTTTGTAATTTTGATTGTTTGATGAAGCATGCTATCACTTAGATTCGAAACTAGGACATCTTAGGAGTGTGGTTATGGAGTTTTGGATTCCTTAGAGTTGATATGGAAAACATTAGACCAAGAACATCAAGCGTTGGTCCTATTTGACTTAAATTTAGTGTTTTGGCCTTTTTATTGAATATTGAAGAAGAGAGTTTGACTTTTTTTGTGAAATGTATATTTTTATGTCTTAGCATGATTTAAGAACATAGAATATGATTTTTAAGTGTTGCAAAAATCGATTTAAGCATGAACTTTTGAAGGTTGGTTGAATTACAACAAAAATCGGTTTATATGAATCGGCCAAGGTGTATTTCACATAGTAGTTTTGTGTTTTAAGTTTTAATGATTAGATATTTGGATTTAAGATAAAAGTTACATGAATGTTTGGTAAAATTTAGAGTTAGTATGCAAAATCCTTATTTTAGAGGCAAAATTATAATTTCTTATAAGTAGAGGGATAACTTTACAATTAAACCATAAGTTAGTGAATTTTTATGTTTTTAGGTACTTAGTGAGATTTTCTAACACATAGAAATATCTTATTTCAATTCATACCTTTTCACGCTACGCTTTTACTTTATTCGAAAAATTTGTAAGTTAGCTTCTAACTTACTCTAAGAAGATTTATGTATGTATGGTGGTAAGCCTGCCATTTTTATATTCATATCACTATGCTTACTGTAATTGTTATGATATGCCATACCATATCATCAATTATCTATTACACATTTAACTATTAAACGTTTATCTATTACATGTCATAACTGCTATATCGTTGTTAAGGCCATCAGCGGAATAAAATCCCTTTGGAAGTCTATTGTATGTTGCTTTGTCATACCACGAGCAATAGTCTCAGATATCGGAAAACAATTTGATTGCGACTAGTAAAGAGACTAGTGTACGGAGCTGCAAATCAAAGTTAAGTATTCTTCCCCTTCCCCTGCCAACCTCAAGCTAATGGACAGATGAAAGTGTAAAACAAAACTGCGTTCCACATAGTAAAACTCATCCATTCATTTATTGTTTTTAAATTGATAAAATAAGAGACTTTATATCAAGTCGAGCCAAGTCAAGTTGACCTGAACACGATAAAGCACTCGACTTGACTACATGAGCGTGACCTTCGAGTCGAGCTTAGGTGATTTTTCTACAAATCGAATTAAGTTGGAGCTGAATTTAGAACATATGGATCACAACTATTAGACATTCGAACCAAGTAATTTGGACAACCTCAGTTTACTCAAACTCGTTTTGATTACAGCTTTATCTAGATCATGCGGTTTAGCTTGGTCGTTTACTCCGTTTAGCTTTGTTGGGATTTTTTTAGCATCTTTATAATTAGTAACAGAGAAAACCAAGGCGGCCTTTTTGTTTTTTGCTTTTTAACAGGCTCTAATCATGCTTGTCTCTTTCTACAACAAGGATGACGAAATTTCGATAGTTATTGGAATTGGTTTTTTGAAAATTTTCGTCTATAAATAAGAAGAGATGAGATTAAAATTAAAAATTAAATAAAATATTATTAAAATATATATTTTAATATTATTTTTATTTTAAATTTTAAAAAAATTAAATTATTTATTTTATTTTATATAAAAATTTAAAAAAATTATAATGATTCAATGTGTTAATAAGAATTGTGAAAACATGAAATCTTAAAAGTGGGTTTGGATGTTGAAGTAAGTTGAGTTGAGTTGAGTTGAGATGATAAAATATTATTAGAATATTATTTTTTAATATTAAAATTGTTTTAGGATTTAAAAAAGTTGAATTGTTTATTATATTTTGTATTGGAATTTGAAAAAAGTGTAATGATGAGTTGAGATGAGTTGGGGATCCAAACGCACCTTTAGATTATGTTTGGGGGATGAGATGAGAATTTTGTGTTTTGTTTTAAAGTTTAAAATATTATTTTTTAGTTTTGAGATTTGAAAAAGTTAAATTGAAATTTGAAAAAGTTATATTGAGATTTGAAAAAGTTTAATTATTTATTATATTTTATATGGAGATTTGAAAAAGTGTAGAGATGAGATGAGATGAAGATAAAAATTTTAAGTAAAACTTGTTTTCCAAACCTATCCTAGTCTCATGGTACATAATTTCAATAACTGTCATGATCAATCTTTGATAAAATCAAAACTCACAATTTGTCAAAAATGCTCATCCGCTAATTCTGACCAATTCAATCAGATGACTTGCTAAAAAGATGGACCACAAGCCTACACTTGCTAGCACCATGACACATACGTGAAATTTCATGTGACTTCCTTAGACAAAAAGAAAGCGACAGGCCTTACTTTTAAAGTTGGATTGACTTCACTCGGCTTAGCCGGTAGAGATTTCTGTTTATTCATGGTTGTAGAGATTTTGGTTCTCAACGGTTGGCTTGATTTGGATAATGGATGTCTCTATCTAATTTTATTTATTGTAAGGGTAATTTACTCCATTTGGATATATGGCAATGACATTTTAGCCCAACCTTGAAACTGTAGTAGGCGCACTCTGATGAAATTAATATCTGTAGATGGGGATTTCTCATTTCAGTCCAATATGGGATCTGTAGAGGGGCACTTTGGTCCAAGTGATACATAAATTCCTACTGGGTAAACTCTAAACTCGCTCTAGATTGATAAAACCAATAAATAAATAATAATAATAATAATTTAAGAATAAAAAAATTGTCAATCCTGTTAAAAAAGATATTCATTCTATTTGAAGTTGCAAAGTCATAACTCATGAAAAAAAAACCCAACTCAGAAACTTTTAATAAAATCTAAGGGTTGGTTTAGATATAGAAACTATTTCATTTCAGCTCATCTCATTATTATAATTTTTTAAAATTTTTATACAAAATATAATAAACAATACAATTTTTTCAAATCTCAAAACAATAATAATATTAAAAAATAATATTCTAAAAATATTTTATTCAACTCATCTAAAACCATATCATATCATCATATCTCATTATCCAAACGAGCCATAAATCTTTATGAAATAATCTGAAACTTATCTATAATGAAACATGGCCATGGAGTTGGAAGAGAACTTAGGGCTTTCCCTTTTTCCTTTTGATATACTTCGCGCATTAGAGAGCGAGAGAGACTACGTGTAGTGAGGCACGCAGAAACGAGAAGCTAGACAATTGCACTACAGCAAACCAAGAAACAGGCACTCGAATTTGAGGATCACAAGGATCACCCGGCAACGGGCCATGAAACGTCCATGCAAATATCTGTAGATCATCGTAAAATGAAAACTCATTGGCGAACAAGTTTTGGCATTTCACAATTAATGGAATCAAATCAACACATTTTGTTAATTTATATTCCGGAACAGTTGTGCTTACTACTCAGACTGTATAACGGGGCTTTGGTGGGTTAAAGAAAAGAAACACGAAAGTAACAGGAAATAATTGATTTCAATTGCAATCTAAAACGAAAAGGACAAGCTTTGAAAAACTGAGCATTCTTTTATTTTGCCCTGATCTCAATCCCTTGGACAATGAGACCACCCTTCCAGTGACCTCCTTTCAACTCCAAAACACTCATTTCCAACTCCCCATTTTCTTCTCCATTGAAGAACTCACCCAACCCGATCTCCAACCAGCCATCACCTCTCTCCTTTGGATACTGGGCATCGTCGCTTTCTTGGGGCTGTGGTGCTTGAAACCCCAAAAAGCGGGCACGGTTAAAAATGCCAATACCCCGCCTTCGGGAATGCAGGCTTCGTCCTCTTTCTGTATCCAAATAGACCATCCGCTTATGAACCTCGGCTCCAACAAGTCCAACAGCAACCTCAACAGGTTGATAATTGAATCCATGTAACTCTGTAGTTGTCTTGAACACAAGGTAAGTTGCATATAATGTGGCTGGGGACAGCATACAAGTACTGATCTTGCCCCGGATTTCCAGCCAACACACATTGAGTAGCTCAGCCACCTCTGGGAACCTGTTTGTGCATGCAGATGAAATCAGAAAGAACCACAGAAATCGTTAAGAATATCAGGGGAAAAGAAAGGGGTGATGAGAGAGACCTGGCGTCAGGTAAAGAAGTCCATCTCCAATAACTAGGAGTCTCAATCCAGATAATCGCGAGCTCCTTTGGGGATAGCATGAAACATTTCTTCCCACTCCTTTTCTCCAAGAAAAAGCTCTGAGTTAAACAGCAATTGCACAATCAGATTGGTAATTAAAATACAAAAAGGTTATGTCCAAAAGGAGTTTCATTTACTGAAACATCTATTCATAGCGGCTGCTTCCATGCTGATAAGCTTATATACATACAACACGGTACCAACTGCTCCCATTAAGCAAAGCATTCACACATACCATTCACCGTACATTAGACAAGACTCAAATCACATGACAAATTACTGTTAGCTCGGTAGGCCAAACTAAATGGAGGTGTTTTAAACTTTTATGTGATGGGAAGAGTATACTATCAATCCTTCAACAAGTTCTTATACACTCTGCAATCATAACCATCAGAAGTGAGATATTTCACCCTCCAATTACTCAAAGGATAGTTGTAATATGCATGCAATGTGCTAATTTTGGACGGAAAGAGTAAAACGCCCGTTGGAAAGTGTGTTCTCCTTTATTGACGACGATATAACAAAAATAAACCAGATGAAGACGACGACAAATACCCAATTTGCAATGCGAAAAAATTAATTATAATCATATTTTATAATTTTATAATAAAATCCAACTAGTCGCTACATGATGATTTTCATCTATTGTACGCCATAATTTGTAGCTTCAAATGCTGTCTCGAAAAGCGGCCACGCAACATTTAAAGTTCACAGATGAAGAAATAAAAAGCGTTTTACCTTAAGAAATCGAAAAAATTCACAGAAATATGAAATGCGCTTATAAATCTAAATAAAATAACCATCCGACAACATATCGACGACATCTATAGAGAAGAAACTTAAGATTTAAAACTATAAGAAACTAGGTTGCTGTGGGGGCAGTGTAATCATAAACCTTTTTGCCGTCGTCGATGAGGAGAGGGTGGTCGCAGAGGCGGAGATATAGCTCTTTCTTGGAAGAGAAAAGGAGTGAAGAAGAATCTGCGGAGCGGGAGATTATACTCTGGCACTCGGGTGGGAGTAACCGGTCCCAGACGGAGTCAGAATCGGCGGCCGACCTGAAAGTGGTGGAAACGGATGCCGACCGGCAGGCATCCGGAGGACTGGTGAACGACAGCACGTTGGCTACGCAACCTTCAGGTAAAACGTCGAACAAGCCCACCGCCTCAGTCTCTGCTGTTGCCATCTCGATCAGAATCCAAAACCAAAATGGCTGTAGCCTGAAGAGTCCGGACTTTGCCGTTCTGTCTCTCTATTGGCGTTATACATATATGGAGAGAGAGAGAGAGAGAGAGAGAGAGAGAGGGAGGAGAGCGCGTAGACGAAAACGAGGAAAACTTAGCAGTTAGGATATGTTTGGAAGGTGAGATGAGAATTTTGTGTTTTGTTTTAAAATTTAAAATATTATTTTTTAGTTTGAAGATTTGAAAAAGTTAAATTGAAATTTGAAAAAGTTGTATTGAGATTTGAAAAAGTTGAATTGTTTATTATATTTTATATAAAAATTTGAAAAGATTGTAATGATGAGATGAGATAAAATAAAAATTTTGAATAAGATAAAACATCCCAACATAATCAGAAAAAAACATCCAAACTTAGCAGTTAAGGTTTGGAACCATTGGATCGGGATAGTTCGAAGAATTCTAGCCATATATTGGAATGAAAAAATCTACACAATTGTCTATTATCCAGACAGCTTTCACAAATTATATTATTTTTAATTTTTATTATTTTTTTATCAAATATTTAATATATAAATAAAAAATAAAAAAATTAAATTAATTAAAAAGATTGAAGTGGTTGTCAGCATTGCTCTTGTTAATTAATACGTGGTCCACGGATGGATGCCACGTGACATTAGAGCACTTTTAATAAATGTTGTATAATATATTTTCTTTTAAAAATTTAAAAAAATACTCTCAAAATACTATCTATTGGATTTTTTATTTTAAAAATATTTTTACATTTTATTATAGAAAACCGCAATATTTATAGATTTCTATTCATCAATTTAAATATTTTTAATTAATTTCTCACTCCTCTTCAATTCTCTTTATTTACTTTCAGATCCTCGCTCACTTGTTTTTATGCTCTCTCCAAGTACTCGGTTTCATATTTTTGCAGTAGACATTAAAAAATCTTACTTTATTGTCAACAGTATGCACAATAAAGTTTAATCTAGAATACTTGAATTTTATCCATTTCTATTGGTTGGTTTGGGCACAAACAAACCAATAGAAATAAAATAAAACAAAACAAAACAAATAAAAATATTTTTATTATATAATTTCTTCTTTTTAATTTTTGAATTAATTTATATTTTGATTTAACTTAAAAATTTAGATTAATTTAAAATAAAATAAAATTATATGATATTATATATGGGGAGATATTGTAAATATCAAAAGATATAATGATATTATTGATAGTTAGAAAACATATTTGAAATGAATAAAAAAAGATTAAAAAATATAATATTTAAATGATATAAAGAAAAAATAGATAAACTGATGTATGGTATATTGTAAAAATTAATATGTAAAATAAAAAAAATAAATTTTAGTGATATATTTTAAATGATAGGATGAATAAGTCATTAGAAGTGCTCTTACGATGCCAAATTGCTGCGCACCTCTTCTTTGTTTTCATTTATTTAATTAACATATATAATATTGATTGAAATTGGATAAGTATAACGATAAATTTTTTTACAGCTAGTATGTAGTTTACCATTTTTCATTGGGTAAAGACTAGTAATAAATCAACCAACCAGTAATGGAGCAAGTAAATAAATGTTAAAAATAGTTGTGTCCAACAAAACACGTTGCAAAACTCTTTATCAATTCCACCGATTAAGTTGCTGTTTGGATAGTGAGATGAGATGATTTTATATGAAAGTTGAAAGTTGAATAAAATATTATTAAAATATTATTTTTTAATTTTATTATTATTTTAGAATTTGAAAAAATTGAATTATTTATTATATTTTTATAAAAATTTAGTCTAATTGTAATGACGAGATGATATAAGATGAAACATTTTTTATATCGGGAGCATAAATCTTTTATAATTGCATAAATTGAGGAAATTCTTGCAATCTATTTCACAAACATGAGTTAGATTATGTTTGGGGAATGAGATGAGAATTTTATGTTTTGTTTTAAAATTTAAAATATTATTTTTTAGTTTTGAGATTTGAAAAAGTTAAATTGGAATTTGAAAAAGTTATATTGGGATTTGAAAAAGTTGAATTATTTATTATATTTTATATGGGAATTTGAAAAAGTATAGAAATGAGATGAGATGAAGATGAAAATTTTAAATAAAACTTGTTTTCCAAACCTATCCTAGTATAGAAAATAATAATAATAATAATAATTCTTTCGCTTTGAATGTAAGATTAGCAAGGCAAGAAGCATGTGTGGGAGATCATATCATTAAAAATTAGGATTTGCATATATAAATAATTTTAATAATATGAATTCAAATATAGGATAAGAATGGTATATCATTTGTACTATGAAACTATTTAACAATTTTCCAAATATGAATATGATTAAAAAAAATATTCTCCAATTGTGTTGGGTGATATTCTATTAATCAACTCAAACTATTTTGAAAATTACGACATTTAAAGAGTATAGTTTGAAATTACGACATTTTAGTACCGATATATGAGGGGGACCTAAAGAATGAAATTGTAAGTTCTTATATTTAAGAAAAGCTTTTGGTAATGAAATTGCGAATTACTTTGTACCTATACACGAGGGGGACCTAAACCACTTGCATTTACAACTTTAATTAGTTTTGGACTTTCTGCATATATTATAACATAAAAGTTTTATTCATAACTCGGTGTGAATCACATACTAGGTGTTTATATAACATAGGTTGATTTTAAAGAAAATTTTTGCTTTACATAAGCTTTCTAGAAAACTAGCATGCATATATTAAAATTGATGATGAAAATTGAGAAGGAAACGAATATATATATATATATATATATATATATATATATATTTATATATATGTATATACACACTAGTAAGGAGGTCACATACAAAATCACCAATCAATTGACAAGCTCATGAGAGTTGCATATCTAAAATCATCAAGTTTATAAACACAATTTTTCACATAAATATTATAAAGTTTATAACCAAAAAAAAAAAAAAAATGCACGTTGAAGTTACAATCAAATATAATTGTTCAATATATGCATGGCAGCATGGGTATAATGTCATACGGTATATAGTAACTAAAAGTCAATGAATCCAAATTTGTTTTTTCAATAAAAGAGTCGGATGGAAATAAGATTAGTGAGTTGTATAGTATAAGTCAGATTAATAAATCGATCGACATTGAAAATGACGATCTACAAGGTAGAAAGGATAGAAACATACATAAGATAGAGATCAAATAATAATACAATATGAAATGAATAATTTGGTTTCACTCACCAATTACGTGCATGCTAGCTAGCTAGCTACATGATTTGATCGTCACCACATGATATACATAATTATATGCTAGCTAGTTAGCTATTTCTAATTTAATTTGGACTATTCTCCTAAATATATACATGATAACACAGCTAGTGATATTCCTAACAAGACATACTATTCACTGGCTGCAATTTTTCAAAAAAAAAAAAAAAAAAGAGTGGCACTACAGTCACTACTGCTTTGTTGAGGGCTCTCGCTATTGTATTTCATGTGTGCTTTTTTTTTTTATGCTTTTTTTTCACATGCACTTTTTAACATTTTTCAATATATTTTTTTTAAAATAGACAACATCATTAAAAAAATATTTCTTTAATTACCAAATAAAAATAAATATAAAAAAAAATTCCAGCAGGTGCCAGCAAGAAGACCAACATTTTCCAAAAACAATTGCACCTGCCTAGTATATATATACGTATGAGCTTATGTGACTATGCCATACTACACGCACACCAACCCATCTAAAAAGGTCAAGGTCATTTTTGTCAATACATTAAAAGAGTTCAAAACTTTTAGAAGATACTACACGGCAAAGAATTTTTAATGGCAATCTTTGCAATTATACTAAGCTATTTATGTACTTTTTTGTAAAACTGAAGACCTAAAAGGGCACAATTGTAATAATAGTCAATTACACAAGGATATATGCATAATAGAAAGTGTCAAACAAAAATACTATTCATATGCGGATAGGCGCTTTTAATATATAAGATATAAATATATATATATATAATATATATATATATATATATATATATATATATATATATATATATATATATATATATATGTTTGGGGTCAACTGAATTCGTGGTAGAAATGGTGCACAACTTCATAGAATTATGAATTAACATCCACGCTGATATTATGAATGATTGATAGAATAGGAAACATTGTGTGTAAATTTAGGATTTGGTGTTGCTTGTGACTTTTTGATGAAAGATCCCAGTGAGAAATAAAATTGAGGGTCTTAGGCTGAGTTTATTCATGATTGGGTTTGTGTTAAATTTTCAAGATCAATTGTAGTACTGTTAACATGTTAGTCCTAGTTTAATTAAGAGTAATGATATACATACAACATATTTCACAACACATATTATAAAATAATAGTATTTTGGTAAAATGATATTACTTTTACAAGTTAGTTTACAAAAATAATCTTCCTTTTAAAATAGTTGTGTAAAATATTTTACCAATTTCATATAGAGGCAATGGAAAGATCTTGAGCTTACATAATGATGAATCTTCAATTTCGATCTATTTGTTTTGTTATAGAACTTTGCTCTTGTATAGAAATTGTAAATACTAGTAAGTGAAAATTATATATTGGACACGTAAAAAATTCATTTAATTTACCTTATATGATGGATCCTCAAATATGTCGTAAAGTTTTTCTCAACCGGAAGGTCGGACGTCCTTAAAAGGATGTTGGCGTGCATCTTCCCTCTTCTTGTACTTATTGTAATGCTCATGATACATCGCCCTGTAATTGCGGAATGCATTACATATAAGTTTATCGACAGTCTTACGCTCCTCTCTTCAACCAAGATTTAGTTCGAAGTCATCATTGAGAAAATATATTCACAGATATTATCAATTAGAATATTAAATCATATTAATATAAATTCATTATTTAAATATTACATACAAAACAACGCTTCTTTATAAGCTCTTTCACATATTGCGGTACTTTATGCCATTAACTCGTAACCAAATGTGCATAAGCTCGTGTAAGAGCACCAACATGCAATGCAAGCCAAGTTGCTTGTTGTCCCTCACCTCCGGTATGTTTGTCATGAATGTTAACCTTAATTTTACCCACTTTATGATATTTCTCCAACATCACGCTTCTAGTAATGTCTCGACCTTGACGAGATTGTACTGTTAACTCTACAAAATATTTAGTTATTTACTGTGTATCAATTATCAATTATCTTAATTGAAAAAAAAATGAGTATGAGATTAGATATACCTTGTTCTGTAGAGTTAGTCTCTAGTAGTGAATTAGACGGAGAGCTAAGAACTTTCTTCCTTTTCAGTGGCATAATTTCAAGATATTGTGTAATGTGAACAAAAATCGGTCAATCATCTGTATAAGTTTCATTTGTAGATTCACTCTTATCATCTGTAGATACTTCAGATAACTCAACATTTTACTCAACTATCGCATCAACAATTTCAGCCTCAATATCTTCCCTATGTAATGGGATCATCTCATACTGGATCAAATCTACAAATAAGTTTAAGATGGGTTGACTCTCTTGGTATGTTTCTTGATTAGAGGGATCATCTTCTTCATCTTGTCCCTCCACCTAAGGGATAACATCATATATATTTTTTGAAGAAAATTTTTGTACTACTCACCGTTCATTTCCTAACTCAAAATCGTCTAAGTAAAATACTTGAGATGCTTGGGAAGTCAAAATAAAATGATCATTTTCATACCATTTTTTTGATATATTAATAATTAAAAAATATTCATCATGACATTTTTCCCTTCAATGATTGCTTAAATCAAAAGCAATCCTAAGAAAATGACACAACAAAATAATTTGCCAATATGCTCATAATCAAAAATAAAAAGGAAGTATTAGAGATATTAATACAATTGAAAACTAAATTTGAACTACTATAAATAGATTCTTATGTCCACCCTCACTTTATACTGTTAAAGATAAACTTGTTTTACTGAGATGTTGAACCACTGCCCTGGAATCATTTCTAACAATCACAGAGCATAATCTTGATGGGCAATGTTTCTCTTCATCTTGAATGTGTTATTCTCTAATTTCTGTAGCATCTTATGTTTCTCTTCATCTTGAATTTGTTATTCTCTAATTTGATAGAGTTTCAGCACATAGGGCAACCATTTTATCCTACACACAACATTAATAATTAACATCATCACAAATATTCAAATATGTTTAATTAAAACAGATTATAATACTTTCATAAATTTCACGAGTATCAGGATGAGTTCACTCTCCATTACTATCAATATGTGATGCAGCATATAATTTTGTCGTATCATAATTGGTATCTGGCTCTTGCTATAATAGAAATTGTTAAGATATAAAGTTAATATTAAAATTAATACCTACAAAAAAAAACTATATAGAATAAAAAAAAGTAAAAGTATATTACCAATTTCATATAGAGGCGATGGAAAGATCTTGAACTTACATAATGATAAATCTTTAATTTTGATCTATTTGTTTTGTTTTAGAACTTTGCTCTTACATAGAAGTTGTAAATACTAGTAAGTGAAAATTATAAATAGGACACGTAAAGAATTCATTTAACTTACCTTATATGATGGATCATCAAATATGTCGCAAAGTTTTTTTCAACCGAAAGGTCGGATATCCTGAAAAGGATGCTAACGTGCATCTTCCTTATTCTTGTACTTATTGTAATGCTCATGACACCTCGTCTTGTACTTGCGGAATGCATTATACATAAATTCATCGACAATCTTACGCTCCTCTCTCCGACCAAGATTTAGTTCAAAGTCATCATTGAGAAAATATATTCACAGATATTATCAATTAGAATATTAAATAATATTAATAAAAATTTATTATTTAAATATTACGTACCAAACAACGCTTCTCTATAAACTCTTTTACATCTTGTGATACTTTATGTCATGAACACGTAGCCAAATGTGCATAAGTCCATGTAAGAGCACCCACATGCGATGTAAGCCAAGTACTTGTTGTCCCTCGCTTCTAGTATGTTTGTCATGAATGTTAACCTTAATCTTACCCATTTTACGATATTTCTCAAACGTCACGCTTCTAATGGTGTCTTGACCTTAACGAGATTGTACTGTTAACTCTATAAAATATTTACTTATTTACCTTATATCAATTATCAATTATCTTAATTGAAAAAAATGAGTAGTAGATTAGATATACCTTGTTCTGTAGAGTTAGTCTCTAGTGGTAAATCAGAGGAAGTGTTAGGAACTTTCTTCCTTTTCAGTGGCATAATTTCAAGATATTGTGTAATGTGAATACAAAACCGGTCAATCATTTGTATAAATTTTTTATGTAGATTCGCTCTTATCATCTTTAGATACTTCAGATAACTCAACATTTTGCTCAACTATCGCATCAACAATTTCAGTCTCAATATCTTCTCTATGTAATTGGATCATCTCATACTGGATCAAATTTACAAATAAGTTTAAGACAGGTTGACTCTCTTGGTATGTTTCTTGATTAGATGGATCATCTTTTTCATCTTGTCCCTCCACCTAAGAGATAACGTCATATATATTTCTTGAAAAAAAATTTTGTACTACTCGTCATTCATTTCCTAACTTAGAATCGTCTAAATTGAATACTTGAGATGCTTGAGAAGCCAAAATAAAAGGATCATCTTCATACCATTTTTTTGATGTATTAATACTCAGAAAATATTCATCATGACGTTTTTCCCTTCGATGATTGCTTAAATCAAAAGCAATCCTAAGAAAATGACACAACAATATAATTTATCAATATGCTCATAATAAAAAATAAAAAGCAAGTAAGAGAGATATTAATACAATTGAAAACTAAATTTGAACTACTATAAATAGATTCTTATGTCCACCCTCACTTCATACTGTTAAAGATAAACCTATTTTACTGAGATGTAGAAACACTGCCCTGGCATCATTTCTAACAATCACAGAGCATAATCTTGATGGGCAATGTTTCTCTTCGTCTTGAATTTGTTATTCTCTAATTTCTGTAGCATCTTATATAAACTACAACTCATTCACATTCTCATTCCCATTTAAAACTATAATATTGTTTAACTGCAAGACAAAACCCAGCAATTTTATAGCTCTCCATGTAGATCATATCCCTCAGCATTATACAATTTACTAATAATAATGGCAAAATAAGCAGAACCAGTCCAAAAACCACATAACAAGACTGAGAGCAGTTCTTTGAATTTCATTTAAGATGTTTTTCAACATTTGAGTCAAAACATTGTTATTGATACAATAATATAGTGGGAGCTGCTACAGACACAAAGGGATCCTACAAAGGGATCCCACACACACTGATGTGGCACACTGTTACAGTGTGCCATGTCTCCCACTCTTTGTTTTTTTTCCTTCCTTTTTGGTTTTCCCCATCCTGTGCGTTTGTCCCTTCCCCGTTCGACTCCGCCACCTACCTCGACGCCGCCACTAGTTGAGGACCACCTCAGGGCCGGCAGAAGCTGCCGTCAGTCCCAGCGGCACCGTCCCCCATTCATGTCAACACCTCTCCCGTGCATCTCCCCTCCCCTCCTCCCCATTTCTGTCTCTGCCTCCGCTGCCTCAGCCCTCCCCACGGCAGAATCCGTCGGTAGTCCAAAGGGCACCCGTTCGACGGGGGGATGGGAGCTCCCATGCACAACAACTCACAAAGGGGAGGAGGGGAGGGGAGATGCACGGGAGGGAGGAGGAAAGAAAGAAAGGAAAAAAAAATAGAGAAGAAAAAAAAAATGGAGACGTGGCACACTCACGTCAGTGTGTGAGATCCCTTTGTGTCTATAGTGTTTTCCTAATATAATTTTTCTTTGATGAAAGCGTCAGGAACCATGAAGATGTACAAGCTAGCACTCATTTTCTCCACTCTTCCCCCCCCCCCCCCCACTTCTTGTTGCTCCTACAGCCTCAGCCGAATGGGAATTCATCTATCCATAGGATGGATAAACATAAGTTAGTATAGTTAAGCATTATCAGTATCATAGATCTATAAGGGTCAGGATAGGGAGCACCGAGAGAATTACACATTGTCAATTCATTTAGTTACCTTAGCAAATGCAGAGGTCTGCAAAGAGCCTGGTGAAGATCTAACGAAGGTTCTCACCACTGCATAAAACCAACTAAGGTTGGAGTTCAGAGCCTTACATAGCACTTGAATAACAATCAAATGGACACACAAATCGTCGTATTTTCCTTAGTAAGTTAGTTTCACCTAAGAAAAAGAGAGTGATATCTTAAAGATTACTTAAGAATATAACTCAGTCATTGACAAATCACCAAAAGCAAATCATTTCATTGACAACTCACCAAAAGCAACCCAAATCGCCGGGATAACCAAAGTTTCCCTTAGAAAAACCAAAGAAACTGAGATCATTGCTCCAGTTAAAAAGTATCACAAGCATATCAAACATCAACTCAAAGCAAGCCCTTCCACTTACAAGAAAGATCCAAAATTTACCAACAAGATAAAAAAAAAAAAAAAAAAAAAAGCCAGGCCCAAGAAATCAGAACACTCACCAAGACTAGATATCTTCCAGTTGGCAATTTGGCTTGACATCGGCGGGCAAGAGTCCATGGATGCAGCCTTAGCGTTATCTAGCAACTTCTGGTGTTCATCCATGAACTTCTGGCTCATCGAATAGTAGAGCTCAAGCACAGGCAAGGTGTTGTAGAGCTTAGGAATCTCATCATAATTGAACCCAAAGCCAAGATTCAAGCACCCTTTAAGCTCATCGAGATGCTCATCCATCAAACGTTTGGCCTGGCCTGAAAGAAGATGGGAGAATCCAACCAGTTCATGCGAGAGAAGAGGGACGATTGAGGGAGAGAAAATGGTGACTAGAAGGTTGTGAGTCTGAAGATAGAGAAAAGAATGAGGGAAAGAGAGGGGACGTTGATGAAAAGAAAAAAATATAATGTGATAGAGCATGAACAGTAACTCGTCAATAATGGAGAGCCCCCTTAATTTACTGTAACTCATATGTTGAGTTTTGGAGCATTGGCTAGTCCAATGTAGATTTTTTTTCTCACATATAGCCAAATTATAGTCTTGCATTGGCATTTGGCTAGTCCAATGTCAATGCTCTTATCATTGCAGATTGCTCATCAAGATGACGAGTACTATTACTTCTTATGTTGCTCGCTGAGGTGGTGAGCACTACTACACCCTACATTATTTGTCTAGATGGTGAGCACTATTACTCATGACGTTGCTCGCCGAGATGGTGAGCATTGTTACACCTAACATTGCTCACTGAGATGGTGAGTATCATTACTTCTTACGTTGTTCACCAAGATAAGTCTCGTAATGCTCACCTAGCCCTCAAGTAACACCCATTCAAATATTTTGTTACCAAGTTGGCGAGCATTCTTCCTGTGTTGCTTGCCAAGTAGTGAACACTTATATTCATTAATGCATGCTTGGTGGTGAACAATTTGCACAATTGACTAATGGAAATTAGTATGTCAAGAACATGAGCATCATAACCGATCAAGAAAATGAACCATACATCAAAAAGGGGATTTTCTTAAAGGATTACATACAAAAATTTTCTATTCTAGACAGTTGCGAAAATATTTCTACCTTTCTTAGGGATAAATCCTACTCAAATCCCCTTCCTTAAGGGACATGTCCTCCATGGGAAGATCTAGGTACTCATTTTCTAGTGGAAAGGCAGAGATTACTATGGCAGGGATGGCTAGTGCATGATATAACCCACTATTGGGAGATTAGAGGGAAACCAAGGGTTTCCCCATATGTCTTGTTATTGGCCATTCATTATCCTGTCACGAGTTGCTACCCAAGAGTAAATTCTCATTCCACCATCCGATAACTGGATTTAATTATCTACACTCATGATCATCCTAAGGTATAGTTCCATCTAAAAAAGATATTGTAGGGAAGGGTGGGTTCAATAACTTGGTAAGTGAAGTGAGTGCTGATAATGTAAACAAATAAGCAGATTATCATGAATGGTTTATAATAAGCAATTATTGAATGATATAAATGTACAATAATGGAAAGATAGTTATTCAATCTAATCCAACTGAAGTATTACCAATAATTGCATCCAACATTTATCCACAAGCTCTCTTCTTCTTCTTCTTCTTCTTCTTCTTTTAATCTTTATCTTCTCTTATCCAACTTCACACATTTATCATTGCTCCCCATTGTTTCTGGTATCCTGTAATATGCATGCATAGTTTTACCTCCTAAGTGAGTCGTGCGATCTTGACTGCCTTTCATCTTATAAAGTTGTTGCAACAGCCCAAAGAAATCCAATGGATGAATTTCTTTATACCTTAGTAATGTCATGAAATTCCAGAAAGATTTCATGAATCGAGAGATCGATTAAGTTTTAGTCTGTCTGAATATTCAGATTTTGACCCGCTATAGTGAGAAACTTGCCTTTTATTTATTGAGGTACTTAGGAGTATGAGTTAATAAAAAATAAAAAAAAAATGCACCATTAGCCTCGGATGAAATTTAGATTTTTACGGTACAATGGTATGTTTTTTATTTGCTAGATCAAAAGTATCTAGGAGTGACTTTTGTTTAAATCGAGGTACTTAGGAGTCAAATTTTGTAAAACAAATTGCATCACTAGATTCATATGGTTATTTAAGATTTTATGATGTAATAATAATTTTCACAATCTTCTGGGTGAATAGTAACACCCATGATATCGCCACATGACACCCAGTTTAAACGATTGTCAAATCGCTATATGAAATGTCCAAAATAGCCTTGAGAAGTATTTAGAAACTTAGCAAAATTCTAGCCACACTTGTTCAATAGTGTAGGACACTTGGCACAAAAAGGAACCATAGGATGGAGATGTGAATGAATGGAAGCTAAACCAAGCCATGCGATCATGCTATTTAAACTAAACACTATTTCATCCAACCAAATACTATGTGGCCAACCAAAAGAGTGTTTCAAACCTAGTGAAACCCTAAACCATTGAAATCCACTTGAAACACCAAAATCCATGGAGGAAACCAAAACCCTAAAAGGTTTCCCGAACTTTAAAGTGTCCGGTTTTGCATAAGTGATTAATCAATTGATCAAATCACTTTCACATATTATTAACCACTCAAATATACGCTAGAAAACCCTCATTCACTCATTCACTCTTTTATACCTTGGTAATTTCATTAGGGCAAGAAAAAAATGGATTTAGATTTGATCCAAATGAAACCCTAAACCAAACTCCAAATATACCCTAAGTTGAAGCCCATTTGGTTAGGCCTATAAAAAACCACCTCCAATGCAAAGCTTCTTCAGCAAGGTTCCCCCACCACCCAAGCCAGTCCTATGGTTGACATATCAACCAAAAAATGCTTGGACGGGAAGGCAAAATGCAGCATTAAACCTAGGGGTGCTACCTGCCCCCTACGGTTCAAGGCCACCCCTTCCCCGCACCCCGCCCTACATGGGGCGGGGGGTGGGTTTTTCACCCCCGGGATGCTGGGGCGGGGTGCGGGGCGGATTGGGAATCCGCCCTCCTCCGTCTACTTAAAAAAAATACTACATTTTACTTGGTTTAAAAATTATTTCTAAGTCTAAAAATAATTAAAAATATATTTTTGACCCAAATTATAAACTTAAATTTTGTAAATATGACTATAATTTAAAAACTGTGTAATTTTTAATTTACTAGTGGATATTTTATGTAAATTGCAGTGTATTAATTTTTAAACTATGTAGTTTTTAAATTTTTCAGTGCATATTTTGTGAACAAGTCTAACAAATTGTAATATATATTTATATATATACAATTTTTAAAATATAAATATATATTTATGTTTATATATAATATATATATATATATATATATATAAATGTAAACGGGGGAAATGCAGGGCGGGCTTGGGCCCTCCTTGCCACCCGCCCCCGCTAGGGGCCCTAGATGCGAGGCGGGGGCCCCCGCACCCACATGGGGGGAGCGGGATTGGCCCCCCCCCATGCGGGGGCCGGGTAGCGGGGTGCGGGGCCCCACTGCCCACCCCTAATTGAACCACCCCACACTTATTGGTAGCAACAACCCAATACCATGGGCTGAGTAGCCTGTTGTTTTGGCTATAGAACCACCATCAAGAGGTCACCTAACTACCTCATGTCAGCCCTATCTCCCGATAAGGCACGCCCCATGCATGTTACTCTCCCTTTGGTAATTTTTCATTCACTTGTTTGGAGAGAACTTGGGTGAGAGCTTCAAACCATTTTCTGGACTGTTACTGCAGTACCTTTTCCAGCCCTTTGTAAGGTCGATTCTCATGAAACTTCTCCAGGGTCATCGCTCTGCTGTGTCTGACTTGTGTTTCAAACTCTGATAAAAATTCAGCATGGTTTTTCTCTAAAACTCTGAAGGTTCTGCTAGAAATAGTTTGGGATTGAATCGTTTGGTCTTTGGAAGTTCCCTTCATGTATTTTGTTCCTATTTGAGTATAGTTTCATTTGGGATATTTTGGAAAATTATTCATAGAGATTTGATTAGTGAAAATCTGGCTTGAGCTTGCAAAGGTCACACTAGGCGACTATATGGATGTTTGTGTGAAACTTTGATGTTTTGATGAAGTTTTTAGTGGAATATTGGATAGATCTTGCTATGGTGAAGTGTTAACATGTTAGGTTTGGATTTATTGAATGTTAATAATTTTTATTAATAGTTTTGCTAGATTTTGGAAAGCTAGAAACTAGAAGATTCAAAATAGTTTCTATTTTGGTGAAGTTGTAATCTTTTGTTATGAAAACATATGATGCTCTTAAGGATTTCATCTATGTAGTGAAGTTGTAATCTTTTTTATTGAATATTGAAGAAGAGAGTTTGACTTTTTTTTTGTGAAATGTATATTTTTATGTCTTAGCATGATTTTAGAACATAAGATATGATTTTTAAGTGTTGCAAAAATCGGTTTAAGCATGAAGTTTTGAAGGTTGGTTGAATTACAAAAAAAAATCGGTTTATATGAATCAGCCAAGGTGTATTTCATATAGTAGTTTTGTTTTTTAAGTTTTAATGACTAGATATTTGGATATTAGACAAAATTTACAGAAATGTTTGGTAAGATTTAGAGTTAGTATGCAAAATCCTTATTTTAGAGGCAAAATTATAATTTCCTATAAGTAGAGGGATAACTTTACAATTTAGCCATAAGTTAGTGAATTTTTATGTTTTTAGGTACTTAGTGAGATTTTCTAACAAATAGAAATATCTCATTTCAGTTCAAGCGATACATAAATTCCTAGTGGGTAAACTCTAAACTCGCTCTAGATTGATAAAACCAATAAATAAATAATAATATTATTATTAATTTAAGAACTAAAAAATTGCTTAATCCCGTTAAAAATGATACAGCTATTTCAAGTTGCAAAGTCATAACCCATGAAACAAAAAACCCAACTCAGCAATTATTAATAAAATCTATCTTTATGGAATAATCTAAGACTTCTAGTATGAAACATGGCCATGGAGTTGGAAGATTGTATATAGAGCTTAGAGCTTTCCTTTTTCCTTTGATATACTTCGGAAAAATGATAGTTGTAGTCGTAAGTGTTCAAGTATTATGTAATTACTTTAAAAAACAGTGAATAAATACGAAATATACATAAGAAAAAAAAATTAACTTTTTAATAGTAAATCTCATTATTTTTCAAAACGACTGCACGACGCTTGCGCATTCCATGATTATATATAACATTACTCATAGAAAATTGCACTACAGTAAAGCAAAAAACAGGCACTCGAATTTGAGAATCACCCGGCAACAGGCCATGAAACATCCATGGAAATATCTGTAGATCATCGTAAAATGAAAACTCATTGGTGAACATATTTTTCCTTTACAAGTTTTGGCATTTCCCAATTAATGGAATCAAATCAACATATTTTGTAAATTTATATTCCGGGATAAAGAAAAGAAACACGAAAGTAACAGCAAATACATAATGCCAATTGCAATCTAAAATGCAAAGGAGAAGCTTTGAAAAACAGAGCATTCATTTATTTTGCCCTGATCTCAATCCCTTGGACAATGAGACCACCCTTCCAGTGACCTCCTTTCAACTCCAAAACACTCATTTCCAACTCCCCATTTTCTTCTCCATTGAAGAACTCACCCAGCCCGATCTCCAACCAGCCATCACCTCTCTCCTTTGGATACTGGGCATCGTCGCTTTCTTGGGGCTGTGGTGCTTGAAACCCCAAATGCGGGCACGGTTAAAAAGGCCAATTCCCCGCCTTCGGGAACGCAGGCTTCGTCCTCTTTCTGTATCCAAATAGACCATCCGCTTATGAAGCTCGGCTCCAACAAGTCCAACAACAACCTCAACAGGTTGATAATTGAATCCATGTAACTCTGTAGTTGTCTTGAACACAAGGTAAGTTGCATATAATGTGGCTGGGGACAGCATACAAGTACTGATCTTGCCACGGATTTCCAGCCAACACACGCTGAGTAGCTCAGCCACCTCTGGGAACCTGTTTGTGCATGCAGATGAAATAAAAAAAAACCACAGAAATCGTTAAGAATATCAAGGGAAAGAAAGGGATGATGAGAGAGACCTGGCGTCAGGTAAAGAAGTCCATCTCCAATAACTAGGAGTCTCAATCCAGATAATCACGAGCTCCTTTGGGGATAGCATGAAACATTTCTTCCCACTCCTTTTCTCCAAGAAAAAGCTCTGAGTTAAACACCAATTACACAATCAGATTGGTAATTAAAATAGAAAAAGGTTATGTCCAAAAGGAGTTTCATTTACTGAAACATCTATTCATAGCGGCTGCTTCCATGCTGATAAGCTTATATACATACAACACGGTACCAACTGCTCCCATTAAGCATTCACACATACCATTCACCGTACATTAGACAAGACTCAAATCACATGACAAATAACTGTTAGCTCGGTAGGCCAAACTAAATGGAGGTGTTTTAAACTTTTATGTGATGGGAAGAGTATACTATCAATCCTTCAACAACAGTTCTTATACACTTTGCAATCATAACCATCAGAAGTGAGATATTTCACCCTCCAGTTACTCAAAGGATAGTTGTAATATGCATGCAATGCGCTAATTTTGGACGGAAAGAGTAAAACGCCCGTTGGAAAGTGTGTTCCCCTTTATTGACGACGATATAACAAAAATAAACCAGAAGACGACGAAAAATACCCAATTTGCAATGCGAAAAAATTAATTATAATCATATGTTATAATTTTATAATAAAATCCAAGTAGTCGCTACATGATGATTTTCAACGATTGTACGCGATAATTTGTAGCTGCAAATGCTGTCTCGAAAAGCGGCCACGCAACATTTAAAGTTCACAGATGAAGAAATACAAAACGTTTTACCTTAAGAAATCGAAAAAATTCACAGAAATATGAAATGCGCTTATAAATCTAAATAAAATAACCATCCGACAACATATCGACGACATCTATAGAGAAGAAACTTAAGATTTAAAACGATAAGAAACTAGGTTGCGGTGGGGGCAGTGTAATCATATACCTTTTTGCCGTCGTCGATGAGGAGAGGGTGGTCGCAGAGGCGGAGATATAGCTCTTTCTTGGAAGAGAAAAGGAGTGAAGAAGAATCTGCGGAGCGGGAGATTATACTCTGGCACTCGGGTGGGAGTAACCGGTCCCATACGGAGTCAGAATCGGCGGCCGACCTGAAAGTGGTGGAAACGGATGCCGATCGGCAGGCATCCAGAGGACTGGTGAACGACAGCACGTTGGCTACGCAACCTTCAGGTAAAACGTCGAACGAGCCCAACGCCTCAGTCTCTGCTGTTGCCATCTCGATCAGAATCCAAAATCAAAATGGCTGTAGCCTGAAGAGTCCGGACTCTGCTGTTCTGTCTCTCTATTGGTGTTATACATGTATGGAGAGAGAGAGAGGGAGGAGAGCGCATAGACGAAAACGAGGAAAACTTAGCAGTTAAGGTTCGGAACCATTGGATCGGGGTAGTTCGAAGAATCCTAGCCATATATTTGAATGAAAAAATCTACACAATTTTCTATTATTCACACGGTTTTCACAAATCATTTTTTTTTATTAAATATTAAATATATAAATAATAAATACAAGAAATGGTTGTTCTGCATTATTCTTTTTAATTAGTACGTGGTCCAGGGATGAATGCCACGTGACATTACGATGCTAAGGCCTGGTTTGTTTACAGGGATGAAACACAAAATTTTAAAAATTTTAAAAACTTTTGTACGGATAGATTATCTTTGAAAGCAAATATATATTTTTATCTCATCTTATCTTATATTAATTTATTTATTATTTATAAACTGTCCTGTACTGAAAAAAAGCTGACATGATGTTACCGTTTTGTACAAAAAAATTGATTTGTCGTCTGACTTGATTTACTGTTTTATACTATTAGTTTGTACGAACACGTGAAGGAAAAAGCCAAAAATTGATTTTTAATTAGGTTTACTGTTTATACACGGCGTTCCACCTTTTGTTTATATTTTAGTAGTAAAAAACTATTATAATTAGAAGTGGGTCCCTCCCTCCAGTATTAAAAAGCATGTAGAAAAAAAAAAAAAGGTAAAAGCTGCAAAACGCAACAAGCCCGTAGGAAAACACTATTAAAAAACTTTGAAAATATTTGTACAGATTGTGGGTCCCACAATCATAAATACTTAAAAAAAAAAAATCAAATCATCTCATCTCATCTTTATAAACAAATATATATCTCATTTTATCTCAAAAGATTTTAATACTATTCACACATATCTCAAAAATTTTCATCTCATCTCATCTCATCTCCGAAAACAAATGAGGCCTAAATTGCTGCACACCTCTTCTTTGTTTCCATTTATTTAAATTAACATATATAATATTGATTGAAATTGGATGAGTATAATGATAAATTTTTTTACAACTAGTTTATAGTTTATAGTCCAACAACACATATGTTGCAAAACTCTTTATAAATTCCACCGATTAATGTGTTGTTTGTAGTGTGAAATGAGATGAAATAATTTTAAATAAAAATTAAACGTTGAATAAATTATTATTAAAATATTTTTTTAATTTTATTATTATTTTATGAGAGGGACCTAAATGACTTGCATTTACGACTTTAATTAGTTTTGGACTTTCTGCATATATTATAATATAAAAGTTTTATTCATAAGTTGGTGTGGATCACACATCTAGTAATGTGTATATATAACATAATTTGATTTTAAAGAAAATTTTTAAAAGTTAAATCTTATAAATTAAATATTATCATTTAAGTAATCATGTAGATAGTATAAATAGACATGATGGGTTTTATAAATCGACTAGATATTATAAAGTAAATCTAACACATCAAATAAAATCACATCAATTTATAAGAGCGATTTTATATTCTCATTCCATGATCACTCAGATCTCCTGATCAACCAACAAGGAGTACTGGAATTTCCAATATCTTTTTGCATTTTCTTGAGCTTTCCTTGCATCCAAACCCATCTCCAATACCCTCAAACATCAATTCTACTTGGGAATCCACTTGGCTTTAAAGCTACTCATTTCCTTCAAAAGGTTGGTAAGAATATTCTAAGCTCTAGAATCTCATTCGTTCATATTTTTGCTTTACATAAGCTTTCTAGAAAACTAGCATGCATATATTAAAATTGACAATGAAAATGGGGAAGGAAACTAATATATGTATATATATATATATATATATATATATATATATATACACACACACACAAGTAAGGAGGCTACGTACCTTGCACGTATGCCCCTTGTACGTAGTGTCTAGTTGGAGAAAAAAAAAATCTATACAAAAATAAAATCTCTTTAAAAAAACATATAATAGTAACAATTCATTAATTAAATAAAAGCTCTTTAAAAGTAGATTCTGAACAACACCTAATTAAAAACATCATTATTTATATAATGGGCCAACATACAAAATAACCATTCAATTGATAAGCTCATGAGAGTTGCATATCTAAAATCACCAAGTTTATAAACACAATTTTTTACATAAATATTATCAAGTTTATAGGCAAAAATAAAAAAAATAAAAATAAATAATGCATGTTGAAGTTACAATCAAATATAATTGTCCAATATATGCATGGCAACATGCATATAATGTCATACGGTATGTAATAACTAAAAGTCGACAAATCCAAATTTGTTTGTTTAATAAAAGAGTCGAATGAAAATAAGATTAATGAATCGTGTAGTATAGGTCGGATTAATAAACCGATCGACGTTACAAATGGTGATCTACAAGGCGGAAAGGATAGAAACGTACATAATATAGAGATCAAATAATAATGCAATATGAAATGAATAATTTGGATATACTCACCAATTATGTGCAAGCTAGCTAGCTAGCTGCATGATTTAATCGTCACCACATGATATACATAATTATATGCTAGCTAGCTAGTTGTTTCTAATTTAATTTGGACTATTCTCTATGAATATATACATGATATCGATAACATAGCTAGCGTTGTTCCTAACAAGACATACTATTCACTGGCTACAATTTTCCATAAAAAAAAAAAAAAAAAAGAGTGGCTCTACAGCCACTACTACTTTGTTGAGGGCTCCCGCTAGTGTATTTCATATGTGTGTGTTTTTTTTTTCACATGCATTTTTTAACATTTTTCAATATTGTTTTTTTAAAAAATAGACGACATCATTAAAAAAATATTTCTTTAATTACGAAATAAAAATAAATATAAAAAAAATTCCAGCAGGAAGACTAACATTTTCCAAAAACAATTGTGCCTGCCTTGTATATATATATATATATATATATATATATATATGTATGAGCTTATATGACTATGTCATACTGCACACACACCAACCCATCTAAAAAGGTCAGGGTCATTTTTATCAATACATTAAAAGAGTTCAAAACCTTCAGAAGATACTACACGGCAAAGGATTTTTAATGGCAATCTTTGTAATTATAATAAGCTATTTATGTACTTTTCTGTAAAACTGAAGACCTAAAAGGGCACAATTGTAATAATAGTCAGTTACACAATGGTTTATGAGGAATAGAAAGTGTCAAACAAAAATACTATTCATTACTATTCATATGCGGATAGGCGCTTTTAATATATATATATATATATATATATATATATATATGTTTGGGGTCAACTGAATTCATGGTAGAAACAGTGCACAACTTCATAGAATTATGAATTAACGTCCATGCTGATATTATGAATGATTGATAGAATAGGAAACATTGTGTGTAAATTTAGGATTTGGTGTTGCTTATAACTTTTTGATGAAACATCTTAGTGAGAAATAAAATTGAGGGTCTTAGGTTGAGCTTATTCATGTTTGGGTTTGTGTTAAATTTTCAAGATCAATTGTAGTATTGTTAACATGTTAGTCCGAGTTTAATTAAGAGTAATGATATCCACACAACATATTTCACAACACATGTTATAAAATAATAGTATTTTGATAAAATGATGTAACTTTTACAAGTTAGTTTACAAAAATAATATTCTTTTTAAAATATTGTTGTGTAAAATATTGTGGAAAGTGACGTGTATTTATCATTTTTCTTTACTTAAAAGCCCCAAAAGCCCTAAAATCTCCAATGTTTAGGTTTTAGGGTTCTAGATTTCCTATTTAGGTTTTGGCCCTCTAAGAGTACTAGTATTCAATTATGCTAGTGTGTGGTGTATGAGACGAGGGTGTGGTGCACGGGACCGAAATTTACTCTCCAGGACTGAGTCTGAAGGGTCCTGCCTTGTAGAGGTTCCCCGACATTAGAAAAAAAAAAAATTAGGCTATGCATCTGTATATGCATTGACATATTTGCATATATGACATTAAATTGGAATGTATTGAATTATGCATCTACATATTGCATTGTTCACTCTCCAAATCTTATTTTTTTACTTTATTTTTCTCTCCAACCAAAAATGTTGTTTTACTATTCATTCTGTATTATTTTATCATTCACTATACAAATGTTATTTTACAAATGTAGTGGATGTTAATTATAAAATATATAAATAATAATAATGTTTTTAAAAAATTAATAATAATAAAATAATAATATTTTATTATTATTTTGTTCCAAATTTGCATGATCTAATGTGAGAGTTTTTCTTGATAAGCAAAATCTATTTCTAAAAGATATGAGTTTGCATATGCATGTATAGAAACTAATACTAATGCTCTAAGTGGTTTAATTCTTAAATGTTTATACCTTTAAGGAGATATGTTTACTTTATACATTCTTTTCCTATAATTGCATTTCTACCACTTTTGCATTACACTTAGATTTTAACTAATTTTCTAATCGACCTAGTGACGCACCCTTTCTCCGGTAAAAATGCTTCCTGACTCATTTTCTTTCTTTCATCCCTTTTCCAAGAAATACAAATCCTTATACCACACATTTTCGTTTATCATTTTTGATATTCTATTTAAACAAACACATATTTAAATATTAAGATACAAGAATAAAAAGGACAAATCACATATTGGTAAGGTGAAGGTGTGTGATGTAAGGCTTCTATATAAAATTTCTCTTCTTCGATCTACAAATATCATCACTAGCTCAAATTCTTGCCAAGTGGTATTAGCCCCAAATTAGACTCCAAAATGGTTAATCGTTATTTTTTTTTTTTTTTTGAAGAAATCAGACTCATTTCATTAATGAACCGAAGTTACAACTGTGACTTAATAATACATGGAAAAACCAGACTATAAGTCAACTACGCATCAGCTCAGGGGCTTCCCCGCCACAGACTGCTCAGTGACGGACATTGTCTTAACTTCTAAAAACTCTCTCATAAATAGAGAAAGCGTTCTGTAAAAACAGAACTAGACTGCCCCTCAACCTCCCTAGAGGAATGAGACGGGGCACTGCTATGGACATCAAATCCAAAGCCTATTTCTAAATTATTACTAACTAAACACCAAAACTACACCTAAAAACAAACCACAAACAACAAAAACGACCCCAAGCACTAGTGCGAACCCGGATGTCACGCCTACCGCATGCATCGGCATCTCGAATCGGACTGGACGGGCACCCAGCTCACGCACGGACCACAAAGCCCAGCCGTACGACCACCAGCGTAGCATCATCCAACACTCTCGAACAGCTCTTGCCACAGAGTACGTCCCAACCAAAGGTCCAACACCACACTCAGGTCAACAAAATAACAATAAAACAGAAAAATTAACAACAAAGTGCTGAAAACAACGAAACAAAAAAATAAACAACAAAAAACACGGATGAACAGTGCACAGAAGCTTCGGCATTGGCTCGTGAAGGGCACTGTTTCTCGGGGAGGAAAGCTGCAGGTCAATCTAGGAAGCCCCGGAGTCAGAGAGCCCAAAGAAGCTGAGCGTGGTGGCGGCAGAGGGCTCCCTGGTGGCGCGTGGTGGCCACGCGCCGACGGGACCTGGAAGTTTCGTTCCGCGCGTGCGGGATACGCGCCTCTCCGTTGGACGCCGGATTTGGAGGTGTTGTAGATCGGCGCCTGGGCGTCCTTCCGGTGTGGCGCGTGTGATGAGATGGCGGCTAGAACTACCGGAACGGCGATCCTCCCTTATGCAACCTGAAAAAACAGAAAAATAAAGAAAAAACTACAACGAAACAGAATATATACGCCGGAGACGAAGGGCCGGCGAGGGGAGGAAGGGAACGGAGAGGAAGGAGAAGCCGAGGCTCCCCCTTCCCCCCAACTGGATTCGGACGAGAGGCTGTTTAGAGAGAGAGGGTCTGGGTTAGAGAGAGAGGCGATTGTAGGTCGTATAAGTCCTATTTGATTGTTGGTTGCAAGCTTATTAGTATCTTACGCTTAATTTTATTCTCTTTTATCTTTTGCCAATTGGCCGTATCTCCACCCATTAGTCTTTTGGGTTGCTAAACGTATCACCTCACGTACTTAGCCTCTGTAAAGCTAATTAGGACGTTCTCCACTCCATTTAACCATGCATTGTGTGTTGCCAAGTGTATCGCACCCACTAATTAGGATGTTCTCCACTCCAATATCACTCCAAAAGGTATTTTGGGATGAGAATAACAATTTTGACCCAAAAAATATCTTTTGGAATGAACATTTGCTGGATCAACGGTCATTTGTTTTTGGGATGGTTGAATTTCATCCCAGAAAGGAGTTCGAATGCCAACAAAAAACATTCCAACGTAGATTGTCTGTTTGAACGTATCCTACATGGGTGATTGATCGATATTAGTCCGTTTGACCAAATAGACATGTGGGTACATTCGAACAAACAAATTGATGATCGAACGGAAATTATATTTTTACAATTTTACGAGTTGAGTAAGATGTTCAAACGTATAATGAAATGATCGAGCGATTTACCAGTTAACAGTTGATCAAACAGTTTATTGTGATGTTCGAACGACTGTTTCCGATTCGGTACCAGTTCTTATAATTAGTAAACCGGCTGAAACCGGTACGGTTTCGGTTTTAAAATTTTTTGGACCGGACCAGTTGATAAAAAATATATAAAAAATAATATTTTATATATAAGTTTTATACAAAATTAAAATTATACAAAATATTTTTTTATATATTAATATATAAGTTTTATATATAATGTATAATTATAAGTGAAATTTTTATATATAATTATATATCATATATTATATATGAAATAATTTCATATTATAACTAATAGTCTAATACTAATATATAACTATACTAATAATCTAATATTAATACTATTATACTATTGTATAGTCTAATATATTATCATTCATATAGCTATAGTAATATATAAGTTTATAACTAATACTAATAGTCTAATATAGACTATATTTATACTTATAATTAATATAGTTATACTAAATTACTAAAAGTTTATAACTAATACTAATATATAGTTTATAACTAATACTAATATATAACTATACTAATAGTCTAATATTAATATTATTATATAGTCTAATATATTATTTAGCTATACTAATATATAAGTCTATAACTATTTAACTAATACTAATAGTTTAATATAGACTATAGTATAGTTATAAAATGTCCAATTTACATTTTAAAAAAATCAGAAAATCGGACCGAAAACCGATAAAATCGAAAATACAGTTTAGGAAGGTAACTGGTGCGTAATCGGTTTTGAAAAATTCAAAACCGGTCATACCGGTTCGATCCTAAATTTTGTCCAAAATCGGACCGAACCGGAACGGACCGGTTACACCCCCAATTCGAATGGTTAATGTTTTATTTTAACCAAAAATTTAAAACAAAAAAGGCATAATTAAATAATATTTTAAAAAAATATTACAAATTTTTCAATACAAATAAAACTAGTCATAAGTCCGAATTAAATAAATAAAATACAAATAATACTAATAACGTCATCGGTACAGAACTTTATAATTAAATCCTAAAATCTATGCAAAACACGAAAATCTGTTGCTTGGAGGCCTAAACTGTTGGGTAAGCATCTATATTTGGAGTTGCATCTCTCTCCTGAACGCTTCTTATTGTTCTTTTTGTTGTTTCATGCACATCTCTATGTCTGCTTGTTTTGCTAATTGAGCCTCTAACTCATGCTACCTTGCAGTCAATTCTTTGATCCTAGAATTCGCATTCTCTAATGCTATAGAAGTACTTGAGGTTGACAAAGAGTTAGAAGGTTTTAAACAACGATCAAACCTCTCAAATATCCTAAACGTTGACCTAGAACTTGTATAAAAATTTTAACATCACTTGTCAAAGAATTTTGATTTGACACAGTTTCAGCACATAGGGCAACCATTTTATCCTACACACAACATTAATAATTAATATCATCACAAATATTCAAATATGTTTAATTAAAACAGATTATAATACTTACATAATTTTCACGAGTATCAAGATGAGTTCACTCTCCATTACTATCAATATGTGATGTAGCATATAATTTTGTTATATCATAATTGGTATCTGACTCTTGCTATAATAGAAATTGTTAAGATATAAAGTTAATATTAAAATTAATACCTGCAAAAAAAAAAAAACTATATAGAATAAAAAAAAGTAAAAGTATATTATCAATTTCATATAGAGGCGATGGAAAGATCTTGAGCCTACATAATGATGAATCTTTAATTTCGATCTATTTGTTTTGTTTTAGAACTTTGCTCTTACATAAAAGTTGTAAATACTAGTAAGTGAAAATTATAAATAGGACACGTAAAGAATTCATTTAACTTACCTTATATGATGGATCATCAAACATGTCGCAAAATTTTTCTCAACCGGAAGGTCGGATATCCTGAAAATGATGCTAACGTGCATCTTCCTTATTCTTGTACTTATTGTAATGCTCATGACACCTCGCTTTGTACTTGCGGAATGCATTATACAAAAATTCATCGACAATCTTATGCTCCTCTCTCCGACCAAGATTTAGTTCAAAGTCATCATTGAGAAAATATATTCACAGATATTATCAATTAGAATATTAAATAATATTAATATAAATTTATTATTTAAATATTACGTACCAAACAACGCTTCTCTATAAACTCTTTCACATCTTGTGATACTTTATGTCATGAACACGTAGCCAAATGTGCATAAACTCGTGTAAGAGCACCCACATGCGATGTAAGCCAAGTACTTGTTGTCCCTCGCCTCTAGTATGTTTGTTATGAATGTTAACCTTAATCTTATCCATTTTACGATATTCTAATAGTGTCTTGACCTTGACAAGATTGTATTGTTAACTCTATAAAATATTTAGTTATTTACCTTATATCAATTATCAATCATCTTAATTGAAAAAAATGAGTATTAGATTAGATATACCTTGTTCTGTAGAGTTAGTCTCTAGTGGCGAATCAGACGAAGTGCTAGGAACTTTCTTCCTTTTCAGTGGCATAATTTCAAGATATTGTGTAATGTGAACACAAAACCGGTCAATCACTTGTATAAATTTTATTTGTAGATTTGCTCTTATTATCTGTAGATACTTCAGATAACTCAACATTTTGCTTAACTATCGCATCAACAATTTTAGTCTCAATATCTTCTCTATGTAACTGAATCGTCTCATACTGGATCAAATCTACAAATAAGTTTAAGACAGGTTGACTCTCTTGGTATGTTTCTTGATTAGATGGATCATCTTTTTCATCTTGTCCCTCCACCTAAGGGATAACGTCATATATATTTCTTGAAGAAAATTTTTGTACTACTCGTCATTCATTTCCTAACTTAGAATCGTCTAAATTGAATACTTGAGATGCTTGGGAAGCCAAAATAAAATGATCATCTTCATACCATTTTTTTGATATATTAATACTCAGAAAATATTCATCATGACGTTTTTCCCTTTGATGATTGCTTAAATCAAAAGCAATCCAAAGAAAATGACACAACAATATAATTTGTCAATATGCTCATAATAATAAAAAAAAAAAAGCAAGTAAGAGAGATATTAATACAATTGAAAACTAAATTTGAACTACTATAAATAGATTCTTATGTCCACCCTCACTTCATACTGTTAAAGATAAGCCTATTTTACTAAGATGTAGAAACACTACCCTGGCATCATTTCTAACAATCACATAGCATAATCCTGATGGGCAATGTTTCTCTTCGTCTTGAATTTGTTATTCTCTAATTTCTGTAGCATCTTATATAAACTACAACTCATTCACATTCTCATTCCCATTTAAAACTATAATATTGTTTAACTGCAAGACAAAACCCAGCAATTTTATAGCTCTCCCTGTAGATCATATCCCTCAGCATTATATAATTTACTAACAATAATGGCAAAATAAGCAGAACCAGTCCAAAAACCACATAACAAGACTGGGAGCAGTTCTTTGAATTTCATTGCTATCTTAAGATGCTTTTCAACATTTGAGTCAAAACATTGTTATTGATACAATAATATAGTGGGAGCTGCTACAGACACAAAGGGATCCAACAAAGGGATCCCACACACACTGATGTGGTACGTCTCCCACTCTTTGTTTTTTTTTCCTTCCTTTTTTGGTTTTCCCCATCTTGTGCGTTTGTCCCTTCCCCGTTCGACTCTACCACCTACCTCGGCGCCGCCACTGGTTGGGGACCACCTCAGGGCCGGCAGAAGCTGCCGTTGGTCCTAGCGGCATCGTCCCCCATTCACGGCAGTGCCTTTCCCGTGCATCTCCCCTCCCCTCCTCTCCATTTCCGTCTCTGCCTCCGCTGCCTCAGCTCTCCCCATGGCAGAATCCGTCGGTAGTCCAAAGGGCACCGTTTCACGGGGGGATGGGAGCTCCTGTGCACAACAGCTCACAAAGGGGAGGAGGGGAGGGGAGATGCACTGGAGGGAGGAGGAAAGAAAGAAAGGAAATAAAAACAGAGAAGAAAAAAAAATTGGAGACGTAACACACTGAATGTGTGCCACGTCAGTGTGTGGGATCTCTTTGTATCTATAGTGTTTTCCTAATATAATTGTTCTTAGATGAAAGTGTTAGGAACCATGAAGATGTACAAGCTAGCACTCATTTTCTCCACTCTTCCCCCCCACTTCTTGTTGCTCCTACAGCCTCAGCCGAATGGGAATTCATCTATCCATAAGATGGATAAACATAAGTTAGTATAGTTAAGCATTATCAGTATCATAGATCCATAAGGGTCAGGATAGGGAGCACCGAGAGAATTACACATTGTCAATTCATTTAGTTACCTTAGCAAATGCAGAGGTCTGCAAAGAGCCTGGTGAAGATCTAAGGAAGGTTCTCACCACTGCATAAAACCAACTAAGGTTGGAGTTCAGAGCCTCACATAGCACTTGAATAACAATCAAATGGACACACAAATCGTCGTATTTTCCTTAGTAAGTTAGTTTCACCTAAGAAAAAGAGAGTGATATCTTAAAGATTACTTAAGAATATAACTTAGTCATTGACAAATCACCAAAAGCAAATCATTTCTTTGACAACTCACCAAAAGCAACCCAAATCGCCGGAATAACCAAAGTTTCCCTTAGAAAAACCAAAGAAACCAAGATCATTGCTCCAGTTAAAAAGTATCACAAGCATATCAAACATCAACTCAAAGCAAGCCCTTCCACTTACAAGAAAGATCCAAAATTTACCAACAAGATAAAAAAAAAAAAAAAAAAGCCCAAGAAATCAGAACACTCACCAAGACTAGATATCTTCCAGTTGGCAATCTGGCTTGACATCGGCGGGCAAGAGTCCATGGATGCAGCCTTAGCGTTATCTAGCAACTTCTAGTGTTCATCCATGAACTTCTGGCTCATCGAATGGTAGAGCTCAAGCGTAGGCAAGGTGTTGTAGAGCTCAGGAATCTCATAATAATTGAACCCAAAGCCAAGATCCAAACACCCTTTAAGCTCATCAAGATGCTCATCCGTCAAGCGTTTGGCCTGGCCTGAAAGAAGATGGGAGAATCCAACCAGTTCATGAGAGAGAAGAGGGACGATTGAGGGAGAGAAAATGGTGACTATAAGGTTGTGAGTCTGAAGAGAGAGAAAAGAATGAGGGAAAGAGAGGGGGCGTTGATGAAAAGAAAAAAAATATAATGTGATAGAGGATGAACAGTAACTGGTCAACAATGGAGAGCCCCTTTAATTTACTGTAACTCATATGTTGAGTTTTGGAGCATTGGCTAGTCCAATGTAGATGTTTTTTCTCACATATAGCCAAATTATAGTCTTGCATTGGCATTTGGCTAGTCCAATGCCAATGCTTTTATCATTGCAGATTGCTCATCGAGATGACGAGTAATATTACTTCTTATGTTGCTTGTTGAGGTGGTGAGCACTACTACACCCTACATTATTTGTCTAGATGGTGAGCACTATTACTCATGATGTTGCTCGCCGAGATGGTGAGCATTGTTACACCTAACATTGCTCACTGAGATGGTGAGTATCATTACTCCTTATGTTGTTCACCAAGATAAGTCTCGTAATGCTCACCTAGCCCTCGAGTAACACCCTTTCAAATATTTTGTTACCAAGTTGGCGAGCATTCTTCCTGTGTTGCTTGGCAAGTAGTGATCACTTATATTCATTAATGCATGCTTGGTGGTAAACACTTTGCACAATTGACTAATGGAAATTAGTATGTCAAGAACATGAGCATCATAACCGATCAAGAAAATGAACCATACATCAAAAAGGGGATTTTCTTGAAGGATTACATACAAAAATTTTCTATTCCAGACAGTTGCGAAAATATTTCTACCTTTCTTAGGGATAAATCCTACTCAAATCCCCTTCCTTAAGGGACATGTCCTCCATGGGAAGATCTAGGTACTCATTTTCTAGTGGAAAGGTAGAGATTACTATGGCAGGGATGGCTAGTGCATGATATAACCCACTATTGGGAGATTAGAGGGAAACCAAGGGTTTCCCCATGTCTTGTTATTGGCCATCTATTATCCTGTCACGAGTTCCTACCCAAGAGTAAATTCTCATTCCACCATCCGATAACTGGATATAATTATCTACACTCATGATCATCCTACGGTATAGTTCCATCTAAAAAAGATATTGTAGGAAAGGGTGAGTTCAATAACTTGGTAAGTGAAGTGAGTGCTGATAATGTAAACAAAAAAGGAAATTATCATGAATGGTTTATAATAAGCAATTATTGAATAATATAAATGTACAATAATGGAAAGATAGTTATTCAATCTAATCCAACTGAAGTATTAGCAATAATTGCAACCAACATTTATCCACAAGCTCTCTTCTTCTTCTTCTTCTTTTAATCTTTATCTTCTCTTATCCAAATTCACACATTTATCATTTCTCCCCATTGTTTCTGGTATCCTGTAATATGCATGCATAGTTTTACCTCCTAAGTGAGTCGTGCGATCTTGACTACCTTTCATCTTATAAAGTTGTTGCAACAACCCAAAGAAATCCAATGGATGAATTTCTTTATACCTTAGTAACGTCATGAAATTCTAGAAAGATTTCATGAATCGAGAGATCGATTAGGTTTTAGTCTGTTTGAATATTCAGATTTTGACCCACTATAGTGAGAAACTTGCCTTTTATTTATTGAGGTACTTAGGAGTATGAGTTGATAAAAAAAAAAAAAAAAATTGCACCATTAGCCTCAGATGAAATTTAGAATTTTACGGTACAATGGTATATTTTTTATTTGCTAGATCAAAAGTATCTAGGATTGACTTTTGTTTTAATCGAGGTACTTAGGAGTTAAATTTTGTGAAACAAGTTGCATCACTAGATTCATATGGTTATTTAAGATTTTATGATGCAATAATAATTTTCACAATTTTTTGGGTGAATAGTAACACCCATGATATCACCACATGACACCCAGTTTAAACGATTTTCAAATCGCTATATGAAATTTCCAAAGTAGCCTTGAGGAGTATTTAGAAACTTAGCAAGATTCTAGCCACACTTGTTCAATAGTGTTGGACACTTGGCACAAGAAGGAACCATAGGATGGAGATGTGAATGAATGGAAGCTAAACCAAGCCATGCGATCATGCTATTTAAACTAAACACTATTCCATCCAACCAAATACTATGTGGCCAACCAAAAGAGTGTTTCAAACCTAGTGAAACCCTAAACCATTGAAATCCACTTGAAACCCCAAAATCCGTGGAGGAAACCAAAACCCTAAAAGGTTTCTCGAACTTTAAAGTGGCCGGTTTTGCATAAGTGATTAATCAATTGATCAAATCACTTTCACATACTATTAACCACTCAAATACATGCTAGAAAACCCTCATTCACTCTTTTATACCTTGGTAATTTCATTAGGGCAAGAAAAAATGGATTTAGATTTGATCCAAATGAAACCCTAAACCAAACTCCAAATATATCCTAAGTTGAGGCCCATTTGGTTAGGCCCATAAAAAACAACCTCCAATGCAAAGCTTCTTCAGCAAGGTTCCCCCACCACCCAAGCCAGTCCTATGGCTGACATACAAACCAAAAAATGCTTGGACGGGAAGCCCAAATGCAGCATTAAACCTAGGGGTGCTACCTACCCCCTACGGTTCGGGGCCACCCCTTCCCCGCACCCCGCCCTACATGGGGCGGGGGGTGGGTTTTTCACCCCCGGGATGCTGGGGCGGGGTGCGGGGCGGATTCCCAATCCGCCCCGCCTCCATCTACTTAAAAAAAATACTACATTTTACTTGGTTTAAAAATTATTTCTAAGTCTAAAAATAATTAAAAACACATTTTTGACCCAAATTATAAACTTAAATTTTGTACATATGACTAGAATTTAAAAACTATTTAATTTTTAAATTTACTAGTGCATATTTTGTGTAAATTGCAGTGTATTAATTTTTAAATTATGTAGTTTTTAAAATTTTCAGTGCATATTTTGTGAACAAGTCTAACAAATTGTAATATATATTTATATATATACAATTTTTAAAATATAAATATATATTTATGTTTATATATATAATATATAATATATATATATATAAACGTAAGCGGGGGAAATGCAGGGCGGGCTTGGGCTCTCCTTGCCACCCGCCCCCGCTAGGGGCCCTAGATGCGGGGCGGGGGGTGCGGGGCCCCACTGCCCATCCCTAATTAAACCACCCCACACTTATTGGTAGCAACAACCCAATACCACGGGCTGAGTAGCCTATTGTTTTGGCTATAGAACCACCATCAAGAGGTCACCTAGCTACCTCATGTCAGCCCTATCTCCCTATAAGGCAGGCCCCATGCATGTTACTCTCCCTTTGGTAATTTTTCATTCACTTGTTTGGAGAGAACTTGGGTGAGAGCTTCAAACCGTTTTATGGACTGTTACTGCAGTACCTTTTCCAGCCCTTTGTAAGGTCGACTCTCATGAAACTTCTCCAGGGTCATCGCTCTGCTGCGTATGACTTGTGTTTCAAAATCTGGCAAAAATTCAGCGTGGTTTTTCTCTAAAACTCTGAAGGTTCTGCTAGAAATAGTTTGGGATTGAATTGTTTAGTCTTTGGAAGTTCCCTTCATGTATTTTGTTCCTATTTGATTATAGTCATTTGGGATATTTTGGAAAATTATTCATAGAGATTTGATTGGTGAAAATCTGGCTTGAGCTTGCAAAGGTCACACTAGGCGACTATATGGACGTTTGTGTGAAACTTTGATGTTTTGAAGAAGTTTTTAGTGGAATATTGGGTAGATCTTGCTATGGTGAAGTGTTAACATGTTAGTATTCAAGTTAGGTTTGGATTTATTGAATCTTAATAATTTTTATTAGTAGTTTTGCTAGATTTTGGAAAGCTAGAAACCAGAAGATTCAAAATAGTTTCTATTTTGGTGAAGTTGTAATCTTTTGTTATGAAAACATATGATGCTCTTAAGGATTTCATCTATGTATTGAAGTTGTAATCTTTTTTATTGAATATTGAAGAAGGGAGTTTGACTTTTTTTGTGAAATGTATATTTTTATGTCTTAGCATGATTTTAGAACATAAGATATGATTTTTAAGTGTTGCAAAAATCGGTTTAAGTATGAAGTTTTGAAGGTTGGTTGAATTACAAAAAAAGATCGGTTTATATGAATCGGCCAAGGTGTATTTCATATAGTAGTTTTGTGTTTTAAGTTTTAATGATTAGATATTTGGATATAAGACAAAATTTACATAAATGTTTGGTAAGATTTAGAGTTAGTATGCAAAATCCTTATTTTAGAGGCAAAATTATAATTTCCTATAAGTAGAGGGATAACTTTACAATTTAGCCATAAGTTAGTGAATTTTTATGTTTTTAGGTACTTAGTGAGATTTTCTAACACATAGAAATATCTCATTTCGGTTCACACCTTTTCATGCTACGCTTTCACTTTACTCGAAAAATCTGTAAGTTAGCTTCTAACTTACTCTAAGGATATTTTTGTATGTGTAGTGGCAAGACTGCCATTTTTATATTCAGGTCACTATGCTTATTGTAATTGTTATGATATGCCATGCCATGTCATCAATTATCTATTACATATTTAACTCTTCCACGTTTATCTATTACATATCCTGAATGCCATATCGTTGTTAAGGCCATCAACGGAATTAAATCCCTTTGGAAGTCTTTTGGAAGTCTTTTGGAAGTCTATTGTATGTTGCTTCGTCATACCACGAGCTATAGTCTCAAATATCGAGCAACAATTTGATCGCAACTAGTACAGAGACTGGTGTACGGAGCTGCAAAACAAAGTCCAGTATTCTTTCCCTTCCACACGATCCTCAAGCTAATGGACAGCTGAAAGTGTCAAACAATGTTGCGTTCCACAAGTAAAACTCATCCATTCATTTATTGTTTTTAAATTGATAAAATAAGAGACTTTTAAAAAATATGTAGTCGAGCCAAGTCAAGTTGACCTGAACACGATAAAGCACTCGACTTGACTGCATGAGCGTGACCATCGAGTCGAGCTTAGGTGATTTTTCTACAAATCGAGTTAAGTTGGAGCTGAATTTAGAACATATGGATCACAACTATTAGACATTCGAACCAAGTAATTTGGACAACCTCAGTTTACTCAAACTCGTTTTGATTACAGCTTTATCTAGATCATGTGGTTTAGCTTTGCTGGGATTTTTTAGCATCTTTATAATTATATCAAGGGTATGCCCTCGTGATATTGTATTTGATTTTTCTTGACATACCAAGCCAAAATAGCATACAAAGTGGAATAAAATCACATCCACACCATGATTCTCATTGTACATGAACAACGCCATATGGATTTTCGATTATGCATTCTCAACCCAGTGATATAAAAGGTCCAAATTTATGCCAAACCCCCAACTGAGATGTAACCTCTCACAAACTTGCAAATTTCATCTATATTTTATAATTTAAAAAAAAAAAAAAAAAAGGTTATAAGAATGAGAACTACAACTTGATTCCAAAACAATGATGAATTAGTAACAGAGAAAACCAAGGCCTTGTTGTTTTTTGCTTATCAAAAAGCTCTAATCATGCGCGCTTGTCTCTTTCTTTAACAAGGATGACAAAATTTCTTTAGTTATTGGAACCGACTTTTGAAAATTTAGTCTCATGGTACATAATTTCAATAACTGTCATTATAATCAACCTTTGATAAAATCAAAACCCACAAACCTAACGTTACTCCCTGTGTCACCATCATATCCACCATAATCAAACACGCCTTCCCTCCACTTGCTAGCTTTTAATAACACCATAAATTTCATCTGACTTATTTAGACAGAAAGAAAGCGACTGACAAATCCTGACTTTAAAGTTGGATTGACTGGTTCACTCGGCAAAGCATTTTCAATAATTTAGCCATAAATCCATCACATATTTAGTTATTAGATCTTAAAATATCATCGCAATGGATTAATTAAAATTTAAATTTTTAAACTTTAGCTATATTGAACATCAAAATTATTTGCTAATGTACTAGTTACTGTAGATACACAAAATGTATATTTTATTATATATTTCTCTTTCTTCTTTCTCCAATCAACTAGTAAATTAATCCATAATTTAATTAGAATATGATTACTAATTAACATATAATAGGTAAAAATATGATAATTAAATAAATTAAAAATTAGAATAATTAAATATTTTTTTAATTATTAATTACTCATTACTATATAATGAATAAATGGATAATTCAATGTGGGAATTTGATGTGAATAGCCAAAGTCAAATTCATCTTATATTATTTGATTGTTATATAATGAAAAACTAGTTATTTCAATGTGTGAACTTATCTAAATGGAAAACCGAAAGTCAAATTTCTCACATTCATCAAAAATGTCATTTAACTTTGACTAATCTATTGATGATGCTCTTAGTTGGTAGAGATTTCTGGTTATTCATGGTTGTAGAGATTTTGGTTCTCAATGGTTGGTTTGATTTGGATAATGGATGTTTCTATCTAATTTTATTTATTGTTTGGGTATTTTAGTCCGTTTGGATATATGGCAATGACATTTTAACCCAACCTTGAAATTGTAGTAGGTGCACTAGATGAAATTAATATTTGTAGATGGGGATTTCTCATTTAAGTCCAATATGGGATATGTAGAGGGGCACTTTGGTCCAAGCCATACATAAATTCTTAGTGGGTAAACTCTAAACTCGCTCTAGATTGATAAAACCAATAAATAAATAATAATATTATTATTAATTTAAGAACTAAAAAATTGCTTAATCCCGTTAAAAATGATACAGCTATTTCAAGTTGCAAAGTCATAACCCATGAAACAAAAAACCCAACTCAGCAACTATTAATAAAATCTATCTTTATGGAATAATCTAAGACTTCTAGTATGAAACATGGCCATGGAGTTGGAAGATTGTATATAGAGCTTAGAGCTTTCCTTTGATATACTTCGAAGAAATGATAGTTGTAGTCGTAAGTGTTCAAGTGTTATGTAATCACTTTAAAAAACAGTGAATAAATACGAAATATACATAAGAAAAAAAAATTAACTTTTTAATAGTAAATCTCATTATTTTTCAAAACGACTGCACGACGCTTGCATATTCCATGACTATATATAACATTACTCATAGAAAATTGCACTACAGTAAACCAAAAAACAGGCACTCGAATTTGAGAATCACCCGGCAACAGGCCATGAAACATCCATGGAAATATCTGTAGATCATCGTAAAATGAAAACTCATTGGTGAACATATTTTTCCTTTACAAGTTTTGGCATTTCACAATTAATGGAATCAAATCAACATATTTTGTTAATTTATATTCCGGGATAAAGAAAAGAAACAAGAAAGTAACAGCAAATACATAATGCCAATTGCAATCTAAAATGCAAAGGAGAAGCTTTAAAAACAGAGCATTCATTTATTTTGCCCTGATCTCAATCCCTTGGACAATGAGACCACCCTTCCAGTGACCTCCTTTCAACTCCAAAACACTCATTTCCAACTCCCCATTTTCTTCTCCATTGAAGAACTCACCCAGCCCGATCTCCAACCAGCCATCACCTCTCTCCTTTGGATACTCGGCATTGTCGCTTTCTCGGGGCTGTGGTGCTTGAAACCCCAAAATGCGGGCACGGTTAAAAATGCCAATTCCCCGCCTTCGGAAAATCTGGGAATGCAGGCTTCGTCCTCTTTCTGTATCCAAATAGACCATCCGCTTATGAAGCTCGGCTCCAACAAGTCCAACAGCAACCTCAACAGGTTGATAATTGAATCCATATAACTCTGTAGTTGTCTTGAACACAAGGTAAGTTGCATATAATGTGGCTGGGGACAGCATACAAGTACTGATCTTGCCGCGGATTTCCAGCCAACACACGCTGAGTAGCTCAGCCACCTCTGGGAACCTGTTTGTGCATGCAGATGAAATCAGAAAAAACCACAGAAATCGTTAAGAATATCAGGGAAAAAGAAAGAGGTGATGAGACAGACCTGGCGTCAGGTAAAGAAGTCCATCTCCAATACATAGGAGTCTCAATCCAGATAATCACGAGCTCCTTTGGGGATAGCATGAAACATTTCTTTCCACTCCTTTCCTCCAAGAAAAAGCTCTGAGTTAAACAGCAATTACACAATCAGATTGGTAATTAAAATACAAAAAGGTTATGTCCAAGAGGAGTTTCATTTACTGAAACATCTATTCGTAGCGGCTGCTTCCATGCTGATAAGCTTATATATATACAACACGGTACCAAACTAAATGTAGGTGTTTTCAACTTTTATGTGATGGGAAGAGTATACTATCAATCCTTCAACAACAATTCTTATACACTTTGCAATCATAACCATCGGAAGTGAGATATTCCGCCCTCCAATTACTCAAAGGATAGTTGTAATATGCATGCAATGTGCTAATTTTGGACACAACGAGAAGACGACGATATATCAAAAATAAATCAGAAGACGACGAAAAAGACCCAACTTGCAATGCGGAAGGAATACAGAACGTTTTACCTTTAGAAATCGAAAAAATTCACAAAAATATGAAATACGCTTATAAATCTAAATAAAATAACCATCCGACAACATATCGACGTTATGTATAGAGAAGAAACTTAAGATTTAAAACGATAAGAAACTAGGTTGCGCTTGGGGCAGTGAAATCATATACCTTTTTGCCGTCGTCGATGAGGAGAGGGTGGTCGCAGAGGCGGACATATAGCTCTTTCTTGGAAGAGAAAGGAGTGAAGAAGAATCAGCGGAGCGGGAGATTATACTCTGGCACTCGGGTGGGAGGAACCGGTCCCAGACGGCGTCAGAATCGGCGGCCGACCTGAAAGTGGTGGAAACGGATGCCGATCGGCAGGCATCCAGAGGACTGGTGAACGACAGCACGTTGGCTACGCAACCTTCAGGTAAAACGTCGAACAAGCCCACCGCCCCAGTCTCTGCTGTTGCCATCTCGATCAGAACAAAGCAAAATGGCTGTAGCCTGAAGAGTCCGGACTTTTCTGTTCTCTGTCTCTCTGTTGGCGTTATACATAGAGAGAGAGAGAGTGGGATTAGCAGATAAGGCTCGGAACCATTGGATCGGGGAAGTTCGAACAAAAAAAATCTACATAATTTTTTACTATTCAAACCATTACTACCCACCACATTTTATTTATTTATTTATTTTATTAAATATTTAGTATATAAATAATAAATAAAAAAATTAGATTAATTTAAAAAAACTTAAAAACATATTTAAATATCTAAAAATTTGAAAAAATATAATGTGTAGAAGTTGAAAAGATTATATAACATTGCTCTTTTATAAATCTTTTAAAAAATATTCTCACATCTTATAAAAAAATTATAAATATAATATAAAAATAAATAGTAATTAATGTACAATATTTATTATATATTAAAATCGAGAAAGACTATTTTTTCTTCCCACGGAACATTCTTAGTTAACATTATGAACTAATTTACAAGACATCAAAACAAACATAATAAAGACTGCACATGTTGGTTTCAACAATTATTTTGTGTATTCATCTTGAGTTGAATAATGATGAGGCGTGGAATTATGGGGTTATGGACATGAGATAGAAAAGGGGAAAAGAAAGGCGATATGAGCCGCACGTTAAGGAGCCGAAAAGAGTAGGAAAGGTGTGTGACGTGACGGAACAGGCAAGGAAACCTGGTCGGCAGCTGCTGCATCGCACTAATCACGCGGTTCCACCACCAGCTCTTAGAGTAATCTCTGCAGATGTCAGGCCTCCGAAACCTGTTGACGAGGATCTCTGATTCTCTACAAAATCCCTCCCGAGCTCCATACTTCCAAGCAGGCGTGTTCCCATTTCAACTACTATTTATATTGCCAGTAGTTTTATTATGCACACATGAGTGGCGGTGTACATAAACCAGCCGGACCGATTGTTGGAGTACGAAATTGGCTGAAATCGACAAAGAACTGTTTGGCAGGCAAGAGAAATTTGTTGGGAGAAATACTACAAACAGCGGAAATAATTTCCTCCCACTTTGTGTGAATCTGTTATGAAGTAATTTGATAGAGAATAATCTATAATAATATCACATACACACAAAGAGCCAAGAATTTTTACGTGGAAAACCCTTCAAAGCAAAGGGAAAAACCACGGGACCTAATCCAGTTAAATCTTCCACTATCAACAATAATGGGTACACAAGTGTTCTCTCTAGATAACACTAGAGGCATACAATCAACAATGATCTCAAGAAAAACTTTCTTGGCAACCAAACAAGTGATAAAAGAGATTTCACCCAAAAATTGTGTTACTGTTCACGATCTCGAACACTACAAAAAACTGCTCCAAATCCGATCTCCACCGTTCAGATTATATAGCCTTGAGTTGTGAACGTACCTGCAAAATTTCAGCTCAATCGGACCACAGACGACTCCGATCAAAGCTCTTGATTGAAGCTGGACGGACTGCACTGTTTTTGACAGCCTCCTCTTCTCCTTCTTCTTCTCTCTCGGTTTTTCTCTCTTTTCTCACTTATGTGACTGTTGGATGCAGGTCTTAGGTTTTTACTAAAACCTAATTAAGTTGGGCCAAAGGCCTCTCTCTCCATGTGGGCTTAATGAACCCACATGGGCCATCCTCCATATAGGAGGGAACCCACACAACAAATCTCCCCCTTTCCGACTATGTGGAGGGACTCACCATACCTGCTTTTGCTTTGCATACTTCTAGTTTTTGCATAGGTAGTGGTTTTGTCATCATATCTGACCCATTATCATCAGTATGGATTTTTTCAATCTGTAACAACTTCATATCCAATGCATTACAAATCCAGTGATACCTCACATCAATATGCTTGGATCTTGAATGAAAGGTTGAGTTCTTACTGAGATGGATGGCACTCTGACTGTCACAATAGAGAATATACTTCTCTTGTTTCTGACCCAGTTCTTCTAAGAACTTCTTCATCCATATCAACTCTTTGCTTGCTTCAGTTATGGCAATATACTCAGCTTCTGTGGTAGACAAAGCAACACATTTCTGTAGTTTGGATTGCCATGACACAGCTCCCCCTGAATAAGTAACCAAATACCCTGAAGTGGACTTTCTGGAATCAATGTCACCAGCCATATCTGCATCTGTAAACCCTTCAAGTATAGGTTCACCATTTCCAAAGCACAAACATACCTTAGAAGTACCTCTGAGGTATCTCAAAATCCACTTAACTGCATTCCAATGCTCTTTCCCTGGATTTGAGAGAAAGCGACTGACTACTCCAACTGCATGAGCTATATCTGGTCTTGTGCATACCATTGCATACATCAAACTACCCACTGCTGAGGCATATGGGACTCTTGCCATATCTTCCTTCTCTCTTGTTGTGGAAGGACTTTGTTTCGTGCTCAACTTGAAATGAGTAGCAAGAGGAGAGCTAACTGTCTTAGCTTTATTCATATTGAATCTGTTGAGTACTTTTTCAATATATCGCTCATGTGACATGCGCAACTTCTTCTCTTTTCTATCTCGGTAAATTCGAATACCAAGAATTTGCTTTGCTGGCCCCAAATCCTTCATAGCAAAGGACTGATTTAACTGTTTCTTCAGATTTTCAATTCTTGAAGAATTCCTGCCAATAATCAACATGTCATCAACATAAAGCAGTAATATTATGAAGTCATCATCACAAAATTTCTGCACAAATACACAATGATCAGAGGTGGTCTTCTTATAGCCTTGCTCTTCCATGACTGACTCAAATTTCTTATACCATTGCCTGGGCGCCAGCTTTAAACCATATAAACTTTTCTTTAGTCGACACACATAATCTTCTTTGTCTTTCACCCTGAAACCCTCTGGTTGCTCCATATAAATCTCTTCCTCTAAATCACCATGTAGGAAGGCAGTTTTCACATCCATCTGTTCAATTTCTAAGTATAGGCTAGCTGCTAAACCAAGAACCACACGGATGGAGGACATCTTTACAACTGGAGAGAAGATCTCATCAAAGTCGATACCTTTTCGTTGACTAAATCCCTTAACAACAAGTCTAGCTTTGTGTCGTGGTCGGGAAGTGTGTTCATCTTGCTTCAATCTATAAACCCACTTGTTCTTCAAAGCTCTTTTGCCTTTGGGCAACTCTACCAGTTCAAAAGTGTGATTGTCATACAATGACTGCATCTCATCTTGCATAGCATCAACCCACTCTGCCTTGTGTTCGTCTTCCATGGCTTCTGCATAACACTCGGGCTCTCCCTCATCTGTCATTAACACATACTCTTCTGTAGAATACCGAGTGGAAGGATGTCGGTCTCTGATAGACCTCCTGAGTGGAACATCTGGTAGCATTTCTGATTCTGGCAACTGATCAAGGGTCTCATTCTGTAAAGGAGCATCTGCATCACTAGGACTCTGTTGGTTATCTTGAGTAGCATGTTCAACCTGCGCTGGCAAATCTGTCAATGGCACTGGCTCCAATTCAATCGAACCATCATTGCACCTGATCACTGCTTTATCTGTCTTCTCAATATCTTGTATGGTTTGATCTTCAATAAACACAACATCTCGGCTTCTCACTAGTTTCTTATCAACTGGAACATATAATCTGTACCCAAACTCATCTAGGCCATAACCTAGAAAGATACACTGTTGGGTTTTCACATCGAGCTTAGACCTCTCATCCTTTGGAATATGCACAAATGCTTTACAACCAAAGACACGTAAGTAATCATAGGTAACATTCTTACCAGTCCAAACTCTGTCTGGTACATCAAACTGAAGTGGAACACATGGTGTCATATTAAGAACATGTACAGCTGTATTCAAAGCCTCACCCCAAAAAGATCCAGGCAATTGTGCCTGTGAAAGTAAACATCTCACTCTCTCAATCAGTGTTCTATTCATCCTCTCAGCTAAACCATTCAACTGAGGAGTCTTCGGAGGTGTCTTTTGATGCCGAATACCTTGCTGTCTGCAATAATCATCAAATGGGCCTGAATACTCTCCCCCGTTATCAGTTCGGATGCACTTCAGTTTCTTTCCAGTCTGCCTCTCAACTAAGGCCTGAAACTGTTTAAACATTTCCAATACTTGATCATTTCTTTTCAAGGTATAAACCCAAGACTTTCCTGAATGATCATCTATAAAAGTCACAAAATACAAAGAACCGCCCAGTGTTCTTGTCTTCATAGGACCACAAACATCTGAATGAACTAGATCAAGTATACCTGACTTTCTTGAAGGAGGAGAACTTTTGAAGGAGACTCTATTTTGCTTCCCTGCCAAACAGTGAGTACACTTTTCCAGAGATGCACACTTCATTCCAGACAGAAAGTTCTTCTTAGCCAGTATTGCCAAGCCTTTCTCACTCATGTGGGCAAGTCTCTTATGCCACAATTGTACTGTGTGCTCATTCTCCATAACATTAATAATGCTACTAGAGAGCCTTGCTTGTAGCATGTACAGATTTGAAACCTTCTTACCTCGAGCTATAACCATAGCACCCCTTGTAAGTTTCCATTGCCCATTACAAAAAGTGTTGCAATACCCTTCATCATCAAGTTTACTTGTAGAAATCAAGTTCAAACGAATATCAGGAATGTGCTTTACATCTCTAAGAACAAGCACTGTGTTGTTATTAGTTTCCAGGCACACATCTCCAATGCCAGTAATTTTAGCCAAGCCACCATTGCCCATCTTTACTGTGCCAAAATCACCGGGTACATAGTTTGTGAAGAGATCTTTTCGGGATGTAGCATGAATTGAGGTACCACTATCAATCACCCAGCTAGTTTCATTAGAAACAGTGTTTACAACATCATTATCATTATAAACAATGAAGAAGTCTCCCGTAGTAGTGGTGGCAACTTGATCATCCTTCTTTTCATCAACATCCTTCTTCTCATTCCCTTTCTCTTTGTTTTCTCTCTTCAATTTTCTGCAATATTTCTTGATATGCCCTTTCATGCCACAATGATAGCACTCAACATTAGCAAACTTGTTTGACTTGCTTCTGCCTTTATCTCTGTTCTTCGGACCTCTACTTTTACTTCTCCCCCTCTTTTCTGTAACCAAGACCTCTGACTGCGAAGAAGAACCCTGTGATTTTCTTCTCATCTCTTCATTCAGAACACTGCTTTTAGCCAGATCCATATTGATTACACCATCTGGGGCTGAGTTAGATAATGACATTCTAAAGGTCTCCCAAGAGTCCGGCAATGTACCAAGCAAACACAAACCCTGTACCTCATCATCAAACTTGATACCCATTCCAGCCAATTGATTAATTATTCCTTGGAATGTGTTCAAGTGATCTGTCAACGGAGTTCCATCTTGATATCTCAAAGATATCAAATGTTTGATCAGATACATTTTATTGTTTCCAGTCTTTTGAGCATATAACTGTTCAAGTTTATTCCAGAGTGTACGTGCATGTGTCTCCCCACTAATATGGTTCAAAACATTATCATCTACCCACTGTCTGATGTACCCACAAACTTGTCTATGTTGCAAAGTCCATTCTTCATCAGATTTATTTTCAGGCTTCTCACTAGCAAACACCGGTAAATGAAACTGCTTCACAAATAAAAGATCTTCCATTTTTCCTTTCCATATGTGATAATTAGAACCATTCAAAGTAACCATTCTACTCAAATTAGCTTCCATTATTCAACACAAAGTATTGAGCGGCTATAACCCCGCTCTGATACCACTTTGTTGGGAGAAATACTACAAACAGCGGAAATAATTTCCTCCCACTTTGTGTGAATCTGTTAGGAAGTAATTTGATAGAGAATAATCTATAATAATATCACACACACACAAAGAGCCAAGAATTTTTACGTGGAAAACCCTTCAAAGTAAAGGGAAAAACCACGGGACCTAATCCAGTTAAATCTTCCACTATCAACAATAATGGGTACACAAGTGTTCTCTCTAGATAACACTAGAGGCATACAATCAACAATGATCTCAAGAAAAACTTTCTTGGCAACCAAACAAGTGATAAAAGAGATTTCACCCAAAAACTGTGTTACTGTTCACGATCTCGAACACTACAAAAAAACTGCTCCAAATCCGATCTCCACTATTCAGATTATATAGCCTTGAGTTGTGAACGTACCTGCAAAATTTCAGCTCAATCGGACCACAGACGACTCTGATCAAAGCTCTTGATTGAAGCTGGACGGACTGCACTGTTTTTGACAGCCTCCTCTTCTCCTTCTTCTTCTCTCTCGGTTTTTCTCTCTTTTCTCACTTATATGACTGTTGGATGCAGGTCTTAGGTTTTTACTAAAACCTAATTAAGTTGGGCCAAAGGCCTCTCTCTCCATGTGGGCTTAATGAACCCACATGGGCCATCCTCCATATAGGAGGGAACCCACACAACAAAATTGAGAGAAAATCGATATCTTCGATTCGACACCAGTTTGAACTCCTGGGACACCGTTGAGCTGGTCAATCCAATCTATTTTTATATATATATTTAATATATATATAAAACGACATCATTATACTTAAAAAATATAATAGCATGATGGTACCGTTTCAAAATGAATTAATAATTCTCTATTTTAAAAAAAAATAATAATAAAATAATATTATTTTATTATTATTTTATTTTAAAGATGTATAATTCAATATAAAAAATTTTCTTAATATACAAAATCAATCTCTAAGAAATAAGAGTTTGTATATACATATAACGAAACTAATACTAATGCTCTAAGTACTCCTACTTGTTTGGAATCTACTATTCTATCCCTCTTTATTTCATATTTACATGTTGTCCCTTGATAGTTTCCTTTACAATTTACAATTGTAGTCTTTCATATTTAATATTTGCTATTATGCCCCTAGTTGTTAATAATTTACAATTGCTCCCAATCGTTTTTACAATTACAGTCTTGTCCCTATTTTTTTCTAATCCCCTTTATCCCCGGTTTTACACAATTTTTTTCCTATAATTACATTTCTACCACTTTTGAATTTTGAGATTTTAACAAATTTTCTAGCCGACCTAGTGACCCCCCTTTCTCCGTTAAAAAGGCTCCCCGACTCATTTTATTTCTTTCATTCCCTTTTTAAGAATTACAAAGCCTTATACCACATATTTTCATTTATCATTTTTGATATTCTATTTAAACAAAGACATATTTAAATATTAAGGTACAAGAGTAAAAATAAAAAATTATATATTGGTAAGATAAATGTGTATGGTGTAAGATTTTCATATAAAATTTCTCTTCTTCTATCTATAGGTATCATCACTAGCTCAAATTCTTGGCAAGTGGTATTAGCCCCCACTTAGACTCCAAAATGGCTAACGTATAAGTCCTATTTGATTGTTGGTCGCAAGCTTATTAGTATCTTACACTTAATTTATATTCTCTTTTATCTTTTACCAATTGGCCATATCTCCACCCATTAGTCATTTGGGCTGCTAAACGTATCACCTCACATACTTAGCCTCTGTAAAGCTAATTAGGATGTTCTCCACTCCACTTGACCATGAGTTGTGTGTTGCCAAGTGTATCGCACCCACTAATTAGGATGTTCTCCACTCCAATATCACTATCCCAAAAGGTAATTTTGTCTCAAAAAATATCTTTTGGGACGAACATTTGCTGGATCAACGGCCATTTTTTTTTTGGGACGACTAAATTTCGTCCTAGAAAGGAGTTTGAACACCAACAAAAAACATTCGAACGTATATTGTATGTTTGAGCATATCCTACATGAGTGGTCGATCGATACTAGTCCGTTTGACTAAATAGACAAGAGGGAACATTCAAACAAACAAATTAAAAATCGAACATAAATTATATTTTTATAATTTTATGGATTGAGTAAGATGTTCGAACGTATAATGAAAGGATCGAGCAATTTACTAGTTAACAGTCGTTCAAACGATTTATTGTGATGTTCGAATAGTTGTTTCCGATGTATCATGTTCGAACGTTTCATGGACATTCGAATGGTTAATATTTTATTTTAACAAAAAATTAAAAAAATAGTCATAATTAAATAATATTTAAAAATATATATTACAAATTGTTCAATATAAATAAAACTAGTCATAAGTCCGAACTAAATAAATAAAATATTAATAATACTAATAACGTCATCCGTACAGAACTTTATAATTACATCCTAAAATCTATGCAAAATGCAAAAATTTGTTGCTTGGAAGCCAAACTGTGGGTAAGCATTTGCATTTGGAGTTGCATATCTCTCCTGAACGCTTCTTGTTGTTTTTCTTGTTGTTTCATGTGCATCTCCATGTCTGCTTGTTTCGCGAATTGAACCTCTAACTCATGCTATCTTGCAGTCAATTTTTCGATCATGGAATTCACATTCTCTAACAATATAGAGGTACTTGACATTGAGGAAGAGCTAGAAGGCTTTACATAGTGATCAAACCTCTCAAATATCCTGAACGTTGATCCAAAACTTGTGTTAAAATTTCAGCACATAGAGCAATCATTTTATCCGACACACAGCATAAATAATTAACATCAACACAAATATTTAAATATGTTTAATTAAAACAAAATTTAATACTTACATAGTTTTCACGAGCATCAGGATGAGTTTACTCTCCATTACGATCAGTATGTGATGCAGCATATAATTTTGTCAGATCATAATTGATGTCTGACTCTTATATAAGAGACATTGTTAAGATATAAAGTCAATATTAAAATTAGTACCTCCAAAAAACAAACTATATAGAATAAAAAAAGTAAAAAGCATATTACCAATTTGATAGAGAGGCGATAGAAAGATATTGAGTCTGCATAATGATGAATCTTCAATTTCTATCTATTTATTTTGTTTATAGAACTTCGTTCTTACATAGAAGTTGTAAATACTAGTAAGTAAAAATTATAAATAGGACACGTAAGGAATTCATTTAATTTACTTTATATGATGGATCCTCAAACATCTCACAAAAGTTTTTCCAACCGGAAGGTCAGATATCCTGAAAAGGATTCTAGCGTGCATCTTACTTGTTCTTGTACTTATTATAATGCTCATGACACCTCGTCTTATACTTGCGGAATGCATTACACATAAGTTTATCAACAGTCTTACGTTCCTTTCTCCAACCAAAATTTAGTTCGAAGTCATCCTTGAGAAAATATATTCACAGATATTATCAATTAAAATATTAATTAATATAAATTCATTATTTGAATATTACTTACCAAACAACGATTCTTTATAAGCTCTTTTACATCTTCCGGGACTTTATACTATGAACTCATTGCCAAATGTGCATAAGTCCGTATAAGAGCACCCACATGCAATACAAACCAAGCTGCTTGTTGTCCATCGCCTTCGGTATGTTTGTCATGAATGTTAACTACGATCTTACCCACTTTATGATATTTCTCCAATGTCACGCCTCTAGTAGTGCCTCGACCTTAACGGAATTGTACTGTTAACTCTATAAAATATTTAGTTATTTATCTTGTATCAATTATCAATTATCTTAATTGAAAAAAATGAGTGTTAGATTAAATATTTACCTTGTTCTGAAGAGTAAGTCTCTAGTGGTGAATCAGACAGAGAGCTAGGAACTTTCTTCCTCTTCGGTGGCATAATTTCAAGATACTGTGTAATGTGAACACAAAACCAATCAATCATCTGTATAAGTTTCATTTGTAGATTCACTCTTATCATCTGTAGATACTTCAGATGACTTAACATTTTGCTCAGCTATCGGATTAACAATTTCAGTCTCAATATCTTCCCTATGTAATGAGATCATCTCATACTGGTTCAAATCCACAAATAAGTTTAAGATGGGTTGACTTTTTTGGTATGCTTCTTGATTAATGGGATCATCTTTTTCATCTTGTCCCTCTGCCTTAGGGATAACGTCATATATATTTCTTGAAAAAAAATTTTGTACTACTCGCCATTCATTTCCTAACTCAGAATTGTCTAAATAGAATACTTGAGATACTTGGGAAGCCAAAATAAAAAGATAATCTTCATATCATTTTTTTGATATATTAATACTCAAAAAATATTCATCATGGAGTTTTCCCCTTCGATGATTGCTTAAATCCCACCAATCACACTTAAATAGATACATCACAAGCTCCTTCAAATATCTCATTCCAATTATATCGACAATAGCCTCATAGAAATCAACGTTGTCTCCGTCATGACTTCCATCGACTAGGACACCACTATTTTGTGTTTTCCTATAGTGTTCTCGATTCATTGTGTGATACTTATTTCTTTGAGAAATACATGCAAAATATCATGCAACATATCTTGAAGGGCGACGCGCCAGTGCGTACAGTTCGTCTGATTTATTGTTTGGATTACCCGCATCCAATGTATTTTTTAATTTAGTGCAAACTTGTATTTGTAATGTCATTACCTATCGTTCAAACAATTTCAGGAACTCTTTTTCATGTTTCTGGTCTATATCATTTACTCTCAGTTCTTTGAGTACATTAATATGATCACTGAAATTAAGCATTACAAAAAAAATTATAATCATATAATTTTCTAAAGTAAATTACAATATTAATTAACAAATAATTTGAACTTACTTCAAGTGGTTCTCTATCTTAAGGCAATTGTTTAGTACGTACCACTGAGCTTTCTAGACCACTCTTCCACATAAATCATAACTACGCTCTGCACCAAATAGACTTACTTGTTGGAAATACATAGAAAATCCGTTTTATTGTCTTACATGATCAACATCAAAGTTTCTTTTCGGCCGATCAAATCTCATGTCAGTGCCTTGGAAGTATTTGGAACAAAATGTATAATACTCATCATCAATATATGTTTATGCAATTGATCTTTCTGGGTGAGCCGTGTTACCCACTATGCGTTTCAATTTCTTTAAGAAAATGGGATACATCCATCTATACTGAACTGGTTCTGTGAGTCGAACCTTATATGGCAAATGAACTGGCTAAGTGAACCATAACGTCAAAGAATGACAGTGGGTAAATACTTTCCAGCTTCCACAATATTATAACAATTTCTCATTTCATACGATCCAAATATTCTACATTCAAGATTCTAGCACATGAGTTTTTAAAAATTGCACCCAACTGAGTCAAAGCCACCTGCATATCTCTCGTCAAATACCCATGGATAGCAACATGCAAGATATGATGTAAAAATACATGACAATCATGACTTTTTAGTCCAGTCATTTGTTTGCACACACCTTATTAGATTTGAGGCATACCCGTCCGGTAATTTAATCTTCATCAGTCACTCACAAAATGTAGCTCTTTCATTCCTCGACAACGTATACCATCCAATTGGCATATAGACAGATGAACCACTCTGTTACAAGTGCATTTCTGATCTTATTCCAACCGCTTCAGATCTTTCCATGAGTTTATATTATCCTTCATTTTGCCTTCAATTGACATCAATATTCTCAACACAGACTCGCAAATATTTTTCTCAATATACATAACATTGGGATTATGCCGCAATTTTAACATCAACCAATAGGGGAGTTCGAAAAATATACTCTTATTTGTCCAATTCAACTAATTTGCATTTTGTTTCCTCTTTTATTATTTTTTACCAAAATCATTAGTTCTGACATCTGTAAATTGTGCAAGTATATCCTTGCCAAAAAAATATGGTGGAGGGTGCTCCCATTCAACATTGCCATCAAACATCCTAACATTCCCACGCCATCTATGGTTACTACGTAAAAATCGACGATGACCCATGAAGTATAGTTTCCTCCCAGACGTAAGTCATTCAGATTGAGTATATTTGTTACAAGTCGGAAGCCATTCCCCTTAGTAACAAGTTTTCATAAGCAGAAAAATCATTTATTGTTCATAACATGGCAACATACATCTTGAATGACTTGCTGTTGATGAATCAAATGTTAGGACCTCATTCTCCTACAAATATTTCAATTATACAATAAGTGGCCTTAAGTATTTGTCTATATCATTTTTCGGTGATCTCGAACCTGGAATAAACAAACTCATTATGAAACATAGATGTACATGACATCTTGCAGTGCCTTCTACATCCTGGATATAACTCAAGCTGTGAATCATTCCATAACCATGTAAAAGTGTCATGGCCCAAATCATTTGAATTTGATATGTCCGCATCACCTTCATTCATAAACATTCCTGCACCAATGTCACCCAACATTTACTTCATATCCTCTTCGTATTTATCACTAACTACCTCTGGATGTACATCTTCATTAATGTCTTTTTTTTTCATGTTGAGATTCGAATGATGTTGGATATGGTTCTCCTTGTAAGACCCAATCAGTATAACTTTGGTCAATACGTTTGACAAACAAATACTCTCTCACAAAGTCTAGCTTATGAGAATGTAAATTTTTGCATTGTCGGCATGGACATCTAATAAGACCATCACTATCAACCGTACATGATGCGAATTCTAAAAATTTATACTTTCAGCATATATATTGTAATTTTCATCCAACCGATTTCTAACTCGCATCCAACTCTTATCGATGTCTTATACCCTATTACAAACAGTCACGTGCATTAACAAGCAAGCATTTATCTAACATATTGTACAATTTTTTCCTTTCATTGGATAATTGGTTTTATCCCATTCGAGGTTGTAAGATCATAATCACTAACCTACCAACTATTATCTTTCACATCTAACAAAATTTCAGTAGCATCGGGATAGTTCTCCAAATAAGCTTGTTTGATTATGTGCACGGACGAGTAATACGTCGATGACCATAACTGAAACTACATATCCAAAGAATAATATTGGAAGACTCTACCAAAGTCATGATGTCGGATGTAACAAATATAAATCGATTATTTGTGAAAATGATCTTACAATCCCAAACTGTCCACTCTAGAATATTCAAGAGTTATCAATTAACTGTTCAACAGGATTGATAACTCTCGAACAGGTCTAATGGTTGTTTCGATGTGACATAAAAGATACAATAATATCATATAACAATAATGTAATACAATCATACAATACAACAAAATGTATTTTAAGTATTATGTATTTTTATTATTGTTTTATACTATTTTCATATAAAATATTTAGTACATTTTAAGAATATTCCCATTCTAACTATTCTAATTAAATATGTTAAGATTTTTTTAGTATTTGTTTTACTATTATTATGTCTAGTATTTTTTAAGTATTATTTATAATTTAAGTATTATTTATTTTTTAAGTATTAATTATAAAGTTTTTCATTCCTTATTTTTTATACTATTCTTATTTTAATTATTATGTATTTTTACTATTGTTTTGTATTATTTTCATACTAAATATGAAGTATTTTTAAGAATATTCTCATTCTAACTATTCTAATTAAATATGTTAAGATTTTTTTAATATTTTTTTCACTATTATTATGTCTAGTATTGTTTAAGTATTATTTATAATTTAAGTATTAATTATAATTGTTTCATTAATTATATTTTTATACTATTCTTATTTTAAATATTATGTATTTTTACTATTGTTTTATTTTATTTTCATATTAAGTACTAAGTGTTTTTTAAGAATATTCTGATTCTAACTATTCTAATTAAATATGTTAAGAGTTTTTTAATATTTACTTTTACTACTATTATGTCTAGTATTTTTTAAGTATTATTTTTAAGTTAAGGATTATTTTCACGCTAGGCTTTCACTTTACTAGAAAAATCTATAAGTTAGCTTCTAAGTTACTCTTGAGCTCATCTCAAAATTTAAAATATTATGTTTTATTATTATTATTGTTTTGAGATTTGTTGAATTATTTATTATATTTTGTATGAGGATTTGAAAAATGTGTAATGATGAGATGAGATGAGATGAGATGAGAATTTTATGTTTCATCTTGACATCCAAACCTGCCCTAAGGATATTTATGTATGAGTAGTGGTAAGACTGCTATTTTTATATTCATGTCACTATGCTTACTGTAATTATTATGATATACCATGCCATGTCATCAGTTATTTGTTACACATTTAACTGTTGCACATTTATCTATTACTTGTCCTGAATGCCATATCGCTGTTAAGGCCATCAATAGAATAAAATCCCTTTGGAAGTCTATTGTATGTTGCTTTGTCATACCATGAGCTATAGTCTCAGATATCAGGCGACAATTTGATTGCGATAGTACAGTAGTGTACGAATCTGCAAATCAAAGTTAAGTATTCTTCCCCTTTTCCAGCCATCCTCAAGCTAATGGACAAATGAAAGTATCGAACAAAACTACGTTCCACATAGTAAAACTCATTCATTGATTTATTATTTATTGATTGAATCCATGATTGTACCAAAGCAGGATTCAGTCTCGCACGAAATCAGCCAACATCATCTTCCTGATTTTTGGGAATTAGTCATTAAATTGTAAATATTACTTATTTCCATATCTCCATTTGTTTCCATACTTAGATAAGCTACATGAATCTATTTATACAACATATTATTCATTGTAATAAACGTGTGAGATATAATAGAAAAGTGTTGTTTTTCACCTTCTTAACATGGTATCAACCTTCCTCTAGCCTCTCTTGTAATAATATTCTTCATTGTATCAGCATATTCTTCATTGCAATAATAGCCTTCCTCGAGACGTCACATTCCATGAACATAAGTTTCCTTTTCAGGATCTTCCCAATCTTTTTGACTCATCTCTTCCCATCCTTCCCAAACCTGTTCCCTAGCCTATATTACCAGACCTTACTCCCATTCCTTCCTCTAGCCTCTCTGACCCCCCTCCTCCTCTTATCTCTTCTCGTCCTTGACGCACTACTTCTTGACCCGCATATCTCCATGATTATGTTTGTCTGACTGTATACACTGAGCCCACGACATTAGGTACTACTCATCCTTTATCTGCTTTCCTTTCTTATTCCCGGTTTTTCTCATCTCACCTTACTTTTTTACATGCCCTCACTGCTTCTATTAACCCTTCTTGTTATTCCATTGCCATTTGCCATTCTCATTGGTGAGACGCTATGTCTGTTGAACTTCGTGCCCTTGAAGCTAATTCCAACTAGATTCTTGAGCCTCTACCACCTGGTAAGAAACCCATTGGTTGTAAATGGGTATTCAAAACCAAGTTCAAAGCAGATGGTTCTCTTGAAAGATATAAAGCCTGGCTAGTTGCCAAAGGTTACATGCAAGTTGAAGGTCTCAACTATCATGAGACCTTCACACCCGTTGCAAAAATGACTATTGTTGGATGTTGCGACTACTCAATAATGGATCATCCATCAACTGACGTCAATAATGCCTTCCTACATGGAGATCTTGATGAGAAGGAAGTGTACATGACACCACCTCCCGGTTATTGTCCTCAGGGGGAGACGCGTGTCTGTCGCCTTCGCAAATCCCTATACGGCCTTAAACAAGCATCTCGAAACTGGTTTGATAAACTAACCACTATGCTTCTTGATGCAAGTTTCACTCAATCTCAAGATCACTCTTTATTTTCTTTGGCCACTTCCACCACTATCACTCTCGTCCTAGTTTGTGTCAACAACATTCTAGTTGTTGGCAATGACCTTTCCCAGATTGAAGTTTTCAAAAGAGTCCTTTCTACACACATCAAAACCAAAGACCTTGGTCCCCTCAAATTTTTTCTTGGTCTCAAAGTTGCTAGTTCCTCCAAAGGCATCTTCCTCAACCAACGAAAAGATACTCTTGATACTCTAAATGATAGTGGTCAACTTGGTTCTTGGATTGCTCCCTTTTCCATGGAACAGAACTTGAAACTCACCAATCATGATGGCACACTCCTTCCCAACCCTAGTATCTATCGCAAACTGGTTGGACGCCTCATTTATCTAACCATAACTCGTCCTAACATTGTCTTTGCAGTGAATATTCTCAGCCAGTTCATGCATGCCCCTCGTGCTCCTCAAATGTAAGCAACCACCCATGTCCTCCGATATATCAAAGGCTGTCCAAGCCAAGGCATTTTCTTCTCTTCATCCAGTAACTTACAGGTTACAACCTACACTGATTCAGATTCGGCAAGCTGTCCTACTACCCATCGCTTCACCACTGAATATTTTAGACGACAGTGACCCATTCTTTTACTAAAGCTGAATGCCATGCCATGACCGTCACCCCTTGCGAGCTCACCTTGCTAAAACAACTTCTTACTGATCTTGGTATTCCCCACCCTAAGCCTTTCCACTTACATTGTGACAATCAGTCTGCTCTTCACATTGCTCATAATCCTGTCTTTCATGAGTGTACCAAGTATATTGAGATTGACTGTCACATTATTCAAGATAAGATCCGGTCCGGCCTCCTCATTGTCGTCCATACTTCCTCTTATGAACAAGTTGCCGACATCTTCACTAAAGCTTTAGACGCGAGCTTTTTCATCATTTTTCACACAAGTTAGGCATTATGGATCTTCATGCACTAACTTGAGGGGAAATATTGATTGAATCCATGATTGCACCAAAGCAGGATTTTGTCTTGCACAAAATCAGCCAACCATCATCCTCCTTATTTTTAGGAATTAGTCATTAAATTGTAAATATTACTTATTTCCATATCTCCATTTGTTTCCATACTTAGATAAGCTACATGTATCTATTTATATAGCATATTCTTCATTGTAATAAACGTGTGAGATATAATAGAAAAGTCTTGTTTTTCACCTTCTTAACATTATTTTTAAATTGATAAAATAAGAGACTTTTAAAACATATCTAGTCGAGCCAAGTCAAGTTGACCTGAACACGATAAAAGCACTCGACTTGACTACATGAGCGTGACCTTCGAGTCGAGCATAGGTGATTTTTCTACAAATCGAGTTAAGTTGGAGCTGAATTTAGAACATATGGATCAGGACTATTAGATATTCAAACCAAGTAATTTGGACAACCTCAGTTTACTCAAACTCGTTTTGATTACAGCTTTATCTAGATCATGTGGTTTAGCTTCGCTGGGATTTTTTAGCATCTTTATAATTATATCAAGGGTATGCCCTCGTGATATTGTATTTGATTTTTCTTGACTTACCAAGCCAATAACATACAAAGTGGAATAAAATCACATCCACACCATGAACAACACCATATGGATTTTTGGGTTTTTTTTCTTTTCTTTTCACATTTTTTAAATATATTTAAATATTTAAAATAAAAAAATATATGAATATATTTAAAATGGTCAAACGGTCAAATGGAGCAGTATAAGTGGGAGGCAAAGTAGTTTTTCGATTGTAAAAAATGCTTATCCACTAACTCTGACCAATTAAATCAAATGACTACTAAAAAAATGCACGATTGCCCTAACGTTACTCCTTGTCACCATCATATCTACCATAATCACACAAGCCTTCCCTACCACTTGCTGGCTTTTAATAACACCATAAATTTCATCTAACTTATTTAGACAGAAGAAAGCGACAAGCAAATTTTAACTTGACTGATTCACTCGGCCTAGTTGGTAGAGAATTCAAGAAATAATGATATATATAATCGTGGAGTGCGTAAGTGTCTTACAATCGTTTTAAAAAAGAGTGAAATTTATTATTATAAATTTAATTCTTTTTCATGTGAGTTTCGTATTTATTTTATTTTTTTTAAAGTAATTATACGACATTTGCGCACTTACGACTGCAGTTATCATTCCTCCGAAGATCAAAAGGAAAAAGGAAAAAGCTCTAAGCTTCCAACTCCATGGCCATGTTTCATACTAGAAGTCTCAGATTATTCCATAAAGATTTAGATTTTATTAAAAGTTGCTGAGTTGTGTTTTTTTTTTTCATGGGTTATTACTTTGCAACTTCAAATCGAAGTATCTTTTTTAACGGGATTGAGCAATTTTTTAGTTCTTAATTATTATTATTATTATTATTGTTAGTTATTTAGTGGTCTTATCAATCTAGAGCGAGTTTAGAGTTTACCCAGTAGGAATTTATGTATCACTTGGACCAAAGCGCCCCTATACAGATCCCATATTAGACTGAAATCCCCATCTACAGATATTAATTTCATCAGAGTGCACATACTACAATTTCAAGGTTGGGCTAAAATGTTATTGCCATATATCCAAACGGACTAAAATACCCCTACAATAAATAAAATTAGATAGAAACATCCATTATCCAAATCAAACCAACCGTTAAGAACCAAAATCTCTACAACCATGAATAACCAGAAATCCAGTTGCACTAAAGCCAAACCAAGAAACAGGCACTCGAATTTGAGGATCACCCGGCAACAGGACATGAAACGTCCATGGAAATATCTGTAGATCATCGTAAACTGAAAACTCATTGGCGAACAAGTTTCGGCATTTCACAATTAATGGAATCAAATCAAAACATTTGGTTAATTTATATTCCGGAACAGTTGTGCTTACTACTCAGACCGTATAACAGGGCTTTGGTGGGGTAAAGAAAAGAAACACGAAAATAACAGGAAATACTTGATTTCAATAGCAATCTAAAACGAAAAGGACAAGCTTTGAAAAACAGAGCATTCATTTATTTTGCCCTGATCTCAATCCCTTGGACAATGAGACCACCCTTCCAGTGACCTCCTTTCATCTCCAAAACACTCATTTCCAACTCCCCATTTTCTTCTCCATTGAAGAACTCACCCAACCCGATCTCCAACCAGCCATCACCTCTCTCCTTTGGATACTGGGCATCGTCGCTTTCTCGGGGCTGTGGTGCTTGAAACCCCAAAATGCGGGCACGGTTAAAAATGCCAATTCCCGGCCTTCGCACAATCTGGGAACGCAGGCTTCGTCCTCTTTCTGTATCCAAATAGACCATCCGCTTATGAACCTCGGCTCCAACAAGTCCAACAGCAACCTCAACAGGTTGATAATTGAATCCATATAACTCTGTAGTTGTCTTGAACACAAGGTAAGTTGCATATAATGTGGCTGGGGACAGCATACAAGTACTGATCTTGCCGCGGATTTCCAGCCAACACACGCCGAGTAGCTCAGCCACCTTGGGGAACCTGTTTGTGCATGCAGATGAAATCAGAAAAAACCACAGAAATCGTTAAGAATATCAGGGAAAAAGAAAGGGGTGATGAGACAGACCTGGCGTCAGGTAAAGAAGTCCATCTCCAATACCTAGGAGTCTCAATCCAGATAATCATGAGCTCCTTTGGGGATAGCATGAAACATTTCTTCCCACTCCTTTTCTCCAAGAAAAAGCTCTGAGTTAAACAGCAATTACACAATCAGATTCGTAATTAAAATACAAAAAGGTTACCTCCAAAAGGAGTTTCATTTACTGGAACATCTATTCATAGCGGCTGCTTCCAAGCTGATAAGCCTATATACATACAACACGGTACCAACTGCTCCCATTAAGCAGAGCATTCACACATAGCATTCACCGTACATTACAAGACTCAAATCACATGACAAATTACTGTTAGTTCTGTAGGCCAAACTAAATGGAGGTGTTTAAAACTTTTACGTGATGGGAAGAGTATACTATCAATCCTTCAACAACAGTTCTTATACACTTTGCAATCATAATCATCAGAAGTGAGATATTTCACCCTCCAATTACTCAAAGGATAGTTGTAATATGCATGCAATGTGCTAATTTTGGACGGAAAGAGTAAAACGCCTATTGGAAAGTGTGTTCTCCTTTATTGACGACGATATAACAAAAATAATCATATTCTAGAATTTTATAATAAAATCCAAGTAGTCGCTAGATGATGATTTTCAACGATTGTACGCCATAATTTGTAGCTTCAAATGCACTCGAAAAGCGGACACGCATAATTTAAAGTTCATAGATGAAGAAATACAATACGTTTTACGTTAAGAAATCGAAAAATTCACAAAAATATGAAATACGCTTATAAATCTAAATAAAATAACCATCCGACGACATATCGACGATATGTATAGAGAAGAAACTTAAGATTTAAAACTATAAGAAACTAGGTTGCGGTGGGGGCAGTGTAATCATATACCTTTTTGCCGTCGTCGATGAGGAGAGGGTGGTCGCAGAGGTGGAGATATAGCTCTTTCTTGGAAGAGAAAAGGAGTTTAGAAGAATCTGCGGAGCGGGAGATTATACTCTGGCACTCGGGTGGGAGGAACCGGTCCCAGACGGCGTCAGAATCGGCGGCCGACCTGAAAGTGGTGGAAACAGATGCCGATCGGCAGGCATCCGGAGGACTGGTGAAAGACAGCACGTTGGCTATGCAATCTTCAGGTAAAACGTCGAACGAGCCCACCGCCTCAGTCTCTGCTGTTGCCATCTCGATCAGAATCCAAAACCAAAATGGCTGTAGAGTACGGATTTTCTGTTCTCTCTGTCTCTCTTGGCGTTATTCATATATAGAGAGGGAGGGAGCAGAGCGCGCAGACGAAAGCGAGGAAAACTTAGCGGTTAAGGTTCGGAAGAATCGGAACCATTGGATCGGGGTAGTTCGAAGAATCCTAGCCATAAAATAATAAAAAAAACAACACAGTCTCTTATCATTCACGTAACCTTTACCCACTCTATTTTTTTTTAATTTTTTTAATTTTTTTAATTTTTTTCTTTTATCAAATATTTAATATATAAATAATAAATAAAATAATTGAATTAATTTTAAAAAAAATTTTAAAAATTTTAAAATTTTAAAAAAATGTGAATATTAGGATGGCTGTGCAGCTGTAAAGTTACAGTATCTTCGCTTTTTTGTTTTTTTTTTGTTTTTGTTAATTAATACGTGGTCCACGGGCTCGAGGGATGGATGCCACGTGACATTACGATGCCTCGCGCACCTCTTCTTTGTTTTCATTTATTTAATTAACATACATAATATGCTAATTGAAATTGGATAAGAATGATAAATTTTTTTACAACTAGTTTATAGTTTATCATTTTTCATTGGGTAAGGAGTCATAAATCAGCCAACTAGTAATGGAGCAAGTAAATAAATGTTAAAAATAGTTGTGTCCAACAACACATGTTGCAAAACTCTTCATAAATTCCACCGACTAAGAGTACTTCCAATAGTCTTCTATAATATATTTTTTTTAAAATATGAAGAAATTCTCTTAAAAACACCTTCAATGGATCTTATATTCCATCATTTATTTTACATTTTGCTACAGTAACATGCTAAATGTAGATGAAACTATTCATCATTTAAACATTTTAAATTAGTTTCTCTCTCATACTATTTGATTTTCCTCATCTCTTCAAAAGTCCTAAATTAGTTTATCTCTCATGTTATTAGTTTCTCTCTCATGCTATTTATTTATTTTTTTGAATTAATTTAAATTTGGTTTAGTTTATAAATTTGGATTAATTTAAAATAGAATATAATTATATGACATTGTATATGGAGAACTACTGCAAATATCATTTGAGGATATTATTGATAGTTAGATAAAATATTTGAAATGAATAAAAAAATATTAAAAAATATAATATTTAAATGATATAAAGAAAAAATAGAGAAGCTGATGTATGATATATTGTAAAAGTCAGTATGTAAAATAGAAAAAGTAGGTTTTGATGATGTATTTTAAAGTATAGGATGAAGAAGCCATTGGGAGTGCTCTAAGTTGCTTTTCAGGTAGTAAAATGAGATGAGATGATTTTAAATAAAAATAAAAAATTATTAAATTATTATTATTATTTTGAAACTTGAAAAAATTAAATTATTTATTATATTTTGTGTAAAAATTTAAAAAAATTATAATAATAAAATGAGATGAGATAAAATATTTTCATTATCTAAACGAGATGTTACTTTTATAATTGCATAGAATGAGGAAATTCTTGCAACGTGAGTTAGTATAGAAAAGAATGATTTTTTCCCCCTTAGGATTAGCAAGGCAAGAAGCATGTGCGGGAGATCATATCATTAAAAATTAGGATTTGCATATATAAATAATTTTAATAATATAGGATAAGAATAGTATATCATTTGTAAGTTCTTATATTTAAGAAAAGCTTTTGGTAAGGATTAAGGAAAGTTGATAAGAACGGCTTTGATAATGAAATTGCGAATTACTTTATACCTATATATGAGGGGGACCTAAAAGACTTGCATTTACAATTAATTAGTTTTGGAATTTCTTCATACATTATAATATAAAAATTAAGACATTTTAGTACATTTAATAAGGTGTTTATATAACATAATTTAAGTTTAAAGAAATTTAAAAGTTAAATTTTACAAATTAAATATTATTATTTAAGTAATCATGTAGATAGTGTGCTTTACAAATTGGCTAAAATAATTCATTGTAATAATTAAGAGAGAACTTAAACTCAAATTGTGAGCGTGTAAATTAAAGAAAAAGAGAAAATTGAAAGTGAAAACTTAGACAAATTATTTTAATTTAAATAATTTTTTAATTTTTTTAAACTTAGATAAGAATAATGATGGAATTGATATAATTATAATATATATATATATATATATATATATGAAAATATCCTAATCATAAAGGAATTACATAAAAATAATCTCGTAAATTGATGTGGATTGATATGGTTCATTAGATTATAAAATTATTTTTATTATAAAATAGATATAACATATCAAATAAAGATATATCAATTTGTGAAATTATTTTTATTTAATTATTTTATAGATTTAACAATTCTCATATATATATATATATATTAATAAAACTAATTACTTATGAAAAAAAATGATTACCATGTGGCAGGCACCTGTTTGTCACATGGCAGGCTAGTCTTGTCAGTTAGACCTAGTCAAATGGTCTGAGTGGAGGGCTGGCCGAATCCCTGGCAAAATTAATTTATTATTTTTTTTCTCATTCCACGATCACTCTGATGTCCTGATCGACCGACAAGGAGTACACCTGGAATGTCCAAAATCTGTTTGCATTTTCTTGAGCTTTCCTTGCATCCAAACCCATCTCCCATACCCTCAAACATAAATTCTACTCGGGAATCCACTTAGCTTTAAAGCTACTCATTTCCTTCAAAAGGGTGGTAATTAAGAATATTCTAACCTAGCTCTAGAGTCTAGAATCTAAATTTGCTCATGATTTTTGCTTTAAGCCATAAGCATTCTAGAAAACTAGCATATATATATATATATATATATATATATATATATATATAATAAAATTTACGATGAAAATGGAGAAGGAAACTTATATATATATATATATACATACATACATACATACATACATATATTTGGGGTCAACTGAATTCATGGTAGAAACAGTGCACAACTTCATAGAATTATGAATTATCATCCACGTGGATATTATGAATGATTGATAGAATAGGAAACATTGTGTGTAAATATTAGGGTTTGGTGTTGCTTATGAATTCATGGTCCACTCCACTTGACCATGCATTGTGCGTTGCCAAGTTTATCGCACCCACCAATTCGCCTGGGGGCTTGCATTTCATTAAGCACGTATTTATATATTATCTTACTTACATTGCATAGATTAATAAATATTTCATGAAAGATGATTTCGCTTCCAAAACGCCCAATCACTACAATTGATCATATCTTTTGGGAAGAAAATTTTCATCCCAAAAGATTGGATTTTTGTCTCAAAATTTTGGGACGAAAACAAAACTTTTGGGACGAAAACAAAACGTCTCCAGATTGTCATAATATCACTGTCTCAAAAGGTATTTTGGGATGAGAATAACAAATTTTTCCCAAACAATATTTTTTGGGACAAACATTTGCTGGATCAACGATTTTTTGGGATGGTTGAATTTCATCCCAAAAAGGAGTTCGAACGCTAATAAAAAATGTTCAAACGTAGATTGTATATTCGAACGTATCCTACATAGGTGGTAAATCGATATTAGTCCATTTGACCAAATAGACATGAGGGAACATTCGAACAAACAAATTAATAATCGTACAGAAATTATATTTTTATAATTTTACGGAATGAGTAAGATGTTTGAACGTATAATGAAAGGATCGAGTGATTTACCAGTTAACAATCGTTCGAACGGTTTATTGTGATGTTCGAACGGTTGTTTTCGATGCATCATGTACAAACGTTTCATGGACATTGGAATGGTTAATGTTTTATTTTAACAAATTTTTTTTTAAAATATTCATAATTAAATAATATTTTAAAAAATATATTACAAATTGTTTAATACAAATAAAACTAGTCATAAGTCTGAATTAAATAAATAAAATAGTAATAATACTAATAACGTCATCCGTACTGAACTTTATAATTAAATCCTAAAATCTATGCAAAACACCAAAATTTGTTGCTTGGAGGCCTAAATTGTTGCGTAAGCATATGCATTTGGAGTTGCATCTCTCCCCTGAACTCTTTTTGTTGTTTCATGCGCATCTCCATATCTGCTTGTTTCATTAATTGATCCTCTAACTTATGCTATCTTGGAGTAAATCCTTTAATTCTAAAATTCGCATTCTCCAAAGCTATAGAGGGACTTGACGTTGAGGAAGAGCTAGAAGGCTTTACATAGCGATCAAACATCTCAAATATCCTGAACGTTAACCCAGAACTTGTATAAAAATTTCAACATCACTTGTTGAGGAATTTTTATTTGACGCAGTTTCAGTATGTAGGGTAACCATTTATCCTACACACAACATAAAAAATTAATATAATCACAAATATTCAAATATATTTAATTAAAACAGATTATAATACTTATGTGATGCAACATATATTTAATTAAAACAGATTATAATGATCGGGATGAGTTTACTCTCCATTACGATCATTATGTGATGCAACATATAATTTTGTCAAATTATAATTGGTATCTGACTTTTGCTATGATAGATATTGTTAATATATAAAGTCAATATTAAAATTAGTACCTCTAAAAAATAAACTATATAGAATAAAAAAATTAAAAAGTATATTACCAATTTCATAGAAAGGCGATGGAAAGATTTTGAGCCTGTATAATGATAAGTCTTCAACTTCGATCTATTTGTTTTGTTTATAGAATTTCGCTCTTGCATAAACGTTGTAAATATTAGTAAGTGAAGATTATAAATAGGACACGAAAAGAATTTATTTAATTTACCTTATATGATAGATTCTCAAACATATCGCAAAATTTTTCCCAACCAGAAGGTCGGATATTAGGATGCTGATATGCATTTTCCTTGTTCTTGTACTTATTGTAATGCTTATGACATCTTGCCTTATACTTGTGAAATGCATTACATATAAATTCATCGACAGTCTTATGCTCTTCTCTCCAACCAAAATTTAGTTCGAAATCATCATTAAGAAAATATATTCACAGATATTATTAATTATAATATTAAATAATATTAATATAAATTTATATTTCAATATTACGTACCAAGCAATACTTCTTTATAAGCTATTTTACATGTTGCAGAATTTTATGCCATGAACTCATAGTCAAATGCACATAAGTCTGTGTAAGAGTACTCACATGTGATGCAAGCCAAGATGCTTGTTGTCCCTCGCCTTTGATATGTTCGTCATGAATGTTAACCTTAATCTTACCCACTTTATGATATTTCTCCAATGTCACGCCTCTAGTAATGCATAGACCTTGACGAGATTATATTGTTAACTCTATAAAATATATAGTTATTTATCTTGTATAAATTATCAATTATCTTAATTGAAAAAAATGAGTATTAGATTAGAAATTTACCTTGTTCTATAGAGTCAATTTCTTGTAGTGAATCAGACGAAGAGTTAGGAACTTTCTTATTCTTTGGTGGCATAATTTCGAGATATTGTGTAATGTGAACACAAAACCGGTCAATCATCAATATAAGTTTCATTTCTAGATTCGCTCTTACCATTTGTAAATACTTCATATGACTCAACATTTTGCTCAACTATTGCATTAACAATTTCAGGCTCAATATCTTTGTTATGTAATGGAATCATCTCATACTAGCTCAAATCCATAAATAAGTTTAAAACAGGTTGACTCTCTTGGTATGCTTCTTGATTAGAGGGATCACCTTCTTCATTTTGTCCCTCCGCCTTAGGGATAATGTCATATATATTTCTTGAAGAAAATTTTTGTACTACTCGCCATTCATTTCCTAACTCAGGATCATCTAAGTAGAATACTTGAGATGCTTGGGAAGCCAAAATAAAATAACCATCTTCATACTATTTTTTTGATGTATTAATACTTATAAAATATTCATCATGGTGTTTTTCCTTTCGATAATTGCTTAAATACCACCAATCACACTTTAATAGATACACCAAAAGGTCCCTCAAATATCTCATTCCAATTATATCGACAATAATCCCATAGAAATCAATGTTGTCTTTGTTAACACTTCCTTCGACTAAGAAACCCCTATCATTTACTTTCAGTTCTTTGAGTACATTAATATGGTCACTGAAGTTAAGCATTACCAAAATAATTATATTCGTATAATTTTTTGAAGTAAATTACAATATTAATTAACAAATAATGTCAACTTACTTCAAATGATTCTCTATCTCGAGGTAATTGTTTAGTATGTACCATTGAACTTTCTCGAACTCTCTTCCACACAAATTATAACTACGCGCTGCACCAAGTGGACGTACTTGTTGGGAATACACTAAAAATTCATTTCGTTGTCTTACTTGGTCAACATCAAAATTTCTTTCCGGCCGATCAAACCTAATGCCAACGTCTTGGAAGTATTTGGAACAGAATGTATGTTACTCGTCATTAATATATATTTCTGCAATTGGTCCTTCTGGGCAAGCTGTGTTACTCATTGTGCGTTACAACTTTCCAAGGAACCGTTCAATGGGATACATCCATCTATACTAGACAGGTTCTGTGAGTCGAGCCTCACGTGGCAAATGAACGGCTAAGTGAACTATGACATCGAAGAATGACAGTGAGTAAATACTCTCCAGCTTACACAATATTATAGTAATTTCTCATTCCATATGATCCAAAACTTCTACATTTAACGTTCTAGCACATAAGTCTTAAAAAATATATCCAACTCAGTCAAAACTACCCACACATCTCTTGTTAAATACCCACGGATACCAACAGGCAATATATGATGTAAAAATACATAAAAATAATGCCTTTTTAATTTAGTAATTTTCTAATCATTTGTTCACACACACCTTATTAGATTTGAAGCATACTCGTCTGATAATTTAATCTTCATCGCTACTCACAAAATGCAGCTCTTTCGTTCCTTAACAACGTATACAACCCAATTGGCATGTAGATAGATGAACCACTTTGTTACAAGTGCATTTTCAGTCTTATTCCAACCACTTCAGATCTTTCCGTGAATTTATATTATCTTTCATTTTGCTTTCAATTGACATCAATGTTCCTAACACAGAGTAACAAATATTTTTTTCAATATGCATAACATCGATACTATGTCGCAATTTTAATGTCAACCAATAGGGGAGCTTGAAAAATATACTTTTCTTACTCCAATTCAACTAATTTTTATTTCATTTCCTTTTTCATTGTTTTTTACCAAAATCATTAGTTTTGAGATTTATAAATTGTACAAGTACATTTTGGCCAAACAAATGTGGTGGAGGGTGCCCCTATTCAACAGTGCCATCAAACATCCTAGCATTTTCACGCTATCTATAGTCACCATGTAAAAATCAATGATGACCCATGAAACATAGTTTCCTCTCAGACGTAATCCATTTAGATTGGGTATGTTTGTTACTAGTCGGATATGCCATTTTCCCCTTAGTACTCCAACCTGACAAGTTTCTATAAGTAGAAAAATCATTTATTGTTCATAACACAGCAGCATACATATTGAACAACTTGCATCTTGATTAATCAAATGTTAAGACCTCATTCTCTCACAAATCTTTCAATTCTGCAATCAGTGGTTGTAAGTGTATATTTATGTCATTTCCTAGTGATCTCGGATCTAGAATGAGCTAACTCATCATGAAATATGGATGTACATGACAACTTGCAGTGTCTTCTACATCTTGGATATAACTCACATTGTGAATCATTCCACAAGCGTGTAAAAGTGTCACGGCCCAAATCATTTGAATTTGATGCGTTCGCATCACCTTTATCCATAAACATTCCTGCACCAATATCACCCAACATTTGCTCCATATCCTCTTCGTATTTATCACCAACAATCTCTGGATGTACATCTTCATCAATGTCTTTTGCTTCGTGTTGAGACTCGAATGATGCTAGATATGGTTCTTCTTGTAAAACCCAATCAGTATAACTTTAGTCAATACCTTTGACAAACAAATGCTCTCTCACCAAGTCTATCTTATGAGAATGCAAATTCTTGCATTATCGGCATGGGCATTTAATACGACCATCACTATCAATTATACAGGATGTGAACTATAAAAATTTCTAAACACCTTCAGCATATATATCGTAATCCTCATCCAACCTATCTCTAACTCGCATCAAACTCTTATCCATGTCTAATACCCTATTACAGACAGTCACGTCCATCAACAAGCATTTATCTAACATATTGTGCAATTTTTTCTTTTTACTAGGTAGTTGGTTTTATCTCATTCAGGATTGTAAAATTATAATCACCAACCTACCAACTTTGATCTATCACATCTAACAAAATTTCAGCAACATCTCCCCATAGTTCTCTAAATAAGCTCGTTTGGTCGTGTGCACGAATAAGTAATATGTCGATGACCATAATCAAAACTGCATATCCAAAGAATAATATTGGAAGACTACCAAAATCATGATGTTAGACGCAACAAATACAGTTTGATAATTTGCGATAATGTTCTTACAATCTCAAATTGTCGACTCTGGACAATTCAAGAGTTATCATTCAACTGTTCAATATGATTGATAACTTTCGAACAGGTCTAAGGGTTATTTCAATGCGACATACAAGATACAATAATATCACACAACAACAATGCAAGATACAAGAATACAATTATACAATACAACAAAATGTATTTTAAGTATTATGTATTTTTATTATTGTTTTATACTATTTTCATATAAAATATTAAATACATTTTAAGAATGTTCTCATTCTAACTATTCTAATTAAATATGTTAAGAGTTTTTTAATATTTCTTTTACTATTATTATGTCTAGTATTTTTTAAGTATTATTTATAATTTAAGTATTATTTATTTTTTAAGTATTAATTATAATTTTTTCACTAATTATTTTTTTATACTATTCTTATTTTAAGTATTCTGTATTTTTTACTATTGCTTTATATTATTTTCATACTAAATTAGTATATAGTATATATTAATCTTAAGTGTAAGACTATAGTATTATTATATTAATATATAGTTATATTATAATAGTTATAGTGTTATTATTATTATATAGTTATATTATTATATTTATATATAGTTATATTAACACTATAGTATCAAACGGTCATGATAGATATTGAAATATACTATAATGATTAGTATTAGTATATAGTATATAGTAATCTTAAGTGTTAGTAATCTATATTATTACTAATACTTTAGTATTATTATATTAATATATTAAGGGTGTGCAACCGGATCCGGATCCGGATATCCGGCCATAACCGGATCCGGATCCGGATTTTAGAAACCGGGCGGTTATCCGCCCGGATTAATCCGGATTTAATCCGGGCGGATAACCGGATTTAATCCGGGCGGATAACCGGATTACATCCGGATATCCGGTTTGTAACCGGATATCCGGATTTAATATGGGTATCCGGATTTAATCCGGTTTATAACCGGATTTAATCCGGGTTATAACCGGATTTCTTCCTGTTTTTACTTTTTATTTTTTTTTTAAAAACTCTTTAAAACTTTAAAAGAAATTTATAGCAACTTTTTTTTAAAATTCTAATTTCATGCTTAAATTACCCAGATTGTTTTTAAAATATAATTTAAACACTTTCAAAAATTAATTTATACAAAAATAAATGAAACAACAAAATAAATAAAAATACAAAATAGATAATATTGTTGTTACATCACAATGAAAAACATAAATTTACAAAGAGCAAAATAAATAATAATACATCACAACTAATTAAACTAATAATAATGCAGCTGCACAAAACACTATAAACTCCATGTGGGTCATAATCCGAAGTCATCATCTAGTAACTCAGTCCCTCCTACACATTATAGCCCTCCTGTTTTGAAATCCCAACATAATAGAAAGACATAAATTAGCTACAAATATGATCAAAGATAAACAAATGTAGAGACTGCAATTAAAACAGTGTTGTAAAGATGAAAGAACAAGGCAGCCACACTCCTAAAACAGCTACCCAAAAAATCATTCTCAAAACAAGAGGAAGTTCCAACAACTTCATCATCATCATCTCGATCAAAACAAGAGGAAGTTCCAACAACAGCTTCCTCTCTTTTGACTTACTATTTTGCTGGGAACGTCAAGCTCTTTAAAAAGACAAGATTACTATTTTGATCTAAGTAGTTCTCCTGCACTCTCGATACATAGATCAATTAGACCCTGCAAGCATTCCAGCATCCAAGTTTTCCACTCAAGGTCAGTCTTCTAACAAGTATTTTTAGCTAACTTTAGGTATATTGTTAGATGTTCAAAATATCATCATTATTGACAATGATAATATACGAAGCATTATACAATATCTCTATTGATTGAAAGAAGTTAATAGAATGATGCATCAAAAAGTAAAATTAAAATGAAATTTTATTAAAGAAACCAGAAGGTGAAGATCATCACCACCAGCACTTGTGTTGCCCTCGGCAACAGTCACTTCGGTCTCATGCTTGGCCTCGTTGTCACTAGATTCTACAACCATTGAGGATTTTGCTTCAGAATTTGCTCCTGACTCATTCTGCCAATGGCAACAAAACAGAGTTAGATCCAATATAGCTGCATCACCATTAGCATATGGTTCTTCAAAAGGATTAAGAGCTTCAAAATCACCTTGGAAATGAGGGAAGGAATTGTGAAATTGAGAGAATTAAGATCATCAGGACTGAAATAGCGTGAACAGTCTGGATGAAATCATTCTTTTTGCCTTGATTCGAAGCAGCAATATTCCCAAAACCAACTAAGTTAGTGATAGTGATTAGTGATAGAGTAGAAGAGATCAGAGCATGTATACCTATTAATTATAAGTTCAGCCAAAGTCCATATGATCTAGAAATCATGGTTAATTAAACCTCATCTAAGCAATTTATTCTATAAGATGACTTACAATTTATTCTATAACTTTGCATTCCTGCAGTTCTTAAAATTTTATTCTATAAGATGACTTACAATTTATTCATGTTTGTCATGCTAGTCAAGTTCGGAAATATAAAACCCTCACCAAGTAAGTCACTAATTCTTCTGCACAAAATTGTATCATCCACGACTGTTACTGTCTTAACCAATAAATCTTATTAATTTGAATACATAGGAAGCTGATATCATGCATATAGATTTTACAACTGGAGAACCCTTATTAGACTATAGAACTAACAGCTTGGATCTCTCTATAATTAAGAGCATAATTCTCTTTTGTTAGATTTCATTAGAATATTCTACTAGAAGACATGATTTAAATGATATTATTTCAAAGAAGAAAATACATACAATTTCTGAAGAAATACAAACAATTTCTTGGACTATTAGCATAACCTGGGGCCACTTTGGCTTCAAATCATGTTTCCAGACCTCTATAGACTAATTAATCAAGAATAAACTCATCACTAGAAACATTATCGTAGTCCCAAAGTTCAATTAATGAGCATTTGAAAAAGTAATGGCCTTTTGACCTCTTTATAACTGTAATGAATCTATAGTAAGTAGCATGCTTACAGATTGATTGCTTGTAAAAAAAAAAAAAATCGATATACATGTCTTTGGGAATATATATATATATATATATATATATATATATATATATATATATATATATATGGTAAGCAGGCTTAATCAGTCCAATCAAACCAGGAAAGCTACACCAAAACTGAGAATAGGTAAGTCGTTGCTGTAAATCATTGACATGAATACCCATTAGACCCTAAAGAAGGATCAACGAGGATAAGACTGCATAGAATACCAGAGCAGAACACTACAATACAAAGCATGAAAGTACCATAGACAAAGATTCAAACCCAGTAACACAGAATAATTTGTAGATAAAACTTTTTATCCTCTTTAGAAACATAGAGAGATCAAACTTGTAGATATACAAACATACGTTTCTGCTGGAAGATTTAAAAAAAAAAAAAAAAAAAAACCCAAAAAGCAGGTCTATAAACATAGAAACTTAGATCTACAAGCACAGAAACTCATATCTACAAACAAATAAACTTAGATCTAGCCAAAGTGGGAAACAGAGGAAATACCCACTAAATCTGACGGCACAAACAAAACCTTGACAAGAAATTAGCGGCCCGAGAAAGGAGAGAAGACAGACCTTTCTTGTCGTGCTCTAGGATGGCGAAGCGTGTAAGGCTGTCGGTCTCGACGCTATTCGGAGAACCCTTGCAAGATGGGTCTGTGCAGATGACTCTAAAGAGAGGGAGAGATGATCGAGACTGAAGATCGGCGAAGAAAATGGCTTAGGGTTTTGTTTTGGCCAGAGAGAGCACGGGAGAGAGTGAGGAATCGAGGATATCAGAGGCTGGGAGTGTCTTCGTCTGGACACTGGGACGATTCGGCGTTAAACCTATTCACACTTTTGTTTAAATACTGCGGTTACGGATAACCGCATGGCCAAACCGGATCCGTGTCCGGATCCAGGCAGTTTCAATATATTTTGTAACCGCATATTAATAATCCGGGCGGTTAACCGCCCGGATCTACCGAATATCCGGTTTTCGGACCGGACCGGATAAAAATCCGGTCCGGATGCACAGTACTATAATATATAGTATTACTAACACTATAGTATTATTATATTAATATATAGTTATATTACTATAGTATTACTAACAATATAGTATTACCAACACTAACACTATAGTACTTCTAACACTACCATCAGTTTATAAAGCATGCACAATACTAAACATGACATGTATGCGTGATTGAAATGGACTTGCTTTTGCAAAACATAACTTCAATGACATAAGAGTTTTCATAATTCATAATTTGCTTGCTTTCATAAAATAGATTTCATTCATTTAAATTCTTGTTCTTACAAAAGGTGGATGCTCCAAGGTCCCCCATAGACCGCGTGCTTCTGCTAGTTATCACATCATATCATATGTTTGTCCACTAGTTGTGAGTACGCTATGAGTATTTTATTCATTTCATCAAATATACTTAGACAGAGTAGAATGCATATACCATGAGTATTTTGTTCATTAGTGCACCCACTAGCATTAGGTGCTTTTGAATTCATTCTGGAAATCTTTTGTTCCTATTCAAAGCTCGTTAACAATTTTTTGTCAACCTAAGAGATTTCACTCCATTTTATTCACTCCAAAGTAGACAAGGGAGTTCCACTAGGATAATCGTCTATCCTAGCATTTGGGGTTGTGATATGTGACAAATATTCATGCTTATGACATATGCTATCATGATATAACATAATAATTCAAATGTTAACAAGAATTTAAAATGAAACACAAATCACTTAGCATGGCATTGATTATCTAGCATACTAGCATATACTGAGAGTAAGAAGCTAGTTTACTGAAATCCTTGCGTTTTTTTTTTAAACTTGAGCGGGCTAAACGAGAGATACACTAAGATTAGGAAATCTCATTAACTGATAAGAATCAAAATCTAATATTCCTAGAGCACTATTTGTAAAATTTCCCCTTAAACTCTTTGAAATTTGCAAATAAGCCACTAAACTTTTAATAATTGCAATCGGACTCCAATTTTCACCAAAATTTACAAACCTCATGTATTTGCTATTTTAAATCCATTTTTGAGCATCAGAATTTGTGAATCGTGCATCTACTATGAGATACCCATCAAGGTCGAGACCCCTAAAACCTTAAATTTCACTCATTGTGATTTTTGGTCCTACTTGTATATCATTAAAGACCTAATCCGAATTTAGCACTTAATCACATTTTAAACCTGAGCTTAGTAACACGTTAAGTGATTAGATTCATATCCTTCATGAACATATTTTTGTCATATGAACAAACAAACACAAACACAACACTAACCTTGAAACTCGAAACCCTAGCATGGTGTTCTTAGCTTTTCTCTTACAAATGAATATTAATAACTTCATTGAACCATACATCCTAACTTTTAACATGCTAAGTACTCATTTCTAGATGGTATCATACAATTCTAAGCAAGAAATTCATGATTTCAAAGAGATAGAATCCGAATCACACTAAAAACCCTAAAATCGAAACATGCTTGTTCTTTGTTGTAGAATAATTTGACTAAATCCTTATGTAGCATACAAGATCATCATAATCAGATCCTAGCTAGGTCTTAGCACCATTTTAATCATATTATAACCAAGATTCAAAATTAAATCAAACATATAGGTCTAACTCTTATAAAAAATGGTTTTGAATGTCTAGTCATCAAACCAACTTTAGAGTTCAAAAGAAACTAACTCTTCAAGAGAACTCACACTATTATTTCAGCTTCTCCATCCCTTTATAGGTTCATGCAACTTTTGGGTGAATGCTCTTGTTTTTCAACTCAAGCCAAGATTTGATGCACCATGAAAACACCAAGTAGAGCCTAAAACTATATGGAATTTCAAGACAAAACTCCAACATAAACAACACATGCTAGCTGAAATCACCATACCCCATCATCACCAAGATTCAACCCTTTAACTTAAAGATGAGCATTCAAATACCCAAGCCATCAAGTCCCTAACTTAGAGTAACACAAAATAGAATAAGAGAGTCTAAGAAAAAGGGACTTACTGAGCTAATCACCAAGAGAATTTCCTAGCTTTTCCTTGCTTCTCTCTCACTCTCTTGGTTTTCTCTCAAAGGTGCGTGTGTTGTGTGAATTTGTATGCAAGTGAGGCGGACTAAAGTGGGTGTGGGAAACAAAAAGGAAACAAGGGAGAGGGTTGTTGGGTTTGGTGGTGCAAGGCATGAGGTGATGGGAAGGTTGCTTGTTGAAGTGAACGAGAGATGTGAGAGTTGAGTTTTGGCCAATTGAATTGGGGTGAGGGACAGTTTGGTTTGAGTGTGGGGGTGGGTTTGAGGACTAAAACTCTTGTCCTAGGGAAGGTCATGGGGCTGGGTAGGTCGTACAATGAGGGTGTCTTGGTTGCTTGGAAAGAGGATCAAGTCTAGTGGGAATGGAAAACTACAAACCGATTGGGGTGGAAGGGCTCGGTTTTGGGGTTTCAAGTTCAAATTCAATGGGGGCTGATCTCGAGTAGTACAAGGGTGTAAGTGGAGGGGCATAGTGTGTATAAGAGAGCTATGGATTTGTAAGAGAAGTTTGGGTTTAACTTGTTTCACACTCTTCCTTCACATGTGTACTAAGCTTTACATGTGTAAATGAGGTTCAAATGGAGGGTGGTGATGGTGCCATGTGTCAAAGAGGTTTCCTAGTTTCTTAGTCTAACTTCAACATCCTACATTGCAAGGGGATAGCTAGTTGGTGATGTGGTGTGCTAAACTCCACGTGGCGCTCTCCAATTGGTCCACTTGGCACCGAAAAAATATGAAAATGTTTATCACACCATAAAATGCTAAAACTTTATATGAATCTAATGGTGCAATCCATTTTGCCTAATTATGATTCAAGTGCCTCAAAAAAATTCAAAAGCCATTTCATTTCCTTAGTAGATCATAATTCGACAACACTAACAAATAGAGAACCTAACTAGTTTTTAATCCATGAACTTCTCCTAACATTTCATGTCATATCTAATGTCTAATTGAAAGAAATTTTTACTGTTGAATTTCTTTCAAGCGTTACATACATGTATAAAATCATCTTTTAAGCATGAATATTAGCATTTGAACATGAGTTTTGAAGTATTTAAGCAAAATATGAATATGTTTCGGTCATGACATATATACTGTAGGTTAATGCCTGCATGTGAAGTTGATTAGAACATAAGCTTGGATCTTTTAGTATAAGGGTGGGATTTGATCAAATGGAGTTGAAAGTCTTGGACTCCTTACACCATATGTTCTAGCCATCACATGATAAGGGGTTAAGAGTGAATAAATCAACATGCATGTATCTTTTATAGTTTATAGCATGAGTCTAAACTTGAGTAAACCGTGCATGTATAGTAATAAAATGCGGTCACTATTAGTTTATATTACAGAAGCAAGAAAATAATTGCACAACATAAGATCTAAGGATAAGCTGGAGGGTGAGCCGGATAATTCAGGAAGGCATCCGACATCAGGTCCATGCAAAGAGAGTTCAAGAATGGAATGGTTGCTGGGTTAGGGCAAAGAGACACCATATTGAAGTTCCTTAAATCCGTCCCAGCCCAGGCTAGCAAGTGTCTTCTCAACATCCATAGCCCAAGGTGGAAGTTGGCTCCATACGCCTAATCCCACACCACTAGGGCCTCAACAATTTGAGAAGAAAGCTGAACGATCTGTCGAGAGGAGTTAAGTTTGATTTCCAACTCGGTGACACGCTGTTGGGACTTGGCTAACCACTTCTTCATGGTTTCAATCACGATGTTGAGTTGGAGGTACTCCTTCTCATGCACGCAAAGATGGTCCTAGACAAACATGTAGTTAGCCTCCCCTACACCCGCTCCCACTCCCCACGAGCAATGAAGGGCTGAGGCAACACTCCCTCATCCCCTCAAACTCAACCTCTAGTCTGTCACCATAGTCACTCTCCGCCGCTATCACCTCCTTTGAAAGAGCAAAGGTACTCTTCGCCTTTTGCCCTCTGCCCCTTGCTGCTGGGACAAGGCCAATACGTCCAAGTACCTTTCTGAGGCTTAGTCTTGTCGAAGGACTGACACCTCCATTCTCGAGGCAGCAATCTTGGACTATTGGGCGAAGCAGAGAGAACTCAGCTAGGGGTATGCATCCTCCTACCTCCCTCTCTTTTTAGAAATGGCCTGGCGAGTCTACACCATGAATGAACATGATGAACGCATTTGCTCCTTCAGGGTGGAATGGAGATGAATGATCCAGCTAGCTAGCAAATGCAGTCCCTACAATGGAAAATAACCAGATGAACAAGAGCGTAAAGAGAGAAGAGACATAACAAAGAAGAAAAAAAGTTACATACTAGAGAAAGAAAGCACTCAAGGTCCCAAAGGATCTAGTCGGTAGAAGATTTTGCTGTCCAAGGCACTTGAGGGGTAGAGGGTTGAGTGGGAGAAGGAACATACGATTTGGGATCAGAGTAGTAACCCTTTACGACCGCCATGGTGACGAAAGGGCACCTCTAAGGGCTAAGGGAAGCCAACAACTCGATAGGCACATATAGGGTTCACAAATAGGCTGGGAGCTAGTTCTCCTCACAGGTGTTATTGCTCGGCAGCTCCTCCCCCGATGACAAGTCAACAGCAGGAATCCCTTCCTAAATGGAGGATAACAACGCCTCAGTAAGGGTAATTCCCTATAGAGGCACTCTCCCGAGTAGGGATGGAAGGGGGTGGGGAGCCCGAGGGAGGCAATAGAGGAGTTTCTTCAAAAGAAACCCCATGCAAACAATCGCCTACAGCTAGGGGCACATTAGATTCATCAAGTGTATCGAAAGCCCCCTCCCCAAGGAAAATGTCAGGCAGGCAAAGGAGGAACAACCTCCCCTAACACACATGAGGCGCTACCCTAAGTAGATGACGGCTAGCCATTCTTGGCTTCAACCACCCCGAAATGTGACACCTGGGGCACCCCCCACCTCACATGCCTCCAAAACTTCCGCAAACTCGTTTGTTGTCGAAGAAAGGGATGATGTCTTGAATCTCTTGAACAAAAACCCAGTTAATGGACTATAAAAGACAACCGGAGCAACGCCAATAGAGGGAAGCATCAAGTACAAAACCCATATCCTTCCCCATCTAATCAAGGATTTTAGTTAAAGACTTGAGATGTGTGGCGAGTAGGGAGGTTGGGCATGAAGTGGAGGGTCATCGGGTGGTTGAACGCATGTGGGACCCCCTTCGAGCTGGAGGGCATTGCGAGCCCCAGTGCACTCAACATGTGGTTTCTAGCCCTTTGGATTTGACAACTTGGGGGCAGCCCTTTTTTCGCCACTACATACAACCCAAGCCTTCCAAACCAAGCATCTAACAACCAACAATCCACGACCGATCTAGTGACACAAGGAATCGATTTGTGTTCTCCTTGGTGGGAATCGTACATGAATCCACAACGGATGGGTTGGCCCTAACCCAAGCATAAACTAGCTCAACACACTCTTGATATATGTTGATGGGGGACACCTTGAAGGCATTGCCGTCAGGAATGCAACTCCAACAAGCCCTAACAGGGAACTCCTGACAGTTAGCATCTCCGACAGGAAATTCCTGTCTGGTCCTGATGAAGAACAAGAACTTTTTATCCCAGTTCTTCACATTGGAGATGCGCGGCTCCAGGTGTGCAACCTTTAAACCCGACCATGAGCAGAAGTTGCCTTGGGTCCCATCATATTGTCTAATGCCATGAGTATAAAAAATTCAAGGGTGGTGAGATCCGGATCCTCCTTTCTTACATTCTCCAAGACCTAGCACCAACTGACGCAGCAGGACAATATAATCCTCTTGGTGTTAGGCAGTAGTTGAATCGTGGCCACCTTTAAAAAGTCCAAAATGCTGCAAATTGGGTAGAAGAATGGGAGGTAAAGCCCTATCTAGAACATGCCAACATACAACTCGATGTGCTCGGTGGCCCTCGAGATTCAATGATGCAATCAATCAGGCCAGCCAATATCAATTTTCCATGGACTCAAGGATCCCATAGCAATCCCTTATGGAATCCAACTCCACTTGAGTAGTGGTAGTAGGGCGACTACAGCCTCGAAGACCTCTAGCCGTGAAGGACTGCCTCCAAAGACCTCGAAAGAGGAACGACCCACCTGAGAAGACTTGGGAGGGTTTTTGGGGATCATCAAGACCGAAGTGTAAGCTTGCAGGTACATAAAAACAAAGGACAAGACTAGAGCAAAAGTATAGGGGATAAAAAGAGAAAGGAGACATGCAGAGAACAAAGAAGATAAAAGGGGAAAGATGGGACAACAGTTATGGGAAGTGTAAATGGCAAAAGGAGCATCAACTAAGAGCAAAGGGCAAAGTGCCATGTGTCAGACAGGGAGGGCACACCGAGCAAATCTTGCCTTAAGCCCTAACATGAAACCATGTTTCGGCAGACATTTTACTACATAATGAACCATTGTCAGAAAAGATGCACCAAATGCCTACGTCATGAGAGGAGAGCACAAGGCCAAGAAAAGGAGCAGCCAAAATTAAGGAAGAAAAACAGATTGAATTCCTGGCAACGCATGTGCGGCAAGAATTTGTTAGGTAATTGTTAAAGAAAATATGCCCAAAGAATCATGGGGTCAATAGGGGTCCTTCGGGCCCCTGAATTGGGCCTGAAGGCCTCTTCCTCCTACGATTAAGGATGGACCACCAAGAAGAAACCCATAGACTGAGGTGGTAGTTCGGCCGCATCCTGGCATGATACAATCCATGATAGCTAACCCCACCTGATTACGCCTAAAGAATAACACAGTAGTTGTAGCACAGCTTTGGGGTGTCGATTGCACAGAGAGACAAATTAAAAGAAAAGTAGAAGGTTCAAAGAAACTAAAGAAAAATATTAAACGATTAATGGAGGACAAAGATTAATTTTTAAATGCAAGTTAAAGTGAAACAAAGTGACTAACGGAAAAAGTACTCAAATTTGACAAACAGTAAAGCGTCAGGAATTCTTTGCACAAATATGGTATTTTAATTATTTTTAATTCATTGAATAACTCAATTAGGAACTCAATTCCCAAAATTCCCAATCGAAAGGTATAGATTTATAAACTAAGATTAAACCAAACGTAACCCTTTGAAAAATCATTCACCACTTTTAAAATATGTAAATTATTATCACTATTGAGAAAATCCAAAGATAAAAATATACTCAGGAAGCGATATTGCAGCAAAAAATTAAATCAATATAGATAAATAATTGATCCAAACATAATCAAAGAGGTAAACCATTCAATAGAAAAAGTATGACTGAATCAATAAACAGAATAAATTCTATGATTATTCAGAGAAGAAAACATCAACAATGAATTGAGAATGATAAAACAAAAGAGTTTTAGTAATTGAAAACCAAATATATAAATAAAAAATAAATTAAAAATACCATCTAATGTGCAAGTTCATCCCTAACCCCACTTGAGAATTTAGTTACCCATAAATATAATAGACAAAAATCTCAAAGGAAAATTGAGCAAACGGCGACCAATCCCATTTTAATTCCAGATTTGTGTGAGTGTCCCAGTTGAAAGCATTCCCTCGTAGGTCAAGCCAAGAAAGAAACTTTTGTATCTAACAATTAAAAAGGCCAATGAAAAACCCAAAATGACCCCCCCCCCCCCCCCCCCCCCCCCCCCCAACGTGTTGCGTCTAAATTGAAATATCAAAAAGGATCCATGTTGCGTGTGCGTGTGGACAGTCGCTCCTAAGGGCTCCTCTTTTATTCAGCAACTCCGTTTCTTTTGGTCCCACGTCCAAGAATAAATGAAGCTGCTCTAATTCTTTTCACCTGTTTGTTGCCATGCATTTTATACTCCATGCAGCTGCCATCAAAATAAAATTAAATGTATAATCTCTCACCCACCAATAATGCAATATTTGAAATTTAAAATATTATAAAATCTTGTTCAAATATATCTCATGAGAAGAGATTTTAAATTCAATAATATAAATTATATCTCATTATTTCTATTTATATTTTAGTATTTTAATCCAATAATAGGGTATTTAGAGTGCACTTTCGCTCACTCATCACACCCCCCCAACTTACTCATTGCTAGTCCCTAGCAATTCTCATGCCAAAACAACGAAAGAGACTAAAGAAAATCACACACAGAGGCTATCAAGTCACACTTTCCATATTCACATATCAAAGCAATCTTTGGAATTCAATAACCCGATCACAAGCAATCCACCTATAGCAATCCACAGAGTGTGTGTGTTCCAAACTATATCCATCTAATCAAAAACCCTGACACATGTAACATTAAGAATATCTCAAACGAAAGGTTTAACTCCATAACTCACGGGTATAAAAGTGTTTCGTATGAGGATTCTCTCTATGGAGTTGACAATGGATGTACACACACTCTCATGGGGAATTAGGCAATTATGTACAAGCAACAAGCAAACATTGATCATATAATAGAAACACTAACAAATGAGACTTCCACCACTCTTTCAAAAAACTTACTTAAAAGGTTATAACGTGGCTTAGGTTCGGGGCAGAAATGAAAATGATTCAAAAACTTCCAAGTACATACAAAGGGAATCTTATTAAACCTCTCAATAAACCACATTTATCACTTGATGTACCCTTCAACTTTTCAAATCATCGAATAATGCCTCTTTTTTTTTTTTGGTAATTGAAAACATCAACAATTTGATGAACAAACAGACGCCACTTTGGTATTCTTGCCATTTCTACCCAACCTTGAGTTTTTTTTTTTTTTTGAGAAGTAAAACAAAAGAAAAAGAAATGCAAATTCCACACCTAGTAAACACTTGGAAGTAAAAAGGGTAGAAAAACCAGTGTATAGGCTATACTCCAATGTGGAGAGGCATGAATGATGTGGGCATATGAAAAGAAAAAGTTACATGTGTTTATTGGCTCAAAGTTAGCTACTATGGGTCTATGATGGAAAAGGTTAGCTTGAAAGGCTCAAACGTTGATTCTAAGTTGAGGTTCGTCATATCCTAAGTATATCTACCATCTTTCCACAAACCATGTAATGATATTCTCAAAAGAAGTGCCCAATTCAACAGATCAATGAACGCTTATCACAATTTACTGCATTTGTAGGCTCTCAATCCTCTCCAAAACTCACGTGAATACTTAAGCAAAAAAGTTCTCTAGCTACATGTGTCAAACCACCATCTTACCACAAAACTTGGATGAGTGCATTAGGGATTCTGTGAATACTTCAGCAAAAAATGATTACAGTGGGTATGGTGAATTCATGAATATGGCTATGAATGAGAATGAGTACACATGTGAAAAAGATGCACGTGTGATGCAAATTTTAAAAAAAATATTGACACAGGAAAATATGCCACAGAGTTCCAACAAGCATTTTAAATACTGACTTTGCACCACCACCCCCAACTTAAAAGAAACATTTTCCTCAACGTTTAAGAATCAAATTTGACTGGAGAGTAACTAAAAATGGTAGAATACACCTGATGAGTGACGTGAGTAGCTCGCTAAGCACCAAAGATGGTAACCTGAAATGAAAAAATGAAATTAACCTGCAGACAAAAACAAAGAAAAAAACAGCAAACAAAAAGGAAAAAAGAAAAAGAAAATAAGAGAAACAAAAATAAAACAAAACTAACAAAACAAAAAAGGAAAAACATACCTGCGTAGTGTGGTCAATGTTGATAGACCGGATCCACAAGTGGAATGTCTTTTACTTTCGAAACTTGCCTATCAATTAATACTTTAAGGCGTTGACCATTTATTTTAAAAATCTAACCATCCTTAGGATTCTCTATTTCTATCGCCCCATTTGCAAAAACATTCTTCACTACAAAAGGGCCGATCCACCTAGACCGAACTTTTCCTGGGTGCTTATGGAGTCTAGAATCATATAAGAACACTCAATCATTAGACTTAAACGTTTTTCTTAAAATATTTTTATTATGAAACGCTTTAATTTTAGTCTTATAGATTCTAGAGTTCTCATAAGCATCATTTCTCAACTCCTCTAACTCAATCAATTGAAATTTTCTAAGCTTACCTGCTTCTCCCATATCAAAATTGAAATGCTTAATAGCCCAATAAACTCGATGCTCAAACTCCATAGGTAAGTGGCAAGGCGTTCCAAAAAGTAAGTCTATAAGGTGACATGCCTAAGGGAGTTTTGAAAGCTGTACAGTAGGCCCAAAGCGCATCAACTAGTCTCAAAGACCAATTTTTGCGATCCGGGTTGACCCTTTTTTCTAAAATTTACTTAATTTTCCTGTTTGCAAGTTCTACCTGTCCACTTGTCTAGGGGTGGTACACAGTAGAGATCTTATGTACCACCCCATATTTTTTCATCAAAGCCTCAAAAGAACGGTTGCAAAAATGTTTACCACGGTCACTAACAATAGCACGTGGTGTACCAAATTGAGATAACACATTCTTTTTGAGAAATTTAATTACTGTCCTATTATCATTGCTCTTGCAAGCTGCCGCCTCTATAATTTTTGACATATTATCTACTGTCACAATAATATATTGATATCCAAAAGAAGGAGGAAATGGTCACATGAAATCAATGCCCCAACAATAAAAAATTTCAATAACTAAAATTGGGTTCAAGGGCATCATATTATGACGGGACATAACTCCAAACTTTTGAAACTTTTCACATGAGCGATAATAGATGTTTGCATCCTTAAACAAGGTGGGCCAATAAAATCCACACTGCAAAATTTTTGCAACGGTTTTCTTCATTGAAAAGTGGCCCCCACAAGCTTGAGAGTGACAAAATTCGAAGATGCTAGCAATCTCTTCATCAGGGATGCAACGCCTTAAAATTTGGTCATTGCAGTATTTGAAAAGGAAAGGGTCATCTAAATAGAAATTACATACCTCAGTCATGAATTTCCTCTTGTCTGGAGTGCTCCAATCCACTGGTATCTCACCTACAACCAAATAATTCACAATATGAGCAAACCATGGTAGGGAGGTAATAGAAAGTAAATGCTCATCGGAAAAATCATCCCTGATTGGCAGGTGGTCAGAGGTGTCCTCAAATGTGAGCCTTGAGAGATGGTCAGCCACTACGTTTTCTGCTCCTTTCTTGTCTTTGATGGTGATATCAAATTCCAGTAAAAGTAAAATCCATCGTATTAGTTGCGCCTTAGCATCTTTCTTTGTAAGAATGTACTTAAGAGCTGCATGATTTGTGAAAATAATAATAGGAGAACCAATCAAGTAAGCATGAAACTTATCCAAAGCAAACACTACAGCACGCAACTCTTTTTTCAGGGGTGGAGTAATTCATCTGAGCACTATTTAGAGTTCTACTAGCATAGTAAATGACAAAAGGCTTCCTCTCCCTTTGCTGTCCAAGAATAGCACCTACAAAAAAGTCACTAGCATCACACATGATCTCAAAAGGTAAAGTCCAATCAGGTGACTGTATTATGGGTGCTAAGGTAAGCTTGCCAATTAGGGTTTTAAAGGCCTCTTGACAAGCTTGTGTCCAATCAAATGGGGCATCTTTAGCTAGGAGGTCACACAGTGGTCTAGATGTGGTGAAAAAATTCTGTATGAACCTCCTATAAAAGCCCGCATGACCAAGAAAGGATCTCACATCCTTTACTGTCTTAGGTATAGGCAACTTAGAGATTAATTCAATCTTAGATTGATCAACATCTATCCCCCTAGAAGAAATAATATGCCCTAACACAATACCTGAATGTACCATAAAGTGGCATTTCTCCCAATTCAAAACCAATTTATTCTCCTCACAACGAGTCAACACTCTCTCTAAATTCAATAAGCATGCATCAAAAGAAGATCCAAAAACAGTCAAGTCATCCATAAAAACTTCTATGCAATTTTCAACCATGTCATTAAAAATGCTCATCATATAACTTTGAAAAGTAGCAGGTGCATTACACAGTCAAGTCCAAAAACAGGTCCAAAAACAGTCAAGTCATCCATAAAAACTTCTATGCAATTTTCAACCATGTCATTAAAAATGCTCATCATATAACTTTGAAAAGTAGCAGGTGCATTACACAATCCAAATGACATTCTACGAAAAGCATAAGTACTAAAAGGATAAGTGAAAGTGGTTTTATCCTTTTCTTCTAATGCAATTTCAATTTGATAATAACCAAAATAGCCATCCAAAAAATAATAGAAAAGATGATCAGCCACACGCTCAAGAATTTGATCAATAAAAGGGAGAGGAAAATGATCTTTCCAGGTGGTAGCATTCAATTTTCTATAATCAATGCACATTCTCCACCCAGTCACAAGTTTTGTAGGGACTAACTCTCTCAGGTCATTCTTCACCACAGTAATACCTGACTTTTTAGAAACAACCTGTGTAGGACTTACACATTTACTATCAACAATAGGATATACGATTCCTGTATCTAATAGTTTTAACACTTCATTCTTCACCACTTCTTTCATAGTGGGATTAAGCCTACGCTGGGGGTCTCTACGAGAGCTAGTTCTTTCCTCCAAATTATTTTTTTGACAACAGACCAGGGGACTAACACCTTTTATATCAGCAATGCTCCAACCTAAGGCTGACTTATGCTCACTTAAGGTCTGAATTAATTTCTTACCTTGAGACTCAAACAATTCAGATGAGATAATAACAGGAAAAATATCACTTGGACCAAGGAAAACATGTTTTAAACCTTAGGTAGAGGCTTCAATTCAACTTTTAGTGCTTCCACACTTGAAGGAATTTGTTTTGCACTTCTCTCAGGCAACTCCTTAAACTTTAGTTATCATGCCCAAGTGCCATAATCTTGAGTTCTATAAAAAATAGCACAAATATCAACTACATTAGATGGATCACTGATAGAATCAAATTCATAATTAATAAGAAAATACTCAAGGGGATCAAAATCATGAGCTATAGAAACTCTCATATCCATGAGTGAGTCAATCATGTATATCTGGTGGCTCTCGTTATCATCTTCTGGCTGTTTTGCAATATGAAAGATATTCACCTCAAGAGTCATGTTTCCTAAAGACAGCTTCATGAGCCCATTTTTGCAATTAATAAGAGCATTAACAGTGGCAAGGAAAGGCCTACCTAAAATCAATGGAATTTTAGAAGTAGTATTAACAGCAAAGCTAGTGTCAAGGATTAGGAAATCAACAGGATAATAAAATTTATCAATTTAAATTAGAACATCCTCTACCACACCTCGGATATGGCATTAGATTCACGCTAGCTCCTAAACTTAGCAAAGCTTGCCCAACTCATGATTTCCAATGCTGCATGCAATGGTTGGATAACCAGGATCCTTGTACTTGGGAGGAATTTGCTGCTCAATTAGAGCACTAACTTGCTCTGTCAAGAACGTTGTCTTCTTCACATGGTGCATCCTCTTAACTGTACACAAATCCTTGAAAACTTTTGCATAAGTAGGAACTTGTTTAATCACATGCAAAAGAGGAAGATTGATTTTTACTTGCCTTAGATTCTCTAAGATTTCATTGTTATGATCCATAGTTTGCTTGCTTGATTTTAAAGTTTGAGGGAATGGTACCTTAACAGGACTCTTTGTCACCTTAGGTTCTTTGGGTAGCTCGGCATCACTACTATCTTGATCCTTTTCCACATCCTTTGATTTGTTCATTGTTTGGATGTGAAATGACTTACCACTTCGTGTCACAATGGCATTCACATCTTTCAAATTCTTTTGTGCCATGTGTTGACTATGGGGTGTGGACTAAGCTTTAGAAGGGAACTTACCTCGCTCATTCACACTCAAGGAGCTCATCAATTTGGATACTTGGCTCTTTATCTCCTTATTTTCTTCCACAATCTGCGTAATCAAAGATTCAAATTTCTGGTTAGTCTTACCCTGTGCCTTAATAAAAGAATGCAAAGTTTTTTCTAAAGGACTCATAGAAGATGAATGTGCATGATATGGTGCAAGATATGATCTAGGGGGTTGTGCAGGTTGCTGGTTTTTAGACTTCCAGCTAAAATTGGGGTGATTGCGCCACCCCGGATTATAGGTATTAGAGTAAGGTGTAAAAGGTTTCTTGTACATACTTAAGGCATTATATTGTTCCTCATACATCCCTTTCATCTTAGTAAGTGTGGGACACTCTTGGGCGAGGTGATCTACCTCGCCACACACAAAACTTGGTCCAAAAGACTCTGCATGATTAGGCACATTTGTTGGCTTTAAGTCCTTAGTCTTTAATACCTCTAGCTCCCTCGTGAGTATCTCAACCTTTGCCTTTAAGTTATCATCTTCCTTGAGATAGTAAATTCCACCACCATTTGGGTTTCCTATAGGTCGTGACCTATTTGTACTTTCAGTAACACTAGGTTCAGTCCAAGTGTGAGTTTTTTCAGCAAGCTCATTGAGGTATTCTATGGCCTCATCAGGATCTTTCTGTAAGAACTCACCATTGGACATCATCTCTACAAATTGGCGCTCTCTAGGTGTAAGTCCCTCGTAAAAATAACTCACTAAGCACCAATTCTCATACCCACGGTGAGGACACATACTCAACAACTCCTTAAGTCTCTCCTAAGACTGATACAAAGTCTCACTGTCCTTTTGTGCAAAGGTGGAGATTTGCCTTTTTAAAACGTTGGTCTTATGTTGGGAAACATATTTATTAAAGAAGACTTGAGTCATCTCATTCCATGACCCAATAGATCGTGGTCTCAGTGAGTATATCTAATTCTTAGCTCTATCTTTCAAAGAGAAAGAAAAGAACTTAAGTCTCACAATGTTATCAGTTGCGTTTTGACTATGAAAAGTCGCAACTACTTTCTCAAACTGTATCATCCTTGTTTTAAAATCCAGTTTGTGAGTATTAGCTGGAAATATGATGCATGATGGTGTGGCTATGTGTGTAAGGTGGAGGTAATCCTGAAGGATCCTAGTGGGTTGATCTCCATGTTCATTCATTTCTTCAGGACTAGATAGATTGTCAAATAAAGGATTTAAAAAGTTTGATTCTTACTCTAGTACAGGCCTACAAGCAAATCTACCCAAAGCGTGCATGCAAGGTAACAAAATAATAAAAATACTATAAAAAAAGAAAAGAAAAGAAAAATAATGCAGCAAGCTAAAAGAAGAAACGAAGTTACTGCCTTTATAAACTGTTGAAAAGAAAAACTATAAAGCAATTCTTCTACCATCTCCTCGGCAATGGTGCCAAAGGTTGATTACGCCAAAAGAATAATACGGTAATTGTAGCATAGCTTTGGGGTGTCGATTCCACAGAGAGATAAATTAAAAGAATAGTAGAAGGATCAAATAAACTAAAGAAAAATATTAAATAATTAATGGAGAACAAAGATTAATTTTTAAATGCAAGTTAAAGTGAAGCAAAGTGACTAACGGAAAAAATACTCAAATTTGACAAACAATAAAGCGTCGGGAATCCCTTACACAAATCTAATATTTCAATTATTTTTAATTCATTGAATAACTCAATTGAGAACTCAATTCCAAAAATTTTCAATCGAAAGGTATAGATTTATAAACTAAGATTAAATCAAATGTAGCCCTTTGAAAAATCACTCAGCACTTTTAAAATATATAAATTATTATCACTATTAAAAAAATCCAACGATGATAATATATTCAGGAAGTGATATTGCAGTAAAAAATTAAATCAGTATAGATAAATAATTTATCCAAACATAATCAAAGAGCTAAACCATTCAATAGAAAAAGTATGACTGAATCCATAAATAAAATAAATTCTATGATTATTCAGAGAAGAAAACATCAATAATGAACTGAGATTGATAAAATAAAAGAATTTTAATAATTGAAAATCAAATATATAAATAAAAAATAAATTAAAAATATAAACTAATATGCAAGTTCATCCCTAACCCTACTTAAAAATTTAATTACCTATAAATATAATACACAACAAAAATCTTAAAAAGAAAATTGAGCAAACGGCGGCCAATCCCATTTTAATTCCAGATTTGTGCGAGCGTCCCAACCGAAGACATTCGCTCGTAGGTCAAGCCAAGAAAGAAACTTCTGTATCTAACAATTGAAAAGTCCTATTAAAAACCCAAAATTGCCCCCAACGTGTTGCGTCTAAATTGAAATGTAAAAAAGGGTCCATGTTGCTATAAATCTCTTTTCGTGTGGCTAGACGCTCCGAAAGGCTCCTCTTTTATTTAGCAACTCCGTTTCTTTTGGTCCCACATCCAAAAATAAAGGAAGCTGCTCTAATCCTTTTCACCTATTTGCTGCCTTGCATTTTATACTCCATGCGGCTGCCATCAAAATAAAATTAAATGTAAAATCTTTCACCAACTAATAATACAATATTTAAGATTTAAAATATTATAAAATTATGTTCAAATATATCTCATGAGAAGAGATATTAAATTTAATAATATAAATTATATTTCATTATTTCTATTTATATTTTAATATTTTAATCCAATAATATAATATTTAGAATACACTTTCACTCACTCATCACTACCAGATGAGCCAGTTCATCCCGACTGTCTCAGTTGGTGGTCAAGTCAGATCGGAGCAGCCACCATATGTCCAGAGAGGATTACCACATTAAATGCACCAAAGCACCCTCTCCAGAAATACACCCTTCTCCTCTCTATTACTTTCTCTAATATTTTGTGAAAATTGTAGTAGTGCAGTGTTTCGGATGGCATTGTGCAACATGGAGGAGTTTCAGCCCCTCTTTAGGCGAGGGTCATTAATAATGGCTTGACTTCCCTCTATTTCCTTCACTCTCTAATTTCAGTAATTAAAGAGTATAGTTGTGTGGTAAAGCAGAAGTGGCAAGTATTTGAATGCCCCGTACCGTCTTCCATTGCCTGTATAACTATTCATATATAGATATATTATTTATATATATGAATTCTGTTACATATATATGAGATCCTACAGTTTTCCAATTAGCATCAGCTATTACTCAGAATAATGTTTTTACTAATTTTAAGGGTGTACAGATTCTTGATAAGGAGTTTTTTACAAATATATTTTAAATAATTTAAAAAAGAAATTTCTTAATTTGATGGTGTCTAGAGTATGAATGGTGGATTTTACCACAAAGTCACTCCTTTATGAGATCTTATATAATACCTTCCTAAAGTGCATGTCACAATTTTTTGTGAGGTACAAAATTAGTGACTGAGTTCTCAAATTTTTACAAATATGACTTAATTTTTAACTATCTCAAAATTAAGACATAAATTTAAAATTACTTGCAATTATGTATATCCGTTAATTTCTTGTTAGGAAACCAGCGGTATGTCACGTGGTAAGCTCTCATTAATTTTTTATTAGAATGACGTACCGTTAGTTTTATAATAGAAGAATAACAAAAATACCTAACTGCAAATTCTCTTATGTTCAGATATCGATTTTGTAAAAATCAAAAACTTAGGCCACAATTTACAAAATTCGAGGGAACTCATGTACTAATTTTGTAATTAACTATTTTTTTAAGAACTAATTGTAAATAGCCTTTATGAATTTCTGCCTACATCTCAGATACCATTCATTTGATGCAGTACGATATTAGAGAGGTCGTGGGATTACTGTTACACATAAAAATGGGACTGTCACCGGAGAGAGCGTGAATTCAAAGAAAATAGACATCCCTCCTCCCTCCCTCCCTCCTCCTCTATGCAGTTGTTTTTGTACTTTTCTCTATATTTTTTTTTTTGTGTTTTTCAGGACTTTTACGGTGAACCGCCGATCTAGGACATCCCGGAGAGCTCAGGCCAAAACGCACCACGCCATGGTGTTGGCCAGCTGCCGCTCTTCAAAACCACCGATCACGGCGTCAAACGGAGCGGCGAGTGGCCCGCACGCACTGGTCGAAGCTCTCGGAGTTCTCAGGCGAGTGGCTCCCACTTGCCATTGGGGACCCCTCTGACGTCGTCACGTGCGGCCTTTCTGGAATTCGCGAGTCCGGTACTTCCAAGATCGCTCACCGGTTCCCGCCCAGTTTGGCGCGTGGGCTACACGCGCCACAGCAGCCTCTTTTTGTGTACTGCTTCTGCAGTTGCTGTTTGTGTAGTCCTCGTGTCATTATTGTGCTTTTTGTAATTCTGTTTGTTGTAATTTTCTTTATGTAATATTGTTTTTATATTAATAAAAAAACTAAAAAGAAGTCCCCCCTCCGCACTGTCGGATGGTGGGGTTTGGTGAACCCTACCCCGCTTTGTCGAGGTATGGGGATTTGTAACCTCTGTCGTGTACAGAGGTGGTATTTCTCTGTCATAGATTTGCCGTCTGGACTAGACCCTGTCAGACACGTATATGTTCTGGAGAGCCATTAAACGTTTGTAATTGGCTTGTTTTCAAGTTAGAGCTGTAAGTCTATTTTTAATGAAGGGTGATCTACTTCTTTAAAAAAAAAAAGAAAATAGACATATAACAGCTCAAACGGCCTATTATAACGTTATAAAAAGTATAAACTATAAACTATTAATTTATTAAATCTATTAAAAGGTTAGTTCGTTATATATTAATCTTATTTGTTTTTAAAAATGAAATGAGATGAGTTGAAATTAAAATTAAAAAGTTAAATAAAATATTATTAGAATATATTTTTATTTTGATATTTGAAAAAATTGAATTGTTTATTTTATTTTGTGTAGGAATTTAAAAAAAAATATAATGATAAGATAAGAAATTTTTAAAAATTTCAAAATTTTAAATTTTAATCTTGAAAAGCCATGTAAAGTTCGAGCACTCCCAATGCCTCATGTAAAATCTAATTTTTTGTAAAATTCAAAAGAAAGAGCTTAAAATATCCCTCCACTTGTTTGCGTATTTCATCCCTAATATCCAGTTAGGTACAGTATCACTGCTATATTTAGAAGATACTGTTTACAAATGTATAGATTTTTTATTCATTTCTCTCTCTTACCTTCTACTTTTTTCTTTCACTGTAGAAACTAGAAGGTAAATTTTATTTCCATTTTAGCCCCAAGTTCCTTTCTTTCAGTGTAGAAACCAGAAAGTAAGCTTTCGGATCATGGTGGTGCAGAATATATACGGGGACCATATGTATTGAGAAAAGAGATTATTTTCTGGGATGCAATAGCAAACCAAAATGTCTGTTTGGTGGTGCAGGTAGTTGTAGGTATTACCATGCTTATTTTAGTTTAGCTTATAAATTTAGATTAATTTAAAATAAAATATAATTATATGACATTGTAAATACTAAAAAATATAAGGATGTTATTGATAGTTAGAGAAAATATTTAAAATAAATAAAAAATATTAAAAAATATAATATTTAAATGATATGAAAAAAATATTATAAAAGTTAATATGTAAAATAGAAAAAATAAATTTTAATAATATATCTTAAATGGAGTGCTACTACCCGTACGTAAAGAAAACTTAAGCAAACGGAAATTGAAAAGCAAATAGAAAGTTAAGCATGCAAAATTTTTAAATGCATTCTAGCTCGCCCATCTCTGTTAGAAACTGCAACCCATGTGCTGAAAGCTGAATCCATCTTTCTTTTCATTTCTTTACTGTGTTCCTCCTTCTTGTGCCTCTCTCCGTCAAAAGCAAAATCAAGTCTTCGCGTGCATGCTTCTTGAACCGTCTCCCCAAAATGTTCTATCATTCATGCAATTTCCAGTTTTAAGAATAGCTTCTGTCAGCGGTCCCGAGTTGAGAAAGTTCACCATTGAACAACATAAGTTTTAGCTCTTCATCTGTAGTTGGTGCCATCTTCAACAAAGTTTGAACAAAGTCTGGTGGAAGCTTGTTTCTGGGGAAGGATCTTGTGAAGAAAGCGGTGTTCATGCTTATAGAAACACCTATTTCTCTCAATAAAGACCTAATAGGAGGAGTGAGGTAATTTCTTGCAAAATTCAGGATGAGTTTGTTCTTAAACTATGTGAGACTTCTCAATACACCACCTCACATATGGGCTGATATTTTCAGTATCATCATCGTGGGTAGGTTGTAGGAGCTCATTATCAGTCATAAGTTAATTTAGCTCTGATACCATATAGAAACACTCATTTCTCCCCACAAAGGCCTAATAGAAGGAGTGAGGCAATTTATTATAAAACTCAAGATGAGTTTGTTCCTAAATCATGTAGGACTTCTCAATAATGCTTGTCGATTCTAGTGGCCTTCCAGTAATTGGCGTTGGTGGCTCTGTTGGATTGGTTTCCATTGGGATACTTGGCTTCCCAAGTGTTGAAGAAGTATTTCTCTTGCTCCAACTCTTTAGGCTCATCATGGGCAACCTGCATGTGTAGCTGGACGATGGTTGTGGATGAACGGGTGATGGGGGCTAGACAAAAACTAAAGACAAAAGTAAATAAATAAGTACTAAACAAAACAAAGCATTAAAACTAGACTAGACTAAACAAAACAAAATTAAATAAATAAGTAATTGTGCACGTGAGAAATATTATTAAATTAAATTATAAGTATTAAAATTAAGCATAAATTATATTTTAAATCATAATTTGAATTTATGCATTTTAATAATTTTTTTAATCTAAAATTAATAATTAAATAATTAAAAATATATTAATTTTAAATATATAAAATATATAATAATGCGGCTCAATCAGAACCCTCTTTATTAAGCATCTAACGTTTGCTTTCACTTTTCATTCCGTTTTCATTAAGTACCCAATGTTTGCTTTCACTTTTCATTCCGTTTCTCACTTTTCCATTTCTTTTAATAAAAGAGTCGGGCTACTCTATCACCTAAAATAGTGACCGCATGTTACTTTTGGATTTTTATTTTTTATTTCATATTTTTTAATATATTTAAATATTTTAAAAAAATTCCAATATATTTAAATCCTTTTCTTAATCACTAAATAAAAGAAAAACATTTTTTGTCAAGCGGTCAAATTAAACGGTATAACTTAAGAGGCAAAGTAATTTTCTCAAAAAGATTGGGGTCAAACGGCAACTATCAGTTTTTAGTTTCCGTTTGCTATATCACATGTGGGGTTTAAGGATAAGTTCTTTTTAAGTACAAAAAGCATTTCTAGGAGCACTAGCATTGGCTTGGCTAAATGCATCTCCAAATTTTAGCTAATATCACACCTTTTTATATTTGTCTATTCTATTTACATTCAATACCCACATTGGATTAACCATTTACTCTCTATATAATAATAAAATATTATTAAATTAATAATTTTTTTTTATTTAATTTAGTATCACATTTTATAATTCTATCAATTGAATATTAATAATAATTATATTCTAATTAAATTAATATTAAAAATTTAATATTTTTAAAAGTCATTTAATGTTAATAATAAAAAATATTGATTAAACTCATCTAAATTTCTTAATTACAAACTAAATAGTATTTTTATTGGAGTGAGAAACTAATATTTTAATATTTTCTTGAAATGAGAAATTAATATTTTAATATTTAGTGAATCAATAATGATTTTTCATCTTTGGCCAATCACTATAGTAAAAGTCTATTTTATTTTAGACTTGACCAATCTAATGTGAAATATTTTTAATACATATTATCTAAATTTTAACCAATCTGTAATTTTTATCAAGTCAATACTAGTGTCCTAAGACTCAGAATCTGGAGTGCTCTTGGACAACCATAAAAACCTTTTGCTTGGAGAAAGAAGGGCAATGCTCTGACTGGACACGCACATCGGCTGTGCCTTTTTCGCGTCAGAAAGTGAGTGTCTATTCGATTTGCCCGAAGATGCACATTTTAGTCGCCGCCAAACCACTAGGAAGAAAAGAAAGATCCAACTGTAGTGAAGTCCCGAAGTGTAGACAAATGTAGCAAAACTATGTGCTACACCTATCGAAGGTGTAATTAATAGATGGGTCCCGATAAGGTTAAATATATTTTTTTTTAATTTCTTTTCATTCATTCATTTTTTTCATAACTCTTGAACATTTTAAAAAATATTTTTTTAATCACTAAATAAACAAAAATGTTGTTGAGACAATTCATTGGAGCCCAACTCTCGATGACTTTCTTTTTCCATGTCAAAATATAAAAGGAAAATGTTATTTTGTTCCATATTTTTGCTTTATATATTTGACTGTTCAAGTATTCTATTAATATATTTGTATATTTTTTTAGAAAAATATTAAAAATATTAAAATATATATATATATATATATATATATATATATATATAAATACAAATGCACTAAACACACATCCAACAATAGATACCAGGTGGCTGAGTAGCAAGTTCCAATATAAAATGAATCGTATACTGTGCCATCCAGCTCTAACAATTGGCATGTCTCCTAGCATAATATCACTTTTTTTAAAAAAAATATTTTTTAACATCTTTAAAGTTTAAACATTTTAAAAAATAATACATAAATTTATTAATAATTACTTTTTTAAACATTTAAAAAAAAATAATTACGCTTACTAACACAAACCAGTATTTTTCATATAAAAAGTATTGCTAAAGTAACAAAATAGCAGTTAACGCCAACGTGATGAGATTCATTACGTGGATGTGACCTTTCTATTCTCCCACAGCCACTTTCTGACCTGGTTAGATTTTAGTTTGCACGTGCTTTCCAGATCGCCAGGCATCCTTTGCTTTTATTTTCTCCATTGTTGATGCCTTTTTCCGGAGATGCTATTACTTTCCATTTGTTTTTTTTCACCCTTTCCGATCACTTTTTTAAAAGGCTCCAAATTTTTTTTTTTTTCAAAAGCATAAAATGTATTTTTTATTTATGTTTTTAAATTTTATTTTTAATTTTTTTTTAAATATTTTTAAAATAATTTACAAACTCATTAAAAAATACTTAAACTACATTTGGATATTAAACTAAATTAAGTTGAATTGAGTTCAATTGAAATGATAAATTATTGTTATAATATTAGTTTTTAATAATATTATTAACTATAACATAAAAAAAAATCATAATAGCCTTCTCGATGGTTTTTCTCAATGGGATAATTATTTCCCTTTTAAAAAAAATGAAAAATCAGTAGAAAAACAGAATAGACATATATTGTTTAATTACTTTGGCTTCCAGCAGAATGAGTGTGTATTGGTTTTACATTTTCAATAACTAATTTTGCACTAGCTATCACCTAAATCGGTACTTTCAGTTTCAGTCTGGTTTATTCCAATTTTTTGGTTTTAATATACTATTATATATATTATATTTATATTATATAATATATATAATAGTATATTATAGTATATAATACTATAGTGATATAAGATTTTAAAATTTAAAATTATATTAATTAGTAATTTATCATATAATACAAAACTATTTTATATATAATTATATATTATATATAAAAATTGTATACAATATAAAAAATTATACTATATATATGAACATATCTGGTTTGGTTTTAAAAAAAGAATAATCAGATCCGGACCGAACCAAACTCAGTATTTGACCGGTTCAGTTCGGTCCGGTTTACTGATTTGCTGATTTTTTTTACACCTCTAGTCTACATTGGAGGATGGAAATAAAACGCATCTTAGATAAAAGTTACAATAAAAATCCATAAATATATTGTTATTGTTCCTCAGGCATTAGTTAATTTATTATTATTTTCTCTGTCATCTCTCCATCTCACAAGAAGCAAAACTCTCTACCTCTCGCAAAGCCAAAACTTGTAAAGTTAGAGGAACCAGATGTATTATTTGCACTAGACAGAAAAGATCCCACAAGGAAAGATCTCACTAAATACTTTAATAAAAGAAACCTCTCAAAATAAGCATCTTATTCAATAGCACTTATCTAAGATAAAATAGTCTAATTGCGCTATGCAATTTTTTGTCCAAACCCTTTCAATGTCATCATCCAAATGAACTGAAGGAGAAAGGTTGAAGTCACTTGTTGTTCTCATTGCATCACTCTAAAAGGAATTAGGCAATTTTGCATGAGAGCATACACCTGATTTTTTTCCAAATTATTATGTTCATTTTCTTTGCTACACCATTCTATTGTAGAATTGTTTTTTGTTGATGCCATGACTTCTACGATATTCTTCAAATGATCATTTGTACTCACTATCATTATCTACCCTAACACATTTTAAATGTCTTCCAGTTTCCATTTCAACTTTTATATGTAAGACTTTGAACACATCTAGCACTTGATCTTTAGTTATCTTCCCGCACAAAAATATTGTAGAAAAAATATATCCATTGTGAATATATAACCATTGAAAAATATGACCGTTGAAAAAATATATCTGTTGAAAGAATACGATCATTGTAAAAAAAAGACCGTTAGAAAATTATATTCGTTAGGAATAATATAAACGCTAGAAAATTAATGTGTACTTTTTTAATAACGAATAAATATTCAAATTACAATTAGAATCAAAATAAATAAAAATTTTAGAATGATTATTTTAATAGAATAGTGATAGATTTAGAGAGTCTGTTATTTGGTATTGTTAAAAAGTAACTAACTAAATTTATAAAAGTGAATTCTCTAACTAAAATTTGGTTAAACTTTATTGAGTCCACTACTAATGTTCTAAGATCCATCTACATAACGAAGGAAACTAAGAATTGAGAACTACTGACTAGTAATGACGCTTTTATTCGAGGAGGGGGTGGGTATTTATCCAGTAATTTTTATTTTAAACCAGTAATGTTTTTATTAACTCTTACCTTGTTTGGATTCAGAGTTGATCTGAACTCAACTAATCATTATAACTTTCTCAAATTTTCACATAAAATATAATAAAAAATATAACTTTTTCAAATCTCAAAACAATAATAATATTAAAAAATAATATTTTAACAATATTTTACTCAACTTTCAACTTTTATTTAAAATCATTTCATTTTAGTTCACTATCCAAATGGTGCCTAAATAAGATTTGTAATGCCTAAAAAATTATCTCTTGTTATAAGAAAGAAAAAAATAGGCAACTCGCTGCCTCTTCTTTAATTAAAATGTCGAGTTTTGAAGATGACATGTTTTCTTAGGATGGAATGGCCTTTTTTCTTATAGCTAAAAGCCTAAAAGTTTAGGGCTCTTGCTTTTTAGACCATTTATTCCAAACAAAAATTCTACTCAACCTCCTACTATTCATACTACACTCCACACTCCATCTTTTTTTTAATTTTTTTTTAAATTTTTTTATCAAATATATTTTTATATGAACAGTGAATAAAAAATTATAAATAGTTTTAAAAAAATAAATTCAAAAAAATATTTAAAAAAATATTAAAAAATATTAAAAAGTGTGGAGTGTGGAGTGTCGGGAGGATGAATAGCAAAACCCATCATTAAATTTTTTAAAAAAATTCATTTCTACCTAGGATACAAAAAATTTCATGATTAAAATTGAAACTTGGTTTGAAAATTTAAGAGAGAGTTTGCAGCAAAATTTGTTAGAATTAAATTACAAAGTCTTTTTTACAAAACATAAGTCGATACATATATACAACATGCTTAGACTTCTGTCACATTTACCTTAGGTCATGTTTGTCCCTACGAGTCGTCATCACTTCATTTTAGGGAGGGGCATAAATATAAACAAAATGAGTCAAAGAGTTGAATACTTAGTAACTGTTACTTGATACTGTAAATATATACTAATATAGATTTTCATTTATACATTCTTCATTCCTCTATATATATTACATAAAACATGTAAAGGGAATAAAATATTCCTTTCTTCGATCATTTGAGAAAGTATTATAAGGTGGAGTTTTTCTTTAAAAAAATTTTTCATTCCTCACAAAAGAATTTTCTATACTTAGTACATTACTTCATAATGAACTAAACAATTCCATAGCATTCAGTTTGACTATTATCACTTTTCATTAGCCGGTGCACACTGTCATGCCTCTTATGTTAAGGTTAACGGTCTTTTGGACTCAACTCCTCCCGTGGGCCCCAGGTTAGGAGTCCATTTCGGTCAGGGAGTAGCACTAAGTACACTACTAGTATTTCTTACACAGCATTGCAATTTGCCCAGTCTATTGGTACTATCATTAATTCATTCATTGGTCTTTTACGTGGCTTTATACATTAAAATTTTAATTTCCTTTTCTTTCCCTTATTTTCTTTCATTCATTTTCCTCATTTTGTAACGACTCAATCCAATATTACGAGGAATGAAATATGAAAAAAATCTAAAGGGTCTAAAATAAGTTTAATGGACTGTATTGTAATAGCCCACGAGCTATTAAGATTTTTGAGGTTATTGGATTTTTATGGACCATATTGGATAAGCTGCAAGTTATTATTTATTGGGATTTAGTTAGGCCCAAAATTTTATTTTAAAGTCATTAAGATTAGTTGAAAATTTTAGAAGAAATTAATTAGCCAATATTTTAGAAACCCAATTAAAATTACTTAATTTTCAGCCCATGAAATGAACCGAAAACCATTAGGCCCAATGAGATTCTCTCCCAACAAAGATACAACTCTACAAGTCATCTTCATGTTAAAACTCTTTAAACGATTGCCTTCTCAAACTCTAAGTTATGCATGTCTCCACCTTCCAATAAGATTCCTGCCCCAATAGAATTCTCTTACAATTCTTCAAGTCATATTCACATTAAAATTCCTAAACCCTACCTACTATATATACCCCGTAGTGCCGTGCACATGTGATGGAGATCCAAGACAAGCCATTCACAATGCCACTAGGCGGGCTAGGTGTGCCGAGGCTAGGAGGGTTGCATGCATGGCTTGGGTGGTGAGGTGATGGGCATCCAAGACAAGTGCAACTAGAGGAGTCTCGAGTATTGGACAATTCCTTAATTTTAGAGATTGGATGACAAGATGACAAATCCCTTAATTTTAGGCCACATGTGCTTTAGTTTAGGAATTTATCTATTATCATTTGTTTAAGTTATCTCCTAGTTTATTTCTTTTATTTTAGACATTTGGATTGTTTCCTTAAACTTATAAGTTTGATTTGTTTTAAGATTAGAAATTCAAAAAGTTTGATTTATTTTGGAATTAGGAATTCAAAGAGTTTGATTTGTTTTGGGATTAGGAATTCAAAAGAGATCAGGGGAGGGCTAGCCAAACCCTACTACTATTTATTTGGCCTTTTGGCTTGTAATTCATTATTATGATAATTTGAATGAATGAGAATTTTCTCATCCAATCTTTTGAGAATTGAGAGCTAGCTTGAGTTAGTCTTAATTTTCACCAACCAACCCATTGAGATCTTTGTGTTACCTTGAGGTAACCCTATATTCAACCACCCAACACGCCATGAACATGAGTGAGAGTGAGGCTTCCATCATTGATGCTTTCATTGAGAGTGTCTAACCCAAGGAGAGGAAGCCATGGCCGATCGACAACCAACACATAGGGAGCAGATTGAGAACATTGAAGCCACATTGGAGGCACAACACACTACCACCAATGAATGACTTGGAAGGTAAGAGGAGGTGCTCCACCAATTGGTGGATCAAAGGAGGAATGGAGAGAGGAGGCACCATAGGAGGAGAGCCTATAGTCCGGAGAGTTCCGTTGGATCTAGAAGAAGCCAAAGCCGAGAAAGGGTGGATGACTCGGATTCATCCTCTTAAGATTCCTCAAACACTCATGAGGAATCAACCAGGGAAAGTGAAGGAGAAGGAGGGAACCATGATGAGAGGAGAGGAGCACGTAGGCGGGACATTCTCAAGCCAAAGATGGATTTTCCAAAGTTCAATGGTGATGACCTGAGCACGTGGGTTAGTAGAGTCGAGCAATATTTCGAGCACAATCACATGGAGAGCCATGCTAAAGTGTCCTATGCCGCCTACTTCCTTGAGGGGGAGGGTAACCAATGGTGGCAATGGCTGAGGAAGACCTATGGGGCTCGAATGAAGGAGTTGAAATTGAGGAAATTTGTCAAGGAGCTTTTGGGGAGATTTGGGCCAACCGAGCATATGGACTACCATGAGACTCTCTCAAATATCAAGCAAACCAGATCTTTAAGAGATTATCAAAAGGAGTTCGAATACTTGTCCACTAGAGCACATGGGTGGTTGGAGAAGGCCCTTATTGGGACCTTTGTGGGCGGCTTGAAGAGTGAATTGGCAGCAGAAGTGAAGCTTAAGAAACCAAAGACCTTGATGCAAGCTTTAGTGGTTGCACAGATCTAGGAAGATCAACTTCAAGATTTGAAGAATAGTAGCCGGTTGGAGGTAAGAAAACCACCCTCAATGGTTTCCAAGTTTGATGCAAACCAAACTTTTAGCAAGGACTTCTTACTAGGAGGTCCTAGTGGAGGTGCATCAAATGGAACTAAAGGATTACCCACGGAAGTGAAAAGGCTACCTTGGGAAAAGATGCAATGACGAAGAGAGTAGGGGCTTTGTTTCAATTGCAATGAGAGATTAACAATGGGCCACAGATGCAAAACCAAGCAAATTTTTCTCATAGAGATGGAGTCGAAGGAAGAGGAAGACATAGGGGAGGAAGAGCAAGAATAAGATGAAGCCGTGAGGGGAGATCCTCAAATTTCTATCCATGCTTTGATGGGTGTTATGGGGCCTAGAACAATGAGAACACAAGCACACATTGACAAGATGGAGGTAACGGTTCTTGTGGATAATGGTTCGTCTTTAAACTTTATTAATTCTAAAGTGGCTGAGAGCGTGAGGTTGCCTATGACTTCTATCACTCCATTCGATGTCAAGGTAGCTAGTAGGGAGAAATTGATGTGTAGAGAAGTATATAAAAAGGTATGTTTGAAAACACAAGATCTTGAGATTGTAGACTTGTATTCTTTACCTATTGTTGGGTTGGATATTGTGTTGGGTGTGCAATGATTAGAGGAGTTAGGAAAGACAATGTCGGATTACAAAAAAATGACTATGGAGTTTATGTTGAGGGATAAATGGGTGACCATGAGAATGAATGGAAGAGAATGGTGTAAGGCCGTGGGGCCTAATGAGATGGAAAAAATCTTGAGACGTGGGGGGCAATGTTTTGCTATCACATTAGTCTCCCAACCGATGGGCATGAGTGAGGGATATGAAGTGGAAGATGGGGGCATGGAGAGGGAGTTAGGGGCCGAGGTTCCTAATGACTTGAGGGAGTATGTGAGGAAGGGTGACCAAATGGCAAACAAAGCCTTGGTTCAATGGAGGGGGATCCCAACCGAAGATGCTACATGGGAGAGTGTTTGAGTTCTCAAGAATTAATTCCCAGATTTGGACCTTGAGGACAAGGTCGATCTTGAAGGGGGGATGATTGATGGAGATCCAAGACGAGTCATTCACAATGCCACTAGGCGGGCTAGGCGCGCTAACTCACTAAAAAATGAGTAGCACAAGGGTTATCTCAAGTGCAGGAAGATGTCGCGTAATAATTATGAATAAATTCCTAAATCGTCTCATCAGGAAAAATTACTTAAAATCAAACTCGTTTAAAATGGTAAAAATATTCACAAAGAGAAAATAAAAGTGGTAGTATGTGCAATGAATAGAAGAGTGCAACGAGAATAAAAAGGGACTAGTCATAGACTAGATTCATATTTTTTGATTTTTGAGTGTCGAAATGAAATGTAAAAGACTAACAAATTAAAATTAACAATAAAAGAATCACCTAAGCTAAACAAGCTTAATTAATATGAAGATTAAATAATTAAACTGAAATTATTTAAATCCTAATTAAGATTTAATCAATCTAAAATGCAATGGAACTAATAGATTAATAAAACTAAGCCAAGAATTAAACTAGATTAGAAAATAATTGACAAAACACGAGCTGAAAATTGAAAAGCCCCAAAATCAAGATTTTAGGGTCAATCCTTGTATTCAAATTACAAATTCTCAAAATCAATCCATAGCAACTGTAATGCCTATTTAATGGAAGCTTAAAGAAACAAGAAAAATAACTAACATAAAATAAAATAAACATCAAATAAAATGTCCAAACTTTTAAGCCAAAAATCTCAAAAATACGCCATAAACTTCAAACTGAAATTAAATAAAAAGTAGGGAATAAAAAGAGAAAGCCAAATAAAAGAAGATGGAGATTGAAAGCAGTGGAGGAGGTTGGACTGTAGCAGCAGTTGGACCCCTCAAGGAGCTCTTCAATGGCGCTGCAGCTCCTCTGTGCGTCCCTTCAACGAAAAGAAAAGAGAAAAGAATGAATTCTCAGTCCCGCGTGCATCTAATAATAGACCAAACCCCCTTTGGCGTGAGTTTCTGTTCAAAGCCATAAGGCCCCCACTTCTGGTCCAAATCCCATAATCAAAACTGGGCCCGTGTCTTTTGCTTCTGACCTTTTTGACTTTTTTTCTTTTCTATATGCATGCTTCGCCTATATATATATAAAATAGAAATCAGAAAAAATAAAAATGGAGAATAAAATATAAAAAATTGTGTTATACATGTGAAAAAAATATAGTCCAATTAAATCTCAAGTTAAAAAATTAAGCATAAACCATGCTATAAACCAATTTAAATCACAACTCGGATTTATGCATTTTAACTTTTTTTCTATCTAAAACTAATAATCATGTAATGAAATAAATAAAACCATTTTTTCATCGAAAACCAATATTTAAGCTCAATCATGTGCTGAGACTAGGAGGGTTGCATGCATGGCTTGAGTGGTGAGGTAATGGGCATCCAAGACAAGAGCAACTAGAGGAGTCTCAAGTGTTGGCCAATTCCTTGATTTTAGAGATTGGATGACAAGATGAAAAATTCCTTAATTTTAGGCCACATGGAATTTAGTTTAGGGATTTTTATCTATTATCATTTGTTTAAGTTATCTTATAGTTTATTTCCTTTATTTTAGGCATTTGGATTGTTTCCTTAAACTTAGGATTTTGATTTATTTTAGGATTAGGAATTCAAAGAGTTTGATTTGTTTTGGGATTAGAAATTGAAAAGAGGTTGGGGGAGGGCTAGCCAAACCCTACTACTATTTATTTGTCCTTTTGGCTTGTAATTCATCATTATGCTAATTTGAATGAATGGGAATTTCCTCTTCCAATCTTTTCAGAATTGAGTGCTAGTTTGAGTTAGTCTTAATTTTCACCAACCAACCCATTGGGATCTTTGTGTTGCTTTGAGGTAACCCTAAATTCAACCACCCAACATGCCACGAACACGTGAGTGAGAGTGAGGCTTCCATCAATATGGCGTGTTCCTTCCTCTAGCTTAGGGTTGCCGCACTGCATACAACAACTCTCTCCACAGCAGATTTCCTCCCTTAGCCATTCAGCCCTTATGAATTCTTTTCCCTAGGCCACAACCAAAACACTGGTAGCAAAAATCCAAGATGCTGCCCAGCACTAGGCATTTCATCGACCCACACACCAACACTATTGCCAACCTCTTCATCTCCCAAGACTAGTAGCACCTATAAACTAAATGAAGTTGCTCCCTCTGCCATAAACCACCACGAAAACCAGATTCACGCACTCAACCCAACCTTCTTGCACCCACATCACCACCACAAAAAGCCTCTATTTTAGCCACCTCTTTCACATGCAACCAACATAGCCCCTCTTTTAAGCAAGGAAAAATAGAGCACTCGTTGCACAGCATTGGAGACCACATAACCCAGGCTTTTCAATCGTCAGACAACCACCATACGTCAAAGACAACCTAGTTCCACCCCTAGCTATGTTAGACGGCATTGTAAGTCACCAATGCACCCACATAAGCTCTCTCCCTTTTCCTCCTTTTCCTCCTATTCATCTCTTTAGCCAATGCCAGTCGTGAACCACCATGAAGTGTCATGGGCCTGTTAGTTCGTGGGTTGGACCTTGGACTTGAAGCCTTCTGATAAGCTTAATTGACTTAGTCTATTCTGTTAACAGTGGGGTTCATGTGTTGCCCGAGCTTTGGGGTATTTTATTATAGTTTGGGTTATGCGGATAGTGGATTGTTATCCGTTGGGTTGTTAGGACTGAGGTTTTTATGCAGTAGTTGTTATTTGTGGGTTGTTAATTCTTGCTTAATTTCAGTAAGCTAGTAGGCTGTTGGTTAATTGTCATGTTATTTAAGTTGCTGTTATTAATGGAAATCTATCCAGAATTTTATCCAATACTCATATTAGGAGGACTCAGCCCCCTCAAAGTGGCTATCTACTTATTTTTTGCTAACGAGCCCCTTACAAGTGGTATACAGAGCTGTTCGATCCATGGCTAAAGGGCATAATACACTCTATTCCCACCTTGCCAACTCCTTGGCTATAGTTATGCAAACTCAAAAAATTCAACACCAAAATCAAGAGGCCTTGCAGCTGGCAGTTGGAGGCTCGACAGCACAATTACAACTTGTGGTGGCTAATGTGGAAACTTTGGTCCGTTAGCAAGGGAAGCATAAGGAAGACTCTCAATTTGGGTCAACATCTCAAATTGGGAATCCTTTGTTTGATGAGCATGGTGGCATTCAAACACGGGCTATTCGTCTCGACTTTCCTAAGTTCGATGGTGAAGAACCTAATGGTTGGATTTATCTTGCTAATCAATTTTTTACTTATCATCAAACTAACCTTCATCATCGGGTCCTATTGGCTTCTTTTTACATGGAGGGTAAAACCCTCACTTGGTTTCAGGATTTGGAGGCTTTGGGTGGGATTACAAGTTGGGACAGTTTCACTCAGACTTCATGTACATTGCCGTTGCTCCACCTTCCATCTTTGACTTCTATTTTCCTTGGCCCATATAACATCATCATGTGCGAATTGCTAACATAAACAATATCTTAAAAAAAAAAACTTCAGATGTAAAATAAAATTATACTGAAAATCAAAGAAGGAAGAAAATAGTATAATTTAATTACTTATTAAAAAAAATAGATAACAAACAAACTAACTGAAAAAGAAAATCAAACAAATTGAATAAGAATTTTGAACTCAGTAAAAAAATTAAACAGAAATTCAGAATATATAATGAATGTGTGCATCTAAAAAACACGTTAATACAACGGAAAAAAACCAATATATAGAAAGAAAAAATATTTGCCAATTTTTCCAGATCAAAAGAATAAACCTTCGGATCTGTGAGGACTCGCAACAAAAAACATTTATCCAAAAGAACAATAACAAAATTTGAATATACATAAAGAAGAACAGGAGAATAAAAATCCTCTAGATCTCAAAAATAAACCTTCATATTTGTAAGGATTCACAAAAAAAATTCTAACAAATCAAGAAACACAGAGAGAGAGATTGAAGATATGGAAAAGCAGTGAAAGTGAAGAGGTGAAGAAGAATCGACAACGTTGGGCTTATGGCAGAGAACATTTTGTGAGGAAAAAAAAAATTCCAACTCAGTAAAGAAATAAACAAAAAATCGGAATATATAATGAATGTGTACATCTAAAAAAATCAAAAAATCCTTAATACGAGGACAAAAAACAATATATGGAAAGAAAAAAAAAATTACAACTTCTGCAAATCTGAAGAATAAACCTTTGGATTTGTAAGGACTCGAAAAAAAAAGAATTTATCAAAAAAAAGCAGAACAAAATCTTAATATACAGAAAGACAAACAAGAAAATAAAAACAAACCTTCATATCTGATAAATAAACCTTTAGATTTGTAAGAATTCACAAAAAAAAAAAAAAAATCAAGAAACACAGAGATTAAAGAGATGGAGAAGCAGAGAAACAAAGAGGAGGTGAAGAAAACTTTGGAACGCTGGGATTATAACACCGAACATTTTGTGAGAAAATAAAATAAAAATTCCAAATAAGCAACAAAATAAGAAAAAAAATCTAAATATATAATACATGTCTAGATCTAAAAAAACTCATAATATGAGGACAGAAAACCAATATGCAAGAAAAGAAAAGAAAAATTACAAATTTTCCAGATTTGAAGAATAAACCTTCAAAAGAAAAAAGAAACAAAAGAGAAAAATCACATAAATAAAATGATTTAAAAAAAATTACAGATCAACAAAAAGGAAAAAAAAAACATGCAGATTGAACAAAGAGCTTCTGTGAGTGAGAGAGAGAGAGAGAGAGAGAGAGAGAGAGAGAGATGAAAGGGATGAAGAAGTGAGGTGGCTATCTGTAATATGATGGGAAGGGTAGGAGACAGAGAGGAGAGAGAACGAAAAAGATAGAGAAGGGGAAGAAGACTCTAGAAGATGAATGTTGGGAGAGAGAGAGAGTTTTGAGAGAATAATGGAGTGTCAGTGTGGAGAAAGAAAGAAATAGAGGAGAAAAAAAAGAACCGAATCCGCTAGACTTTTGACCTTTTCCTCGCTAGAAAAAGATAACAAAAGTTTTTTAGTTTTATATTGGGTTGGGTGGGTCCCCCATGTGCGACATCTCACAGTGTACGTTAGTATTTTTTACTATTTATCTTTATTTCTTTACTTTTTATTACGTTTTATTCAATTTTTCTTTAAATTTCATTTCTCACCTTTCCATTTACTATTTCTAACTATTTTTTGTTTTTTCCTTACTTTTATCATCTGGGCATGCATTGCACGTTCCCCTTTACTAGTGTGTGTATATATATATATATATATATATATATATATATATATATATATATATATATATCAATATATATGGCACCCTAGGGCATGGGAGTAGGGTGAACGTGCATGGGGCTAACCATGTGGGTCTTGGCATATTTATAAGGTTTCGAGTCTGAGTGCATTGGGTTTGGGCCTTTGCATGGGTCTTGGGTCTAATTTATGGGCTTTCACCCATGGGCTTTTAGGGATTTATCTTGGGTCCTCATTTGGTCTCTAGCAAAAAGGTTGGCCCAATTTAAAGGGCCCAACTAAATTCTAGGGCTAACTTATAATTTTATGGGCTAAGTCACTTAACAATCATAATATGTTGATCTTAAATTTCAAAATGAGCTGAACTCATCCCATAAATACTTGTCTTTCAAAAAAATCTTCAAGCCTAGTACTCAATAAATATGGGTAGCTTGCTCCATAAATATTAAATGGGCTTTAAATCTAATTATTAGGCCCAATAATACCATTAATTCACTACACTAAATTTTGGACCCGTGGCCTATTCAAGATTATTTAATAAATCTCAATGGGATTTCTTAAAATATTGGCCCATTAATACCACCCAAAATCATTCATTAAATCTTAATGGGCCTTAAAATGTACTTTTGGGCCTATGTGCCTAATTAAAGTTCCTAGCCAACCTCAATCAATTATTGTATGTGAGCTTATTCAAAATGGCCCATAAAACACAATTTAAGCATAACAAAATTATCCATATTTCATTCGTAAATAATATTGGATCAAGGTGTTATAGTAGAAATCACTATCGCTTTGACCAAATGTACTGATGCCTGCCTCGACTTTGGGTTATCTTGCATATAACGTTTAAGATTATCCCATGTGGTTTCAGTTGCTCAACCATGCCTCTGGCTGAGCAATGCATTCTGGTTTGGCTTTCATGCCAAATTGGATGATGGAGCACATGGAACTCTGAAAAGGAGACTTGCTAATAGTAAAACAAGTTAGTTTGGAGAAAGCAACTTACATGAAATTTGTAGTCCCATAGTAAGGATTTCTTGGAGATGTCCAACCCTAATCCTGTTTTGGAAAATATGCTGATCACTACAAGAAAAAAGAGTATTTGCGGCTAAGTTTATTTCCGACGACTAAAATTTAGCCAGAAAAAGTGATTTTTACTGTAGATGCATTATCTTTTTAGTGACAGAGAAAAATCACCACAAATTTGACTTTTCGTAGTGATAGAAATTATCTTTCTCGCTGGAAAAGGGATAGAAATCACTAATTTTGCAGCGAGAATAATGTCGCCGCAACTTATTACGATGATTGTTAACTTTTATGGCGATGCTTGATGGCCACTAAAAATGTTTCGTGCTGAAAAACCTTTTGCAGTGATTATAATCACCGTAAAAGGTCAAGATTTCAAAATGGACCTTGTATTTCTTCTCCTCTATCCCGACATTTTGCTTTTGGTTGGATTCATAACTCATCTCAACTCATCTCAACTCATCATTACAATTTTGTCAAATTTCTATACAAAATATAATAAACAATTCAATATTTTTAAATTCTAAAATAATAATAATATTAAAAATAATATTCTAACAATATTTTATTCAACTGCCAGCCCTTCCTCACGTTGTAGCCTCACTCTCCCTCACGTTGTGCCCACTGCTGGCCCTTCCCATGGCCGTACTGTTGCCGCCTCCCCTTTCTGATTAGTCTCTTTTCTCTTTTCTCTCACTCTCCCATTCTTCCTTTCTTCCCCAATTCGATACTCTCTCTCCATTCTCTCGAGTTTTCTTCTGCCCTTTACCCCTGCTGTGCCGTCGCCATTGAGGGAAGCTGGTAAGTCTCTCAAGCCTCCATCTCCCTCTCTCTCTGTTGTTCTTTCTTATTTCCTCAAAAACCCTAACTGTTGCATCTCAACTGATGACATTGGGGGTTTTTATTTTTATTTCTCTTAATGTGTTTGTTTTGGTTAATGACTTTTTGTTATTTCACTGATTTCTAGCTTGGAAGTTGGTTAAGGTTGTTGATGTTGATGTTTTGTTTTGGGGTTCAAACCTACCTATTGTTGGCTCATGCTGGTTCTTTGTGTTTGTTTATGCTCTTTATTTATTTATTTATTTATTTTTTCTTTGATAACTTGAAGTTGAGTTGAGCCTTTTTATTTTATTTTATAGGGATTGGGACTTACTCTTTGGTTTTAGGTTGTAATGATTGTAACCATTGTTTTAAATACTGTATTATACCGGCCAATACGGCCGATATTTGCCGTACAGGCCACTGGTCTGGTACAGGTATTACATATATTTCGTACTGGCCCAAATATTGGCTTGTATTTCAACCCGTACCAGCCGATATTTTAGCCTTTAATTTTTTTTTTCATTTTTTCAAACTACAAGCTCATTTTTTAATCTCCAATTCAGACTAGGCTACTTATAATTTATATATATGTATTCATATATAATTATTCATATATAGACTATTATTTTGGAATATAATTTTTATATATAATTTATTCATATATCGTCTATCCCGAAATGGTAACGGTACCGAAATATTTTGTTCCAGTATCTTGGCCCTTGGCCGGTACGACGTCCTGTACGATATTTAAAACATTGGTTGTAACTTCAGTTCACATTTGAGTATTATGTATATAGTTCTTTGCAACTTTTAAATTTTACTGTAATTTCGTTCGATAAGTCTTTGCTCGGTTGTTTATAAAATTATGTCAAAGATCATGGTCTTTCAATTGGCGCCGATTCTAAATAAAATCATCTTTCCTGAGCAAGAAGCATTCATACCAAGTAGAAGCATTTTTGAAAATATTTCTCTGGCTCATGAATTGGTTCAAGGTATTAATAGGAAGGTGAGGGGTGGGGGGGGGGGGTGGGGGGGGGGGTGGGGAATATACTTTTAAGGATCGGTATGGCCAAAGTGTATGATTGAGTTAATTGGAGCTTTCTCGAAGGTTAGGTTTTTCTGAAAAGTGGCGAACTATCATATTTAATGTTGTCTCCTCTCCATTTTATTCTGTGATTCTAAATGGTTGTTCCAAAGGTTTTTTCAAGCCGTCACGTGGGCTAAGGAAAGGTGACCTACTTTCTCCATATTTATTTATTTTATCAGAGGAGATTCTCTCGCGGATGCTTCACAAAGAATATAGTGTGGGTCGTATTAAGCCTTTTCATCCTGGTGGAGGTACGTTGATTTCTTATTTGTTGTATGCGGATGATATTTTGATTTTTTCTAATGGGGGCAAGTCATCTATTCGGAATCTTATGGGCGTATTGCATAGATATGAAATGATGTCTGCCCAGTTAATGAATTCGTGCAAATCCTCTATGTTTTTTTCATCCTCTATTTTGGTTGGCCGGAAACATGATTTGATGGTTATTTCGGGGTTTGAGGAAGGACGGTCGCCGTGTACATATTTGGGTGTGCCTTTAATTGTGGGGAGATTGACAATCCGAGTGTTTGATTCATTATTGTTAAAAATTCAAAAAAAGTGGGCGGGTTGGAAGAGCAAGAGTCTTTCATTTGGAGGTAAAATTATTTTCTTCTCAAACACGTGTTGAATAGTATGCCTATACATATGCTTTCGGTTTTGAATTTACCAAAAGGTGTGATATCGGGGATAAAGAGGGTTTTCTCAAATTTTCTATGGGGTTCTACTTTGGCAAGTAAAAAAAGAAAGTGGATAGCGTGGAGTAAAATTTGTGTGCCAATGGAAGAGGGAGGATTGGGCATTTAGGCATTGCATGAAGTTCAGTCTTCATTACTTATGAAGTTTGCATGGAAGTTGAATTATGATAAGTCAATGTGGTCGAATTTTTTCATTACCAAATACGTTGGCAATTCTCATCTATATTCAGTGATGAATCTTAATAAAGGGTCTCGTTTCTGGAAGGGGATAATGGAACTCATGCCTAAGGTGCTAAGTAACTCTCAGTGGATCATATGGGAAGGCCATGTAAATTTTTTGATGGATTACTGGGTAGGGGAGCCACCGCTAATCAATTATATCCCTGTTATTGGTGACTTGAATTTGCAGGCGGTTGACGTTATGACGTGCGCGGGACCAAATATCCAATTGCTGCGTGAACGTGTTCTGGAAGAAATTGTTTCTTTGATATGTGAGGTTGGAATAAAGATAAGACCGGGGGTGGACAGGTGTGTGTGGAAGCCTTCTATCAGTGGATAATTCACGACTAAGTCGGCTTGGTGCTTGATTTGCCAGCATGGTGATATATGCCCCTGGAAAAAATGGTTATGAAAAAATTGGCTTCCAAAGAAGTGGTATTTCTTTGTTTGGCAAGCTAAGAGGATGGAAATTCCGGTTGATAATATTATTCAACAGTTAGGCACTCCTATTGTTTCTAAATGTGAGTGTTGTATTCAACCACAAATGGAGTCTTTGAATCACATTTTGTATGGGCGTACCGGCGCTCAAAAAATTTGGAAGTTTTTTGCAGAAGCTTGCCATATGAGAGTTCCACAGATTCAGAATTGGGAGGGGATGGTGACTTATTGGTGGCAGCATGCATCCATGTCCTCGCAGGTTGGTTGGCTTCGGGGGGTGCTTCCGATTACAATTTCATGGGCATTATGGAAGGCCCGTTGTGCGGCAAGAATGGAAGGTATGCGTTTTAATCCTGATGCTATTATTCGATCAGTTAAAATGGCTATTCGAGACTTGACAAGGAAGTTGAAAGAATTTCCGGTCATAAGCTTTCATGACCGGTCAGTGATGGAGGCTTTAGCGTGTGCAGTTGTTCTGGTGGCATCTAAGCCTATAAAATTTATTGCATGGTGCCCTCCAGAGAGAGAGAGAGTAAAATTGAATGTTGATGGTGATTCTTGTGGTAACCTCGAAGATTCCAATGGGGGTGGTATATTCAAAATTTTCAAGGTGGAGTGGTGGCGACATTTGCACATTTATATGGGCATGCCACTAACACCATCGCTGAATATAGAGCTCTTCTTGACAGGCTTCAGTTATGTAAGCAATTCGGCTTGAGAGATATTCTGGTTGAGTTGGATTCAATAGTGATCGTGGGTTGGTTGACATTGGGTGTGTGTAGGTATTGGTTTTTTTGGGAGGAAATTGTGGATATTGTTGGAGAGTTAAATGTGCGCTTTCGGCATATTTTTAGAGAGGTTAATATGGCGGTGGATTTTTTAGCTAAGTAGGGAGCACATGGGGCTCATTTGCAATTTGGAGGTGATTCTTCCTTAAAAGGTCCTATCCGGGGTATTATTCGATTGGACAAACTTGGCATTCCGTATCTTCGAAGAGGATGATGTATTAGTTTGGGTATTTTTGTTGGTTCTTTTTAGGGGTTTTTTGTTTTTACGGATTTTTTTTTTAGTATTCCTCCGCCATAAGTGAGAGCATTTCTTAATAAATTATGGGAAGGGGTCACTCTCGCACATATAACTTCGACTCTTCTTAAAAAAAAAAAAGTATCTGATAAAGCCTGTGGTATATACTGGTTTTAGTGAATCTTTGCATATTATAAGCCTAATTTTTGTACTACTATTAGTAGCCAGTACCAAAAGTCCAAACCATGATAAATCTTGTAGCTCTGATCATCGTAGCTTATCTAGTCATGAGTTTTATTTACACTGGAAATGCATCAATAATGGTTGGTGTCTCTAATATTTCAGAATAGGACTCACGTGAATGGGTTTTTGGAAATAGTGAACATGCTTTTTTCCTCATTAGAAGAGAAATTCTTGTCTTTTTATTCTTTGTTTTAGTTTGTCTAATGCAATTTTTCTAATCGAAATAATCCTTCAATCTTATCTCCCTTCAATTTAATATATTTAACAGTGAATGAGATAGACTTGAGCATCCCCAGTGTTAAAAATCGGACTGTTTAACGCTCCATATATAATTTTGACAAGGAGAGATGCAAGAAGGGTCTCTAGGCCCTAGTTTGTGAGCTTTTGCATCCATCTTAATGGATTTATTTTTTAGAGGAGTTTGTGTTTTGATCAAAGTTTTGAAAATCGTTCCATTCCGGTCGAAATTGTCGAAATTTTCTGTTCCAGAATAAAGACCGGAATGATGTGTTGGGGTATATGTGGAGACTGGTTTGGGAGCTGAAAAGGTGTTTGCTGAAAGTTGGCTTGACAGTTGGCTCGAGCCAAAGTTCGCTCGACACTTTGCTCGAGCAAAGCTCAGTCCAAGAAGGTTGCTCGAGTATCGCTCGACAAATCGCTTGAGTGGATGGAAGATAGAGAGGTAGGCTCGACACTCCGCTTGAGTGAGACGCAAACCCTAATGTTGGCTCAACCCTCGCTTAACACTTTGCTCGAGCCAATGTTCATTTGGCTGTTCGCTCAAGGCGTGCTCGACACGCTGCTCGAGCAAAGTACGCAGTTTTTCCAGATTAGGTTTCCAGCGCCACTCATTATAAATATATCATATTAGACTTGTGTTATACGACCTCAAGCATATTGTGAGATAGAAAAATTGTCTAGTAAGTGCATATTGTGTGAGAGGGCAAAAAACCCTAGAGAGTGTGAATTGAGATTAAGTGATTGTAATCTCCTCTGGTTAATCAGATTTCTGTAGCTCTGTGGACGTAGGCAATTTGCCGAACCACGTATATTGTACGTCGTGTTCTTGATTGTGTTGCTTTTACTTTATTTGTCATCGTTGGTGTGTGTGTTTTGCATAACATTTCACAACATGATGAAGTGTTGTGCTTCATACCGGACAAAATTCTAGGTGTTTCGGCTCGTTCCCATCCATTTCGGCCAGATTTTGGCATTTCGGCTGAAATGATGATTTCAGTCCGAAATTGTTTGGGATGGTCTTTTTGTAAATACCTCATATGCCCATTTCTTTTTTGTAATTATATCAGCAAAGTGATGCCTTTTTGAAAGCACCCACCCACTACCTAGTATTAATCAATGTTTTTTTGTTTATTCTGTTTATAAGAGATGCCTTTTTCTCGGAATGCTCCCATTTGATTTTACTAATCTTGGGTTGTCAATTTGTCATTCTACTGTGGATTTATATTTTAGACATCATTGTATCAAAACTGGGCCCTTCTCTTTGTGCACATTGGAATAGAACTTCTGCACATTGATACTTGTCTTCATTTCTCTTTGAGATTGTTATTGATTGATTTAAATAGGAAGGCGATATCTAAAATGCTTTTACTTTGGGTAGGTTTTAAGGAAAAGTAAAAGAATAAAGATAAATGAGTTTCTTTTCATTTTTTTTTTCTTAAGAAATACAAAGCATTTTTTTCCATTTATTTTAGAATATAGTTATTATATATATAATTTATTCATATAATGTTTATTCCAAAATAGTACGTTGAAACGTACCGGTACCAAAATATTCTATTCCAGTACCTCAACCAGAACAGTCACCGGAACGGAATTCAAAACTTTGGTTTTGATTAAGTGGTTTTTGCTTTCTTCTTGTCTTTCACCTATGGGTTCAATAAAAATAGTAGAGATCATAAATATCTTCTCACATGGTTTGTTTCAATTACTACATGTTATTATGAAATATTGAAGTTATTGTGGTTATGGCGCGTAGATTAAATGATTTCTTTTAACTATGTTAGTTTGTTTTGACTAGCCAACCATCTAAGATAGTAGACAACAAAGATGCTTAATAGAACATGACGCTATATAGAATGTAGCATGAAGAGAATTATGATGTGTACTGATGATAATGATAAGCACACAAATTAGAAAATGATGCCTCTATATTAAAAAACACTCACAATTCCATCGTTTGAAAGTCTGGTTAACTTTGTGTATAATAAAGACTATTTATTGATTATTGGACTCCTAAATTTGTTCGAAAAAATTCACACACAAATGACTTATTCAAATTGAAGAAAACAATTGGACTTGGTACCAAGGTAAAACTTTTTCAAATGTTTGCACTTTTCTAACTTGAAACATGATATTATTGTCACTGTCTTTAATGGTATAGATATCTCAAACTTTGTTTTGACATGGAATAGATTGGAGAAGTAGTAGCTTCCGTGGCCTTTGGTTTGGTTTTTGCACTCGCAGACTTTCTCCCTCAGGGAGGTATTACTTAGTACATCAAAAGTTATTTTTTCTTCGTAGACAGCTTAGAAAATGGCTTGCTCATTACAAGTCTGTTACTTGCTTGGTATTTTCTGATGATGATTTGCTGCTAATTTCTAGTTCAAAAGATGGACTTAGGATGGACTTTATTGGTGATAGCAGTTAGATGGACTTTTTATTGGTTTACTAAGGGTAGAATACAACAAGTTTTAGTTTCATGAACTTAGTTAGAAAGTTCATGTTATAATACAAAAGGACGATATTAACTAATAATAACTAAAAATTCTTTTTTAACTTTACCAGCAAATGCTAGCCAAGGCTTTAGAACCTGGTTTTTGAATCAAAGTTACTGTTGCTTGATGTTAGTGCATTTTCTCTAAAGGTAACATTTATAGCCAAAGTCTTCCTTATCTTCATCTTGTGATACTATAATACTTCTATTTTATATATTTTTATGTTCACCTTCTTACAGATGCAAAGCAAATACGGTTGTGCTAAAAAGTTTTAGTGTGTATGAAGATTTATTGATAACATGAGCCTCTTTTTTACAAAATTTAATGTCCTGGAAGGTCTTCAATCAATGCTCTTTAAATATTTCCAAAGCCTATTTGATGCATAAAAAAATCATAGTCTGCTCGTGAGTAAGGACTTTAGTCATCCTTTCCAAGGTTTCAATACCTTTGGGAGTTTGTCCTTGTTTCTCCAAAATGGTTATCAGATGGAGTTTTACTATCTTTATGTTCTTATCTTGATTGTGAGAATTTTGATAACTATAAAGCATATAGGTATTTGTTTTCTTTCAAAAAGCTTTATTAGAAACTACATATGATCACACTTCAACACAATTGTTTTTTAGTGATGGTTGTGAATTTGTGACAGTCCCCAAACCATCACTAAAAAGCCTTTTCTGTGACGATTTCTGAAAACCGTCACTAAAGACGGATGAGATTTTTTTTACGTTCCAGCGTATGAGAAAATTACATTCGAACGTCACATATACGTTTGAACATGTGGCTAATTACGTGCGAAGGTGAAATGTTTTGGCGCCAATGTTCGAACCTTAGTAATTAACGTTCGAATGTTAATTGTAAATTTAAATTAAATATGACTCTAATTTAAAATTTATGTGATTTTTATAATGCATAATTTGTATACAACTCTAAAAAATTGACTTGTATATATTTATATATACACAATTTGTAAAATATAATTATATAATTATATATATAAATATATTTATGTTTATATATATAAATATATATTTATGTTTATGTATATCTAAAGTGCAGTGATTTCGTATTAAAGTTGAAAAGAAGATCGAGAATTGAAATTAAAAAACCATAGATATATTAAATAATATTGTTCCTTACAAATATTAAAAGCAAAATACAAAATATGATAGAAGTACGTAAACAACACTCAGATGAAAGCGTTATCCGGGAAATTCGTAGCTCGTATCTCCTCAGTCAAGGTATCAACCTTGTCGTTGAGGATACCTACACAGTGGACTATCTCAGCGACAGACGCCTCTACAGCCCCGAGCGATTGATCGATCTTACGATCGATATGCACAGTCAGCTGTGAGATCACCGTATCAACCCAAGCAAGCCGCACATCTCCCGCATATGTACTCGTCGGCTGTTGAACACTACTCCCCACACGGGGCTTGGGCTACATCGAAGGAACTAGATCCTCTACAGGGGATGGCCGACGTCCCCTCACTGTCCAATGCTACGTCGATGCGTGGTCATGTCGAAGGCACTCATTTGATCTTTGACCCGCTCCTCCGGCTGGGTTGGCACTTGCCGAGCAAGTAATAGCCAGCTGATCAAGACACCGTATGGGAGGCAGTCCATGGAGACAATGCTCACCTCGTAACGGATCCTCTCAAAGATGTGCTGTGGCAAATCGATGGGATCTCCACTTGCCACTCGTATTAAAAACTAGGGTTTTGCTACACAACCTCATACTATTCATTCACACTCCACACTCCACATTTTTTAATTTTTTTTTTGAAATATTTCAAATTTTTTATTTACTATTCATATAAAAATTATTTAATAAAAAAAATTAAATTTTTTTTTTAAAAAAAAAGATGGAGTGTGGAGTGTTGGGAAGTTGAAAAGATTTATTGTAAAAACTATGCCCGAAGCTGACTAAATGTGGTCTTATGTGCCACAAGATCCACGTTTGTTGCAACAATAAGATGCAACATGCAGAAGAACGGTAGCAGATGGTTTTGGTGGAAGGTGTTCGGCCTCTCGATCTGCATGCGGTCTCTCCCAGAGAGGGTGTAGAAATCCTCGTCTTGGTCATTATCCCAAATCGAAGGGCCAACACCCTCGGCCTCTAACCGGTCTGCATCTCTGGTTGATGATGGATGAAATAGGCTAGTAGATGATGCATAATTGCCTACATCTGCATTGAGTCTACCGTGAGCAGATGTAGATGTGCGAAGCAAGGCTAGAAAGTCAGCCTCAATCGATGTCTAAACTCCTCGACGAATCTCGAGGTACTTGGCGATGACATCGGGTGAAATCTCAAACTTCATACTGCATACAGTCACGGTGTGAAAGGATGTGTCTTAAGGCATGTCACACATCCTCATATAGAACTCTTGAACCATAGAGGGGTATACCTTCCCACTTAATATGCAGATATTTCCCCAGCCTTTACTGAGGAAGACATTTCTCAGGTTCATATGCTCTCATCTGAGCTCATCAAACTCGTTGATCAAGGCTTCTCGTTCTACCATAACAGTACGAGCCTTGATCTGAGTAGTGTCTTGAGTGACATATCCTGAAAATAGAAAAGAAAAAAAATTATGAGTACTATTGATGCATCTTTTGTTATAATTTTAAACTGCTCTGCATGAGCATTTGAACATAGAGAAACATACGTTCGAATGTTCAGATAAAACGTTCGGATGTGTTTCTTTTACGTTCACACATAAAAAATATTTCGTTCAAATGTATAACGAAACGTCCGAATGTAGAACGTATAATATATTTAATTGTTCTATGTTCAAACGTAATACATACACGTTTGGACATTTGGATATACGTTCAAACGTATGTGTTTACGTGCGAACTTAAAGGATATGTGTCAAATTGTTGAAGGTATAAATAAATTTAAAAGTATTACGTTTGAATGTTAAATTATACTATCAGACGTAAATGCAGTAATGTCCGAATGTATAAAATATACATCCAGACGTGGAAGACTAACGATTAAGAAATTGAAAAGTCATACGTTCGAACGTCTTGGTGTAACGTTCAAACATTATAATACAGAATGGCTGAGTCGACTCAGCCATTCTCGAGAGCTCCAAAATCATCATACATAGCAACTAAATGTCGAAATGCTACCGTAGAAATGAAGTATACACTTCAAGGAACTTTTCTATGGTGACTATTTGGCCATTGGCAACTTGTGGTGGCCATAAAATGGAATTAAAAATCTGACCACCATGGGTTTCGGTTTTAAACAAAACCCACTCTAAATCTATCTATAAAATACATCTAATGCTTCAAAAAGAGATGCCTACCTTTTAGTGACGGTTGTGGCGGAGTTTGATGGCTACGGCAACAGAGGAGTGGTGGCGTGCAAACAGGGTTAGGAGGAAATAGAGAAAATTATGTTTTGGGCATTTGGTTTTGGACTTATATATATATATATATATATAACATTCGAACGTTATTCCTAGTAACGTTCCAACATAGAAGGAAACGTTGGAAAGTGAGAATATGACATTCGAACGTTATTCCTAATAACATTCCAACGTGGAATGAAATGTTTGAATGTGAGAAATAAAACGTTCAATTTGGATTTCCTAATAACATTCCAATGTGGAAGGAAACGTTGGAACATGAGCAATAAAATGTTCGAATGTACTAAGTCCATCGTTCAACCATTTCCTGATTGATTTTTCAAAATATATTAATAAAATATTATTTTATTAATATATGTTATATATTATAATGTTTACTATAACATATAGCATACTATATCTAATATTATATTATAACATATATAGTATATTATATTGTGAAATACTTTATGTAACTTTCGTTCAATTGATAATTAGCCTAGGGACTCCTCTTTCTAATTCTATCAAGGATATTAATGAAGTTGTCTGTTCTATCTTTAATAACTATTATTGAACAATCTTCTTAATCTTTATTATGAGAATTATCTACATTTTTATCTATTATCTATATTATATATATATATAGTGTATTATATATATAATATATAATTTTATAGTGTATGTATATTTATAATATATATATATACTATATATATAGGTTGTTAGTTTTATTAATTATAGCCAAATGTCTATCACTATATATTGGAGCATGACATGTATGTGAATTTTCTATATACATTAAGTATTACTAATAGATAGAACTTTTTAAAAATGGACAAAAGTTGGATGCGTCCGGACAATAGACTTAGAAAGGATTACGCACCTTATGCGCGTGGAGTAAGAACCATCATTGATTTTGCTCGGGCCTCTACTGATAGTCACGGTTACATTAAGTGTCCATGTCGAGGGTGTAAAAATTTGTATGCGATAGGGTTGGCTGAAGTTGAAAGTCATATATTTGTGAACAGTATGGATCTGGGGTATACTCGATGGGTACTGCATGGTGAGCAGTATGCACAGTCAGCGGATGCATTGTTCGATGCTCTGAATTATTTGTGACACATGGATGATGATTATGAGCGGGATGAGATGGAGGAGATGTTGGGTGACATTGGAGTTAGGATGTTTATGGATGACGTAGACGACAATGCTTCAAGTGGTCGAGGGTTTGATTATGAAAATTTTGCTGCAATGTGGGAACATGCAAAGGGCGAGCTTTATCTAGACTGTACAAAACATTCAAAAATATTTGTTTATTGTGCGGTTGCTTCACATCAATTCATTGTGTGGGATGTTGGTGAAAGCAATAAACATGGTATTGGATTTATTTAACGAGGTGCTTCCGGTTGGGTTTGCATTGCCAAAGAATTTTTATGAAGCGAAACAATTGAGAAAGGGATTAGGGTTTGAGTACAAGTCAATACATGCATGCAAGAATGACTGTGTTTTGTTCTGGAAGGAGAACGAGGGGAAACAAGTATGTGCTATATGCGGAGAGTCGAGATGGAAAGTTAAGAAAAATGTGTCGGTTAAGGTGTTGCGATATTTTCCCTTGAGACCTAGGCTGCAAAGACTATATATGTGCAAGAAAACAACTGCTGACATAAGGTGGCACGAGGAGAAAAGAGTTAAGAATGATGCATACATGAGGCACCCAGCTGATTCACTTGCATGGCAATCTTTCGATGATCAATACCCAGAGTTTGGGATAGAAGGCCAGAATGTGCGCCTAGGACTCACAACCGATGGATTCAACCCTTTTGGGAATATGAGTACAAGTTATAGCACTTAACCCGTAGTGTTGATTCCGTACAATCTTCCACCATGGAGGTGCATGAAGGCACCCAACTTTTTGTTACCTTTACTTATTCCTGGCCTGAGATCACCTGGGAATGACATTGACGTATTCATGTAATCGTTGATTGAAGAGTTGAAAGAGTTATGGGAAACAGGCATTAGAACTTATGATGCATCCACGTTGACATAGTTTCATATGCATGCTGTAGTAATGTGAACCATAAATGACTTTCAAGCATATGGGAATCTTTTCGGTTGGAGTACTAAAGGGAAGTTAGCGTATCCGACATATAACAAAGATACTGCTAGTGAGTAGTTAACATATTCTCAGAAGTTGTGCTTCATGGGTCATCGACGTTATCTACCAGCAAATCACCGATGGAGAAGGGAATGCGCTAAGTTTGATGGGAGAGTAGAGGACAAAATTGCACCAAATGAGTTGTCTGGAGAATAGATAGTGGAACAGCTGGTTCATGTTAGAGCGAACAATTTTGGCAATGGTCAGGGTAAGAATAAGAGAAAACGAGGTGTCGCAGAATTGAATTGGACAAAGCGTAGTATTTTTTTTTGACTTGTCATATTGGTCGTCCTGCATTTTGCAACATAGTTTGGATGTAATTCACATAGAGAAGAATATCTGTGATAATATACTAGGTACATTGATGAACATTAATAAAAAGACAAAGGACACGATCAAGACAATGAAAGATTTTGAGAGAATAAGAATTACACATAATCTACATTTGCGGGTGGAGGGCAACAGGGTAGTCATGCCACATGCATGTTTTACGATGACGAGGGAGGAGAGGATTGTTTTCTGCAAATGGTTGCAAGGTGTGAAGTTGCCAGATGATTATGCTTCAAATATCGGTAGATGCGTGAGCCTTGTTGACTGAAAAATTAGTGGATTGAAAAGTCATGATTGTCACGTATTTTTGCAGAAGTTATTACCGGTGGGAATTCGTGGGAAGTTGACATCTAATGTACGTGTCGCCATAACTGAACTTTGTATGTTTTTTAAGGATTTGTGTGCTCAAGTAGTAAATCGAGATATGTTGAGAGTACTATACTCTATAAATTTTAGCAGATCTTTCCACCATCATTTTTTGATGTCATGATCTATTTAGCAATACACTTATCCCGAGAGGTACTGTTGTGTTGACCGGTGCAGTTCTGTTGGATGTATCCAGTTAAAAGATATTTGGATCGACTAAAGCGCACTATTGGGAATAAAGCCAGAGCTAAGGGTTCAATAACAGATGTGTATATACACGATGAATGGTTAACGTTTTGCTCTCTATATTTTTGTGGTTTTGAGACACAATTTAATCGTCAAGAGCGAAATGTTGATCTTGCTGCTCTGTCTCCTCTTAAGCTATTAGTGTTTTCCCAGAATGTATGGCCCTTGGGTGCACAAATGGGTTACGATTTAATTGATGGAGAGTTGGGTAAAGTTCATTGGTACATGTTAAATAATTGCCGAGAGATTGATGACTATCTTAGATATGTTGTTGCATGCTTCGAAAAATTCTAGTTAAAAAAGTTTAATTATAACTTTTGTGCTCAAAATAATATTCTTTTGCATTTATAAACAGTGAGCACATGGACAAACTTAGGACGGAAGGCGTAGAGAATATAGAGGTAAGACACGAGGAAGAATTTCTCGGATGATTTGAACAACGTGTATGAACATGTGAATTACATATATGTTAGATTTTTAAACTTTTAACTCTGAATAGCTTTTAATACATATATACTATTTCAATTGATAGATTTTGAGACAACATACTCGTGATCCCGGGTCAGTTTATCCTGAATTATATGCATTGGTTCGTGGTCCCTCAAATAGAGCACTTCGATACGCTGCATGCACGATTAAAGGTTATAGATTTCATACTCTGGACCGTGAACGTAATAGAAAGACTCAAAATTGCGGTGTGTTGTCGAGAGGAGTCATGGAACAGATGATATTGACCATTATGGTGTCATATGTGATATTATCAGATTAAAATATCTGGGTGGGTCTGTAACATATGTCTTTAAATGTGATTGATGGGATCTCGGCGGTAGTCGGGTTTCGATACATAGGGATAATCACTTTACGAGTGCCAATACTGCATCTAAATGGTATGAAGATGATCCATTCGTATTGGCTTGTCAAGCTACCCAAGTCTATTACTTGATTGATCCAATGAAAATCACTAATGAAGAAAAGTGGAGAGATAACTTAGCGAGTAGTACAAAAATTTATCCCTCGAAATATATATGAAGCAGGAATGAGTGTGGATTACGAGAATAGTGGAAATGAAAATGATACTCCGATAGTAGAGGCCTACCAAGAAGATGGAGAGGGTATTAACTTGTTTGTTGATCTCGGTGCACTTGAGTTGTTCCCCTTGTGTGGAGATGACGTCCCACCCGTCTGTATTAAATTATTATTCAATTCAAGTAAGTGAGGAAGAAGAAGAAGAAGAAGAAGACAAAGAAAAATATGAGGAGGAAGTGGATAAGGAAGACAAAGAAGAGGTTGATGACGACGATAAAAATGATATTGAGGGAGATTCTGAAACAAGCATAGAAAATACATCCGAAGACGAAGAATAAAAGTATTAAATATTTTATTCATATAGGTGACTATAGAATATTAAACTTTTCATAATTTCTTCTAATCAATTTTCTTCATGATATTAATCATGCCTCAAGGATGCTGCCAAAACAACAATAAAAAAATTTGCCTCATCCGCTAAGTCCAAGTCCTGAACCTGTTGAGGACTTCCCACCCGAGTGTTTCCTTCCTGAAGATTAAGTGCAAATGCAAGAGAACGACAACCAGTCAACATCTACTAGTAAGAAAATGTTGTTGATAGTTAATTATATATCAATACTTTTATCTCAATAACTATATAACTATAATTATATTATTCTCTAATAGTTGATGCATCCGCTTGTCGCGGTCGTGGCTATACACGTGACATTTCTCTTGAGAAAATAGAAGGCATGGAAAACTCAAGGTCACCATTCCTGATAATTCCACTAGAGGAGTGGATGATAGTGCAATAGCGCTTTCCTCCTATATTGGTATAGTAGTCCGAGTTTATGCTTCATTTTATGTGCGATCATGGCGAGATGTTCAGCTCGAGATTAAGGAGCACATTTAGAGTCATGTGCTGGTGAGTTTATGTTGAGAGTACATTTTTTGTATACTAGATTAGTATATTATATTTTTTACTTAATTCACTTATTAGGATGAATTCGACCTTGACTTTAGCCGTAGTGATGATTTGAGAACTGTGAATGGGTTGATGGCTACACTATTCCGACGTCACAAGGGACGATGTCATGGCCACTTCAAGAAGTTTGAGACTTTGGAAGAGCTACGCAATCCATTTTCCAGCAGATGAATTTAGACAATTGGAGAAAGTGTTGTGATCCTTTCGCAACCCTAGATTATTAGGTATTTTAGATTAATATCTAATGATTATTTAAATTTATATTTGGACTATATATTATATGTATATATATTACAATTGACATTCTTAATTAAGTTTGTAGCACTTAAGTTCTACAAATGCACAGAATAGATCTGTTTTCACTGTCTACCATCGTGCCAGTTCAAGATCATTCTACCATCTTGCTGATAAAATGGTAATTAATAAATTATAGAATTCTTTTATTTTTATGATATTCTTGTATTTAAGTACTAACATTATCTTTTTAAAATTGTGAATGTTGCTTTGTTAGAAACGTGATGATCTTGAAAACTTTTTCCTTATTTATGTCTATGCTGCTACTCACACTAATGAGCGTAGTGAGTGGATGGATCCTGCCACTGCAGATAATTATGTAAGTGTTATTACTTTTGTTAAATAAATTATGCAACATGTGAATAATTTATTTTTTATTTGTATTTCTTTTAATATGTTACTTATTGTGTGTTTTCTTTGACATTGCAGGAAAAAATGATGGAGATGCAGTCAGCTTCTGTGGAATCCTCTCCGAGTGACATAGACATATTCAAGAGGTTTGGGATGATCTTTCAAGTATTCTGGTTCATTCTCCTCATCCTTTTCGACTTCACAAATTAATAATCTTACCAAAAATTTAAAAGCATCATGGTGCGAGAATGAGTATATGAGGTCAAGACAGCAAGAGTTGGAGTCCCACTTAGAACGACAATCTCATTTAGATATGCGTTCGCAGGACTAACAGAGATACCAGAAGGAAAGAATGTGTAGTGAAGTCCAAGAGCAAGTGCAGCGGGAGATGATGGTGTAAATGGAGCATATTATGTCATTGCAATAGAAACGGGGTGGGCGAGGAAAGAAGAAATGACTTTATAACTTTTAGCATCTAATTTTAAAACTTTATAAGACATTGTTAGTTGTAGAATATTTATGCATGTTTAATATGATACAATTGGTATGTTTTTTAATTTTATGAAATTAGTATTTCTGATCTGAATTTTTGAATGTAAACAAAAAATGTTTGAACATTATTTCACATTCGTTATTACATAACATTGAAATGTACTTGTCAACGTTCGAACGTACTCACCCTCAAACGAACAATGCGTCCGAACGTTTAGACGGTTGATGTTTGAAATAACGTCTGAACGTACCATGTGCATTCGAACACTTCTTCTTTAACAGTCTAAAAAACATCCGAACGTTATACTTGTTACATTCAAGCATTGTTCCTATAACGTTCAAATGGAAATTCAAACGTTTATTGCAGTTAACTTCCGGATGTATAAACATCCGAACGTAAACATGATACGTTCGAATAATAATCAATGAACGTCAACTTCTGTCATTTAAATGTCAATTTCTTGGGTTAGCATTTGGACGCAAAAAATTATGTCTGAATGTTACTTTCTGTGACAGTTTTCAACCGTCACAAAAAATTGAACGTTCAAACATTACTCTTTTTTTTTTTATAATAGCAAACCTCGTTCCATTAAAGAGATAGGACATACAAGTTGACTTAAAAATAAGTCACTACAAACGTTAGTAGTACCCCAATACACCTCCGTGACTGGCATGGTCTAGTCCAAACAAAGCTTCTCAACAGACCTACGCCTAAGAGAAAGCACTCCTCTGTCCTGAACAGAGGTACCAGAACCCATACAACAAAAGCTCCATACCCGATTAAACGGGAAATGGAGGAGGAATGCCCACCAGTTCCGCCTACGCGGAGGGGGAGGAAACACCATTCAGACCCAGTCTGAATGGGCACAACATTTATGTATTTTTTTTTTCTAAACCTAAAGACAAGCAAAAGAAAATACACTACACACTGTAAACGGAAAATCAGTGCATGAAAATTAGGAGAGAAATCGATGAGCGAGCTGTGTGGAATCAGAGATGACGGTTTTGAAACCGCCGCATGAAGCAGCACCGGAGAGATCCAAGGTGATGCGTGAGGCCCAAACGCCAGCGAGCTCTGAGTTCTACGTCCCGCGCATGCGGGCTACGCGCCGTTCCGGTGGAGGTTGCAAGAAGAAGTTTTACAGATCGACGGCAGGAGAGACTCCTGGTGGTGCGCGTGTAGGAGGATGAGGGCCGGAGAAGCTCGAATCGGCCATTCCCTTTATTCACCGAAAGCTGAAAAAAAAAACACAAAAACAAAACAAAAATCGTCAGAGACAAAGGCCCGACTTTAGAGAGGGAGGATAGGAGAGGGGAGAGGGAGCCGAAGCTCCCCCTCCCTCCGCTGAGTTCAAGTGAAAGGAATCCTAGAGAGAGAGGTTCTGGTTTTAGAGAGAGGGTCTCGTTCTACCCTTCGTTTCGTATGTTCGTAAACTCACAAACTAAACATTACTCTTAACGGAACATCTCCAAGCGTCACTAAAAATACTTTTAGTAATGGTTCAATAGTAAAGTGTCACCAAAATTTTCTATGGTGCACATTAGTTGACAGTCGTGGTGACAATTTCAAACCATCACCAAATGTCTTTAGTGACGTTTTGGTCATTTTTGGTGACGATTTCTTCTATCACAAAAGACAAATTGTGTTGTAGTGTCTCTTGGGTTTGATTAAGTTTTCTTTAGCTAATTTGAGTTGATTTTACATATTCTAGTCTTGAGCTAGCTACTCATGGATATATCATGGGTTTGATTCATGACACCTTTCCTGATCCTCCCCTCCCCAACATGCACAAACACGAATAGATCAGAGATAGGTGATTAGAGTCGGTCATGTGCTTCCTAAAGTACTAAAACAAGTATCGTTTAATTTTAGGCTCTTTTGTTATTTTGGAGCTGAGATAGTTTGCTATATGCATGGATAAAATATCTTTTTCCATCTTATTTATACTTTGCCTTTGAAGGTCTATGGGATTCGGAAAATTCCTTGCTGCACCCTAGAGAGGTATAGATATTCAAATATAATATTATGCCATAGTACTATCCAAAGAAAAAAGAAAATGACGTCACTTTGATTGGATTATGCAGTTGTGTCAAGAAGTGCTGCTGCAAGATTGGTAGAGGAAAGATTGAGATCAAGAGGATCGAGAATGTACACCACCAATTGTCAAGTCACCTTCTGCAAGTGGAGAAATGGACTCTTGAAGAAAGCTTATGATCCGTGTTTTTGTTAGCTTGTGCTTCCTCTCTTGTTTTGGTTAGCTTGTGCTTCCTTTTTGTTGTCTTAGATCATGTTGTTAGGATATATGTGGTCAACTCTAAATGGTGGGATGAGGCTATGTTGTGTTTGAGTTAAGGTGGGATGGAACATTTAATATATATGCGTTGTGTTTGGAGTGCTATTTGCTTTCCTGAACAACCAACAGTTTAAGTTGTTAGATTGTGATATTATCACTTCTCTCTCAACATTTTGACTTATCAGATTTACCCTGAAAACATATGACACCAAGGCTTCTGAAGTGTAATTGTTAGTAGCATTCTCTTTCAATAATTGTGAGCCATGACTGGATACAAAATAGAGGTGGCTGTGATTGGCCCTTTATAGTTTAAGATTATGTTTATAGTTTACATGTTTTGTTTAGTCCTCTACTTTCTCTAAAATTCTTTCATTGGTATATATTAAATGTCAATTGGATGCGGTGTTCTTGTAATGCATGTTGAAATATAATGTGGATTTGTATTTTTTATACATAATGTTTTAGTACCACCAATTTTTTTTTTTTTTTTTTATCGAAGACTATTTCCGGCGACTTAGTATTGCCGGAAATTATTTTTTTCTCTTGCAAGAGTATTTCCGGCAACAAGAAGTAGCCGAAAATAGTATTTTTCAGTGATAATAAAATTGTTAGTAATAGCACTGATTTTTCCTGATAGAAATTAACCATGGTTACCTACTTTTATCGGCGTTATTTCTGACTTTTTTCGGTGATCTAAATCGCCAGAAAAGTCTATTATTTCTGACTATTCCGTAATCTTATTGGAAATGGGCAGTTTGCATGCAAGAATTGCGACTACGATGTGGTGAGCATTTTATAGCAGGAAATTTTATTTTCCGGTGAATTTTATGCTTTTTGTGGCTATTTCTGGTCGCTAGAAAAAGTCATTTTTTCTTATAGTGAGGAAATTTCTCTACCTCATAAAGGAAGAGATCATCATGATCATGCATAATGACAAGAAATTTAACATATAATAGAGTCACAGAGATATCAAGAGAAACAATGTAGAAAGAAAAAGTTTGGAGCGAGAGAGAGAGAGAGAGAGAGAGAGAGAGAGAGAGAGAGAGAGCTATGAGATTAAATATTTTATTGCAGCGGTCAAAGTTTGTTGGCTTTATTGCAAAGGTCGGGCAGATTGTTTTGTAACTTTGTCTATGAAATAATTCTCTCTCTCTCTCTCTCTCTCACGCACAGTTGTGTATTTGGAGTGCTACACTCCCAGATAGATGTGATTGCACAAATAAAAGTTTAGCTCCTTCTGCTAATGATGAATTTCATTACCCCAAATAAAATTTTTTTTCTTGTTTTAAAGGAAAAGTAAAGCTCCCAGCTAGTCGAGTGAAAATCCCATTTTAACACGACATGCTGCGGAGTATTAGATGCTCTATCATTACGCCGAGATATATTAAAGCTAGAGCTTTTGCTTGGCAATGTCAAGCTCATGGCTATTGGAAGTTGAATATAGATGGTTGTTCATTGGGAAATCCTAGACTGTCTGGGGGGGTTGGTGTGATTCGTGATCATAGATGTGATTTATTTGTAGGTTTTTCTCATTACCATCAGCGTCAGACTAATGTTGTTGCTGAATGCTAGGCTTTAAGGGATGGTCTCAGACTATGTAAGGAATTGGGGTTGCCGGGGATTATAGTTGAGACAAACTCTTTGATGGTTGCTTCATGTATTCAACGTGGGGAATGTTCTCATTGGTATTTATGGGACTTTTGGGAAGAGGTTCTGGATCTTCTTCAAGGTGTTAATGCTTGTATTTACCATGTTTTTAGAGAATGTAACATGGTGGCTGATTATTTTGCCAAAGAAGGAGCTCATAACTTGTGTATGGATCTTTGGGCTCATAGCTTTCTTCCTCATAGACTTAAAGGTCTGTTGTGTCTTGACAAATGTTCTTTACCTTATGTTCATCTAAGGTAAGGGTTGCAGGTTAGAATTTCATCCATAACCTATTTGAGGTTGATTTGAGAGTCGGATCTGTGTATGGTCCCTTTGCGTCGTTGGCTGGTTAGTTTTAATTAGTATTTTTTTTTTATTGTGTATTGATGTCATTCTTTGATAATAAGGTTGTCTTTGTTTGGTCTTTTTTGGGTTTTACTTTGTAACCACAGTATTCCTCCGCCACAAGTAAAGGCTATTTAATAAAAGTGGGAGGGGGTCACTCTTGGATATGTGACCTTGTCTCTTTTTTTTTTCTTTTTCTTTTTTTTTTAAATCTCATTTTAACACCAACCAATAAAAATAGCCACGTAGGATTTCCAGCAAACTAAAATTTACACCCACATGCAGTAGATCACTTCATTTTCTTTTTTATCTCTTCCTCCTCTCTCTCTCCCTCCCTCCCCCCACCCTCGTTGCCTACAACCCCCTCCCTTTCTTTCTCTCTCTCTCGAAAATATGCTCTCTCTACAAACTCTGATTGTCGCTATCGCCGAGAGAAAAGGTTGGAAATTAAACTCCCAATTAAACAAAGAGGGAGACAGAAGCCATATCCCAATTAAACTCCCAATTCATCAGCAACAACCTATTACTCAACACAGAAAAAAAAAATCTCTGGATACTTCTTTGCTTCTACCTTCAAAATACAATGCAAAATTTCTCGAAAGACATGCCAAGGGTACCCATGGTCTTAGCATTAGGGAATCCCTTCGTAATGCTACGGTCCAAGTAAGGATGTTTTCTACTCATGTTCCGGATTTATCTGCACTAGGTACTAGGAAGACTTTGACGACTTGACTCTTCAAAACATTTCAAAATTCCCAACTTTTCGAAGGAATTATATCCTGGACGTTTCGCTCTTCCACCCTTGATATTGACGGAAACCAACCAAAAATTGGGAAAAAGAGAATAAAGTAGACAAACAAAAAAGCGAGTCTTGGTTCTCTAGTTTTCACGTCAACATATTATTTAGAATCAAGTAATACAGTTAGAACAAAGGAAATCAAACCCTTTCTTCCAACCTTTTCTCTCGACGATAGCGACAATTGGAGTCTACAAAGGAGAGCATATTTGCCGAGAGAGAGGGGAAGAGATAAAAAAGAAAATGAAGTAATCTACTGCATGTGAGTGTAAACTTTAGTTTGCTGGAAGTCCTACGTGATAGATTATTATTTGCTAGTGTTAAAATGAGATTTTCACTTGACCGGCTGGGAGGTTTAAACACGGTACCGACATCCTGTGCTCATACCCTCCCTTGGGTATGGACGGATGGGTAATCCAATTATCAACCCACATTTTACTTGGGTCGGGAACCACCTTCGAAACTAGGTTATTCAAGTTTTGGACTAGAACGGATAAAAACTCAGCCCCAAATGAACAATCCTAATCATAGGACAATCAAAACCTATATCATAATATCATTAAAGCAAAAGTAGTTTCAATGAAACAAGTTTTGTAACACCTAACAAATTATATCTTATTGTAGGAAAGAAAACAAAATAAGGCAGCTTGTTGCCTTTTCTTTAATTAAAATGTCCATTTTTTAAGATGACAAGTTTTCTTAAGTTAGAATGCCCTTTGTTCTTACAGTTAAAGGCCTAAAAGTTTTAGTACTTTCGCAGCTTAGATAATTTCTTCCAAAGTATCCAAAATCTCTTCAATCAAAAAGTTCATCCCTACACAAGCAATTACATTTAATAAAAAAACTAAACAAAGAAAGAAAAAATTGAGTAAGATGACGTCAAGGTGATGTTTTTGGATGTTAAAGGACTAGAGTTCTATAGGTTTTTGTAAGAGTGTGGGTCCTAACTTAAAATAGGATATTAAAATAATGACGGTGCTGCTCTGTTGTCGAGTTGCACTGTTCATTTATATCACTAATTTTTTTTGTAATTTTTTAATATATTTAAATATTTTTAAAAAATAAAAAAAAATACATCTATATATTTAAAATTACTTCCTTCATCATTAAGTAAAAAAACAAAAAACAAAAAACAAAATTACTAAACGGTCGTATGGAATGGTAAGTTTTGAACGGCATTATAATTTTTTCCTAAAATGATATATCCTTTCATAAAGAAATAAAGAAATGAAATAGATTGAGAATAGTACTTTTGTATTGAGAAGAAGTTGGAGAATACTTTTTAAAATAAAAGATTACCATCTAGACCCATTTGCCTAGCCATTAGATTTACATGTAAAAGTTCTTTAAGATTGTTCCACTTATAAATAAAAGAGGTTACATGGTTTCAAACATTGTTTAACCGGTAAACTAAAATGATACTGTGATGACTCTTATTTTCGTCAACTTCTTATGTGACACAAACATGATTCGACCTTTCTTTGAAATATGTTTCCATTTTAGACATTCTTTTCGTGAGATCCGTAGGGAAAACCTCAGGGGTTAAGTCGCATAGCTACTTCTCAAATTTAGAAAATTCATAATTTTTCGTTTGAAATCTTATAATATCAAAGAAAGAAAGGATTTATTACATATAGGACTCCCACTTTTAGAAAGAAAATGATGGCGAACATGGTAGCCATGTGCCACCTACACCTACACAACGACCCTAGAGCACCCTTAAAGGAAGTGACCCCACTTCATTGGGTGCCTATGACACATCACCAAGATACTTGACACTTGGCATCCATTTAGACCTATGGATGACTGCCACCTCATCACGATTATGCCACATAATAACTAAGGCATTGCCATGTCATCATCTACATTAAAATGAACAGTAACCTACAAACTCAACCTCAACACCCACCTCTAGTCATGTTGTGAAGTTTTTTGGACAATGTCTTACATTAAGACAAAATAGACCATAAAGGAGTAACCTAAACTCCCTCCCTCTCCTACCTTTGTTCGAAAATACCACCACCAAGAGTAGCCCATTACTTTAAATTTTTTACCTCTTACATATGAGCCATTAACCCTGATAAGTGTTATTTTTATGTGATTTTTATTACTCTTTTATCTATAAAAGTGTCATTTTCTCTTTAATACTATTGATTTGATTTGATTTCTACATATTTTTATTTATTTTCTTAGATTTGAAGGAATGAGAAGATTTAGCGCAAAAGCAGAGCATTTTCGTACAAAAGAAGAGACTACGAATCCAGACCAATGAGAGGCAGCGAGATCTGAAGAAAGTCAATGAGATTTGGGTGAGAAGCCTTGTCCCAAGGGCAGCAAAGAGATTTCTCTCTCCCAAAGGCGAGAAAACTTACCTCTCGGTAGGCAAGGAAACCCGCGACCAGAAGGTGCGAAAATTTGGCGACAAGGCTCTAGGCGGTTAGATTGAGCGACTAGTCTAAATGACCAACTTAAAAGATCAACCTAAACAACATCTTGGGCAACAACTAGAAAAGGCGGGAGGAGTCTTTCATCCTTGTCAGGAGTCTTTCCACTCGGTAGGTGAGGAGAGGGTCGTGTGGTATTTATGACCTTCATGCCAGTTATATTCATCACACACGGTATCTACCCGGTAGGATAATTCCTCCCAACCGGGATCAATTAGTTGCTGACCACCAAATCCGAGTTTCGTAATCAATATGTTGGTGACCAAATCCTCTCGAACTCCACAATTCAAGCTGCATATCATTGAATCTTCCATTTTAGATAATCATATTATTCTTGAGATAATTCTTTTTATGTTAATATTCATCTATAGAAACTAATTTCCAGATCTTTAAGCTAAATTGTAGTCGTAGTTATCCTGTTTCTAGATTTGAATTTCAACATCTATTTAATCTCGTCTTGTGGGATGAATAGGGGGAGTTTTGAATCGGAGTCGAGATTTTTTATGTTTCAGAGTCAGAGTCTGAGTTTAGAGTTCTAGAATTTATTCTTGAAGTATTCTTTGGAGAAGGCGGAACTAGAGGGCAGAGGTGAGAGCCGAATGCTTCATTAACTAACTTCAATGAAGAGCACCAGTTTTATTTTTTTCCTTTTTAGTTTCATTATGATCTAATTCTATTTTCTAGAGCTTTGTTGTAGCCTAGTATTGAACACAGTTTATATTCCAAATTATTTTATTTTCAATATTTTCATAATAGAGTGTTTATTCCTTGTTCTTAATGCTTACAAATTTCTAACTAACTATTGTTCGATCTTTTGGATTGCAATGAAACTGAGATGTGATTTGTGATTAAAGCTATATGATTAAATACCATTAGTTGAGCGAAAGCAAAGATGATTTACTGTGACTGGTGTGATTTTAAAAAAAACTCTAAAGAACTTAATGAGTCTCCAATTAGTTAAAATCACATAGAGATATAGAGTTATTAGTTGGAGATATTTTTGGTATTGTTCAGAAGAAAGTATTGAATAGTTAATAAATTTTTATCATCAATTTGGGATAATTGGGATTCTATAACAATGAAGAATAAATTGTGTGAGATTTGCTAGGTGAAGTCAAATACTCTAAATCTATTCTTATTATTTTTAAAATCTAAATTTTAATGTTTTTTTTCTTCAGTTTAATTTAGATAATCCACTCTTTAAATTTTGGTTTTCCAAATAGTAATTAATTTAATTAATTTCAATACTCAATAGCATAATTATTTCCTGTGGGTTTGATAACCGTTTTTCTTTAAAGACACTTTACTACTTGTTACAATTCTATGCACTTGCAGTTATAATTTTAGCACAACAAGTTTTTGGCGCCGTTGCCGGGGAATAATTATTTGTTATTGATATTGATACTAGTTAGATTTTTACTACTTTGGATTTTATTTTCTATAAAAGAAAAACTTAAATTTGATCTCGGTTTGATCTTTTTTTTTTTCCAGGAATTAAAGTGCATGCGATGATCTAAATCATTAGAGCATATGGTTTTCGATCCCGAGATTGAAAGAACCTTACGTCAGATCAATAAAGAGAAAAAGAAAGAGGTTGCCGTCTCCAAAGTTAATATTGCCGACCATGAGCATAAGGCATTAGGAGACAATCTGTTGCCCTCGGTCAATGGGGTGACATCCAGTATAAGGTAACCAGCTATACAAGCCAATAACTGCGAGATCAAGCCGCCCATCATTCAAATGATCCAACAAACCATCCAATTTGGGGGGCTATCACAAGAGGATCCTAATGTCCATATTGCAAATTGTTTAGAAATTTGTGATACTTTTAAACACAACGGAGTGACAAATGGTGCGATCCGATTGAGACTTTTTCCTTTTTCACTTAGGGAAAAAGTAAAAGCTTGGTTGAATTCTTTACCACCCGGCATCATCACCACTTGGGAGGAGTTGATACAAAATTTTTTAGCATAGTATTTCCCGCGGAATTAAGGAATGATATCATTCCTTTCGCCCAACTTGAGGGTGAATTATTATATGAGGCATGGGAGAGGTACAAGGACTTATTATGCAAGTGTCCACATCACGACCTCCCTGCCTGGCTTCAAGTGCAGACATTTTACAATGGCCTGGGATCCACAAATCGATCTATGGTTGACGCGGCTACGAGAGGAGCATTAATGAGTAAGACCCATGAAGCCATATATGGACTTCTGGAAGAATTGGCATCCAACAATTATCAATGGTTTGTGGAGAGAGCAATGCGAAGAAAGGCAGCTGGAGTTTTTGAACTTGATTCTATTACCACATTGGCAGTGCAGAGGGCAAATCTATCACAACAATTAGGTAAGAGGCACATTAATGCTCTTCAAACTAATGTTGTTTGTGATCATTGAGCAGGAAATCATTCAAGTGTAGATTGCCAAGTGGGGAATCTTTTTGTCCAAGCGAGTCATGAACAAGCCCACTACATGTCCAATTTCCAACGTTAAAATAATCCTTTTTCAAACACGTTTAATCCCGGATGGAGAAATCATCCTAATTTTTCATGGAGCAATAACCAAGTGCCGGCTAGACCACCTCAACAATTTCCACACCAAGAGAAGAAGCTGACACTTGAGGATATGTTTATGCAGTACATGCAAAAGACTGATATGGCAATGCAAAAGACTGATATAGTGATAAAAAATAACTCGACTTCAATCCACAATCTTGAGGTACAAAGAAGTCAGCTCTCAAACATGCTTACCGAGCAACACTATGACCAATCCAAAGGAACATGTCAAAGCCATAGCGTTGAGAAGTGGGCTGATATATGACTAGCCACAGTCGGTAATACCGAGCAAGATAAAGAAGTTGCCGAAAATGTGGAGTCCGAGAAAAAGGAAACCAAGTACGAGGTGAAAGAAACCATTCGGGAGGTGACCGACCAGCAAGCTGAGAAGACTAAAGAGAATAAAGGGGTTGTAATATCCAAGAAATCCAGGGAGTTTATTTCTGAAACTTATTCTCCTTCAATTTATGATCCACCAAATCCTTTTCCACAAAGATTAAAGAAAAATAATATTGATAATCAGTTCTCTAAATTTCTGAGTATATTTAAGCAACTGCATATTAATATTCCTCTCATTGAAGCTTTAGAGCAAATGCCTAAATATGCAAAATTTTTGAAGGATATATTATCAAACAAGCAGAAGTTGGAGGACCATAAGACTATGATACTAACCGTGGAGAGCAGTGCAATTTTACAAAAAAGTTGCTTCCTAAGTTGAAAGATCCGGAGAGTTTCATCCCTAGCACTATAGGAAATTCTCGTTTTGAAAAAACTTTATGCGACTTAAGGACAAGTATTAATCTAATATCTCTCTCTATTTTCAGAAAATTAGATCTTGGAGAAGCAAAGCTGACTATCATCTCTCTACAAATGGCGAACAGATCAATTAAATACCCGAGAGGACTCATTGAGGACTTACTGGTGAAAGTTGATAAGTTCATCTTCTCGGCTGACTTAATTGTGCTTGATATGGAGGAGGACGAGAAGATTCCTTTGATATTGGGCCGACCTTTCTTGGCGATGGGGAGAACTTTAATTGACGTCTAGAAAGGGAAACTCATTTTGAGGGTCGACAAGGAGCAGGTCACTTTTGACGTGTTTAAATCTATGGAACTCCCATCTGAGGTACAATTTTCAAATAAGCGACCGAGACATGGTCAAGGCCGACGAGACTTATGAAGCTGAATTTTCAAAGTGACCACTTGAGGTATGTCTTACTCACTCTACGTCTATTGAATTTGAAGATGAAAAGGTTAATGAGTGTGAGAAATATTTGGAAGCTACACCTTCCCTTTCTCATTCAATAAAATTGAAAGTGGAAGAATTAACTCATCTCAGTCGACGATGCCCAAGCTTGAACTCAAACCACTTCCATCAAATTTATGGTATGCTTTCTTATGACAGGACTCTACTTTTCCATCATTATTGATAATTCCTTGAGTGATGTAGAGGAAGAGAAGTTGCTGAGAGTTTTGCAAGAACACAAGATGGCCTTGGGTTGGACCATCTCGGACATCAAAGGAATTAGTCCTTCAATTTGCATGCACAAGATTTTAATGGAGAATAATTTTAAACCGATCGTCCAACCCTAGAGGAGATTGAATCCATCAATGCAAGAAGTGGTGCATAAAGAGGTATTGAAGCTTTTAGATGCTAGGATCATTTATCCAATCTCAGCTAGTACATGGGTAAGTCTAGTTCAAGTCGTCCCAAAAAAAGGAGGGATAACCGTGATCAAGAATGACAACAATGAACTCATACCGACGAGGATGGTCACTGGATGATGAGTATGCATAGACTATCAAAAACTGAATGATGCAACTCAGAAAGATCATTTTCCCTTACCGTTTATTGATCATATGCTAGAAAGACTTGTTGGCCAAGCCTACTATTGTTTTCTAAATGGATATTCTAGTTACAATCAAATAGCCATTGCATCCGAGGATCAAGAGAAGACCACTTTCACTTGTCCTTACGGCACTTTTGCATATAGGTGCATGCCTTTTGGTCTTTGTAATGCCCCAGCCACTTTTCAAAGATGCATGATGTCCATCTTCTTGGACATGGTGGAAAATTTTTTAAAAGTCTTCATGGATGACTTCTCAGTTTTTGGTCACTCTTTTGATAACTGCTTATCTAATTTATCTTTGGTTTGCAGAGATGCAAGGAGAAGAATTATGTTTTAAATTGGGAAAAATGCCACTTTATGGTCAAGGAGGGAATAGTGCTCGACCACCACATTTCCTTCAAGGGAATTGAGGTCGACAGAGCAAAGATAGAAGTTATTGACAAACTCCCACCACCGACCATTGTGAAGGGTGTGAGGAGCTTCTTGGGTCACGCTGGGTTCTATCGTTAGTTTATAAAGGATTATGCTATACCTCTATGCACTTTGTTGATTAAAGATACTCGGTTTGAGTTTTCTAATGAATGCTTGCATGCTTGTGAAACATTGAAAACGAAATTAATTTCAACACCTATCATTGTTTCACCGGATTGGAATTTACCTTTTGAATTAATGTGTGATGCTAGTGATTACGCTATAGGAGCTGTTTTGGGGTAGAGAAAAGATAAATTTTTCATGTTTTATTATGCAAGTTGGACCTTAACAGGAGCTCAACTTAATTATGCTACTACTGAAAAAGAATTATTAGCAATTGTGTTTGCCTTTGACAAATTTCATTCTTATTTGATAGGTTCGAAGGTAGTCATCAACACCGATCACTCAACTCTTAAATACTTGCTGTCAAAAAGGGATGTCAAACCGAGACTTTTAAAATAGATTCTGATACTACAAGAGTTCGATTTGGAAATAAGAGATAAGAAAGGTATCGAGAATGTAGTGGCCGACCATTTATCTTGCCTTGAGCTTAAAGAGGCGACTAGCGAGGAGAATTTCCCAATTAATGAGATCTTCCCGGATGAGCAATTAATGACTATACAAGTTGTTCCATGGTATGCCAACATGGTATATTATTTGGTGTCCATAATTCTATCGACGAAATGACATATCAACAAAAGAAAAAGTTCTTCTCCAACTTGAAATATTATTTTTGGGAGGAACATTTTCTATACCAGCACTGCGCGGACCAGATAATCAGGAGAGGCGTGCTTGAGGAGGAGATGACACGCATACTCAAACATTGCCACTCATTGGAAGCAGGCGACCACTTTGGTGGAGCGAAAACAACAGCGAATGTTTTACAATGAGGCTTTTATTGGCCGAATATTTTTAAAAACTCTTTTAATTTTGTTAATTTATGTGATCATTGTCAAAGGGTTGGCAACATTTTTAGGAAACATGAAATGCTTTAAACAATATTTTAGTAATTGAATTATTTGATGTTTGGGGTATAGATTTCATGGGTCCTTTTCCATCCTCATATTCTAACAAATTTATTTTGGTTGCTATAGATTATGTCTCCAAATGGGTCGTCTTACCAACCAATGATGTGAGGGTTGTAGTGAATTTCATGTGGAAGAACATTTTTTCCCAATTTGGCACTCCGAGGGCCATAATCAGTGATGGCTGGAAGCATTTTTGTAATCACCAATTTGAAGCGCTATTGACTAAGTATGGAGTTACCCATAACGTAGTGACACTATACCATCCTCAAATGAGCAGTCAAGTCGAGGTGTCTAATCTGGAGCTTAAGCGTATACTAGAGAAGACCGCAAGTGTCTCTCAAACAAACTGGGTGAGAAGGTTAGATGATGCGCTATGGGCCTATCGGGCAACATTCAAAACATTGATTGGGATGTCACCTTATTGGCTCGTTTATGGAAAAGACTGTCATCTGCCTGTGGAGCTAGAACACAGAGCCTATTGGGCGACGAGAACACTGAACTTTGATTTACAAATGGCTGGCAAGAAGAGAATACTGCAAATCAACTGGATGGATGAGTTCCGCAATGATACTTATGAGAATGCTCAGATTTACAAAGATAAAACTAAAAGATGGCACGATAAGCATATTCTGGGAAGGGAATTCAAAGTCGGGCAGAAAGTTCTATAATTTAACTCAAGACTTCGACTCTTCTTGGGAAAGTTGGGCTCTCGGTGGTCAGGACCGTTTGTGGTGACCCGTGTCTTTCCCTATGGGGTGGTTGAAGTCCATCACAAGACAAAAGACACATTTAAAGTAAATGAATAGAGATTAAAACCCTATATGGATGGAGACTTTAAGTCGGCAAATTGTTCCCTCGATCTCGCTAGTAATAAACGATGAGAGGATCATGTCTAGCTATAGACATTAAATAAAACACTTTTGGGAGGCAACCCAAGTTTTTATTTTATTTTATTTTATTAAGTTTTATTTTTGCTTAATATTATTCTTTTTCTTTCATCTTGCAGGAATGAAGAGGCGAGGAGATCTCCAAGGAGTACACAGCTGCACCTTCAAGGAAAATATTCAATTGGAAGACCAGAAAAAAATCAGGGGAGCATCTTTTACCTTCTCTCATTCTTTGCTTTAATTTCTCTTTTCCTTTTTTCCATTGAGGACAATGTGATATTTAAGTTTGAGGGGCAAGGATATTATTTTATTTATTTTAAATAATAATAATAATGATAATGATAAAAATAGTATGGTTTGATGAATAAAAAGCCTATGATAAGAATATGATTGGAATTGATTATAAATTTTAGGAAAAAATCTCAATGCTTTAGTCTATTTGTTAATTCTTTACTTGATCTTACTTAATTTGATATTTCCTATGTTCAATAAATGCATCTTATGATTATTAATTGTTTTGAGTACCTAGAGAAATTTTATGTGAATTTTGTGAATTTATATGGTCTCAACTTACTCTAGAACTTGTTTGATTACACTCGAGGCAAAATCATAGACAAAATCTTACTGGAGAAATGATTAAGGTGTTCTTTGGACAGATTGAGCCTTTTAAGCTTACCTATTTATTCTCTCTATCTCTAGTCGCCCCTTCGAGCTTTATTGGAATATGTTTAGGCCTTATATTTTTCTTTCTTGTAAACCTCATATTCTCTACACTATTTGAGCTTAAACACTGATATCTTTACATTTCAAGAGAACTAAGTTTGCACAAAGTCACAGACTTACAAAAGCATGAAAGGCAAGAGAGGTAGAAGGTCTACAAGTAAAGTAATTATAGCAATATTATCAAAATCATAAGTTTGGGGATCTGAAAAGTTAACTACTGTGGCCAACAAGAAAAGGCCGACGAGAGTCATCCACAAAGGTAGTCGAAAAGGTATGGAATAATTCCAAAAAAAAAAAAACCAATCTTCTGAATAAAGGGGTAAAGAGAGAGATACTTGAAAGTGTAGTAAAGAAAGGTATGTTGAGAGATTTACAATGATTGAGAAGAGATGTTTGTGTTAGAAGTGAGAATGCTCTATTTATTCTGTTGATGTTCAAACTTAAGTTCTCTTACTTTGTTTGAATCCTACCTTTTCTTTGTAGCCCTCACCCTAGTCTTACATTACAAGTTTAATAAAGACCTATTGATCCATGTTGATAGTTTTTGTTCTACATAAGTGGAGAGTGATTTGAAAAGTAAGCTTATGGAGTTTCTAGAGATCCATTATTTATTTACTTGTTTGCATAAAACTATCCGGGGAACTAATGATGAAGTGAGAATGATGGGTATGCATGAATGTAGGGATGGATAATGCGGTGGAATTAAGTTTTGAATTAACTTTTGGATTTGATTGATCTTGAATGATTCCTTTGAATTATAGACTTTAGACAATTTTTGAGACAATAAATTTTATGAATCAAACCAATGCTTGTTTTATTTGTCTTTCTTTCTTCTTTGCTCGAGGGAGAGCAAAGCTTAAGTTTGGGGCTATTTGATAAGTGTTATTTTTGTGATTTTTATCATTTTATTTATTTATGAAAATTTTTATTTTCCCTTCAATACTATTGATTTTATTTTATTTCTACATATTTTTATTTATTTTCTTGGGTTTGAAGGAATGAGAAGATTTAATGCAAAATGAGAGCATTTTGGTACAAAAGAAGAGACTACGATCCAGATTGATGAGAGATAGGGAGATATGAAGAGAGCCGATGAGATTTGGGCAAGGAGCCTTATCCCGTGGGCACCAAAGAGATTTCTCTCACCCAAAAGTGAGAAAACTTATCTCTCGATAGGTGAGGAAACTCGCAACCAAAATGTGCAACCAGAAAGCGCAAAGATTTGGCGACAAAGCTCTAGGCGGTTAGATTGGGCGACTGGTCTAAACGACCAACTTAAAAGACAAACCTAAATGACATCGTAGGCAACAACTAGAAATGTTGAGAGGTGTCTTTCATCCCGATCGGAAGTCTTTCCACTCGATAGGCGAGGAGAGGATCGTGTGGTCTTTATGACCTCGGCCCGTTCATTTGTGACCTCCACGCTAGTTATATTCAGCAAACATGGCATTTACCTAGTGGGATAATTCCTCCCGACCGGGATCAATCGATTGCTGACCACTAAATCTGAGTTCCGCAATCAATCTGTTGGTGACCAAATCCTTCCGAACTCCACAATTCAAGCTGCATATCACTGGATCTTCCATTTTAGATAATCCCGTTATTCTTGGGATAATTCTTTTTATGTTGACATTTATCTTTAGAAACTAATTTTCATATCTTTAGGCTAAATTGTAGCCGCAATTATCTTGTTTCTATATTTGAATTTTGACATCTATTTAATCCCGTCTTGTGGGATGAATATGGGGAGTTTTGAATTGGAGTCGAGAGTTTTTATGTTTTAGAGTCTGACTCTGAGTTTAGAGTTCCAGAATTTATTCTTGAAGTGTTCTTTGGAGAAGGTGGAACTGGAGGGTAGAGGTGAAAGTCGAATGTTTCATCAACTGACTTCAATGAAGAACATCTGTTTTAGTCTTTTCTTTTTAATTTCATTCTAAACTAATTCTATTTTCTAGAGCTTTGATGTAGTCTAGCATTGAACACACAATTTATATTCCAAGTTATTTTATTTTCAATTTTTACATGATTGAGTGCTTATTCCTTGTTCTTAATATTTAAAATTTTCTAACTAACTATTGTTCGATTTTTTGGATTGCAATGAGACTGAGAGGTGATTTGTAATTAAAGCTCTTAGATTAAACACCATTAGTTGAGCAAAAGCATAGATGCTTTACAGCAACTAGTGTGATTTTTAAGAAAAATCTAAAGAACTCCAATTAGTTAAATTCACATAGAGATATGTAGTTATTAGTTGGAGATATTTTTGGTATTGTTCAAGAGAAAGTATTGAATAGTTAAGGGATTTTTATCATAAACTTGGGATAATTGAGATTCTATAATAAGGAAGAATAAACTGTGTGGGATTTGCTAGATAAAGTCAAATACTCTAGATCTATTCTTATTATTTTTAAAACATTAATTTTAATGTTTTTTTCTTTAGTTTAATTTAGATAATCCACTCTTCAAATTTTGGTTTTCCAAATAATAATTAATTTAGTTACTTTCAATACTCAATAGCATAATTATTCCCTTTGGGTTCGATAATCGTTTTTCTTTAAAAACATTTTACTATTTGTTACTATTCTGTGCACTTGCCGATATAATTTTAGCACAACAAACTTTATAAGGATGGAAGCCAAATTAGGAACCAATGGGTGATCATGCAAAGAAGACTTTAGGAGCTCTCTTCTCCCTCTTGCTCGCCGATCACACCCGCTCCCTCTAGCTCTCTTGTTTTCATTTTTCCTCTAACTCTCTTACCTTTTCTCTTTCTCTCTCAATCATTTCATCTCAAGCTCATCTTTACTGCACTATCTCTATCTCTTAAGCTAACCGATACCTACACTCAAACCTCACCACTCTAAAAGTTCTCATCATCATCTAGCTTGACATCCTTGGAGTTTAGTTTTGAGGCTCATGGTATGATGAACATCCTTTCTACAGATCTACACTTGTTTGAGTGTTAGATATATGTTCCTAAATGTGTCTTGAAATGAGATATGATTGTTGAGTTATGGAATCTAATGTGATAAAGGATTTCGGGTAGGCTCATTCTCTTAAGTGTTAGTTTTGAGTAGTGTGTTTGGAGAGTTGAAAACTTGATGTTTTTAAAATGAGGGTATGAATGGTGGTGTGATTTGAAGAAAGCTTCGATCTGTTTTTTCCTTAAAAAAATGAAGGTTTTCTAAATGTGCTCTTTTGATCTTTTCTTGAGTGTTCATTTGATTAAAAGAGACTATGTTTAGATTTTTATGTTAAGAAATAGAGAATGTAGTAGTTATAAAGTCAAAAATCATTTTTCTAGATGGTTTGAGTTTCGAGTTCTTAGGCTTAATCAGATGGCTATGCAAATTCAGGAAAGTTAATCTATATATGGTTATGCTTGTGAATGTGTGACATATGATTGTATGTTCCGCACGATGTATAAGTCCCTTATTATTACCCTTTTGTAATTATTGCATTTATTACATGCCTATGTATCTTATATCACGGGCACGTGTTTATGAAAGTTGCATCATTTTCTAAAAAATACATGAAAGTTGGGTCACAACCCTAAGCTGGGATGGGCATAGTGTAGGTTTCGTTGAGAAAACAAAGAGGGTGCTTGAGCCACTTTTGACTTGGACAGAGATTGGGTGTCTCTTGTCAGCTTTAGAGGAGTGTACACATTAGAACTCTAGGATCATATATAGTCTATTTTAGGGTCTCTAGCGAATACTTATCTTTCTAATGTTTTTATATAATATTGCTCAAATAGCAGCATCAGGACCTTTGAGCATTATGTCAAAAGCATTCAAATGTCTACAAATAGCATTCAACTATCAAAAACACTTTCAAAGTTGTTAAGGTTGTATCCAAGTGCAAATCAATCAATTAAAGTGCTAACGTACATTACGATCTAACAATGACTGTGCTTCACATCCCAAAATGGAGGAATTCATGCCCTCAAAAGCCTCTCAACAATTATTTACACTTCAAATACAAATTATATTTACATTTTAATGTTTTTTCTTTCTTCTTTTCTTAAGTATGAATACTTTTTTTCTTTCAAATCTTATGGTTGTCGTTCTAAATTAAGGACGACATTTTTTGTGCTAAAAAGAAAACATTTAACTGGATTATATGTTTCTATTATGGATGTGTTTCACAACTCTATGCACGCAATCACCTATAACCAAAGAGAAATGAGGCTTGGGGGTTCGTTGGAACGCCTTTGATGCCTAAGTCAATAAAGGTAGTAGAGATTTCTCTAGTCGTAGAAGAAGATGGATCTCGTTGTCATACTTGGGTGATATAAATGGAGCCCTTGATGTCTTCTGTTTGATATGATAACCACCTGGGGGTTATTTGAAATTCAAGTTGCGAGATATACGAGCTTCACTTGTTAAGGATAAACTAATAACCTTTGTCTCGAGGTTCTTGGGTAGTTATACTTTCAATGATAACCACTTACATCCTTCCAAACAATCAAATCCTCGATTAAATGCTTATTGGGTTAGGCTAGTATTCGGGCCCATGACATGGCCCAGTAGGCCCCCGAAGAGGGAAAGGGTTAAAGCCCTTCCAGTTACCCTACGAAGTCTCATCACATGCAGTGTGATGAGACTTGTAATCATGGTGACTCTTCGTTACCTAGGTTGTCTGTCATTTCATATTGCCCTATTAGGGCATTGTTTCCCTTTCGCACCCCTTCGCATATCTCCTTACAGTTACTTGTTCTTCTTAAACACTCCTTTTCTCTACTCCCCCTTTTTTGCATTCTTTCCTTCTCCCAAACATTTTGCTTCGTTGTGCTTTCTCCCAGTTTCCTTTTGAATCAATGGCTTCCTCCAATTTTCCAAACCCAACTTCCCTTCTTCATCCTGTGCAGACAGGTCTTCACTACCCCATGACCCTTCTTCTCACTCTGAGGAGGTGGTCGTTAATCCTTCTTCTGAAAGGGTGGTTGCTCTGCATTCAATCTTCGAAGGCCATCGATAGTCTTCGACTATCTCCCATTTTGAGTTGGATTCTGCTAGGGACAACTACAACATTCCAGACTCTGTGGCTTTGGGTCTGCCTGAGTAGCGCCGTGGAGCCGTTGATATGAAGGGTATGTTAGTTTCTGTGGCCTTGTATTTGGCCATGTTCTCGATGGGGCTTCGTTTGCCTTTTTTCGATCTAGTGCGTGATGTACTGGACTTTTTGGATCTTTCTCCAACCCAACTTGTGCCTAATGCATGGAGGATTTTGATGGCTTTCTGTCTTCTTTGACGGCAAGTTTTGGAACCCACAAGTGATGAGTATCCTTCATTATAGCTCGCAAATTTAATTCTTTGAATAGTTTCAGGCGTTTGGAAGGAAATCTTTATAATTTTAAGGCTCACAGTAAATTGATCCAATTGGAACGTAAGTATTCCCACGCCAAGGATTGGCAAAATAAACTCTTCTTTGTATCAGGAGATGACTAAAAATTTCCTAAGGGCGAATCAGTGAACCAAGAATTTCCTATTAAGGCTTCGTGGAATCCAGTTCCAAATAAGCATGGCTTTGAGATTATCCTTTTTGACCGAGAAGAGGCTCGCATTCGGTTGGTACACGCCTGGGTAGATAAGAACAATAATTCTACCCGGTTAGATGTTATTCTAACCACCTCTAATATTGATAGATTTGTGATGGTGCCTAACAGGGTGCATGTTTTCACTCGACAATTCCTGGGCGCTCCCTCACTGGTGGGTGGTTTGAAAAAAGGCTCACTGCTAGCAGTGATAGGCAAGAAGAAGAAGAAGAAAGCTCGTGTGGGAGTGAAGCCTTCAGATGAATCTAGCTGCATAAGGTACACCCTAATCACCACCCCTTGCTAGTGGTAAAGAGGCCTCAGGTTGCCCTAGTGCCAGTGACCAACTCCTTTGATGAGATTATGGCCAAAGCTGAGGCTGATCCGGAGTTGGTGATAAAGGTCGAGTCTTCTTTGTCGCCTAATACTCCTCCTGAGGTTGCTCCACAGACTTCCCCTCAAACAGCGGCCCTAAAAGATGACGTTAACTTGGATGAGGTTGAGGTCATTGCGACCATGAACCCATATTTCCTGAGTGCTCAACCTACTACATCAAGTAGCTTCCCTGCTTCTTTTGATGCCTTTGGAGAGTCTTTACTAGTTGAAGGCATTGAGGGCCCATCGGCAGGGGCCACTATTGCTATGTCTGGCTTGCTAGTCGCCTAGACTGTCTCAGGCGGGATCACCCCCGAGATGCCTTTCGTGTTTCCAACTCTTTCAATCGTGGGATCCTTGGGGGTTGACGTGAGTGGAAGTAGGGTGTGAACCCCTTCCTTGCCTTTCAACATTTCTCCTACTAGGGTTGTTGAACCTTCTCCAACTTTTTCGATCGACCACACTCTTACCAAGCCTTCTCAAGCATCACCCGATCGGAAAGATACCATCATCTCTCCTGATCATGTGGTAAGAACATCCACTCAGGTGAACACGAGCACTCCCCCTCTTGATTTCTCTAATCCTCCTACTGTTTCACCCACACCTGTCTAGGGCACCACGTTCTCAGAGGGCCTTCCTGGAGTGTCTTTTAGGGCCACTGACTTCCACAACTCATCAAGCTCCTAGTCAGATGGTTCCTCTCGGCCCTCGAGCGCTTGTTGAGATGAGGCCTTTCGTGCTACTATTCGCAACCATCGCAACATCCTTTTGTCGGTAAGTTCCTCTTGTATTTGGTTTTCTATTTTCCTTCCGCCATCGTTCCTGATTCGGTTGGGCTTTTAGGTGGTTGATCGTCTAAAGGCCACTTTGGTTGAGGACCGCTTGGACTTGGAGGGGGAGAACCAATCCATGCGGTCCTTCATTGGTCGTGCTCACAATGCCATTCTTGTCGTGCGGACCGAGAAGGAAGAGATGGCTAAGGGATTATCCCGAGCTTAGTCCTATTCTCATCACCTCAAGGATCAGGTTGTCTCCCTACCTGGGCAAGTTGATCTACTCAAATCGAAAATAATGGTTCCCTTGAAGAAGCCTGCCAGCGCCAACATGAACCAGAGATTCGAGGAATAGAACAGGATGATCTACTTGCCCGTCTTAGGCAAATCGAGAAAGATGTTGAGGAGCTTAAGAAGAAGAACACTAACTATGCCACTCTTCTACTGGCTTTCGAGGAGGAACTTTAGGAGGCAAATGTCTGACTAAGTGTGGCTAAGGGTGAGAAGGTCAAGATGGAACAAGATTTGGTGGCAACGAAGAGGGAGCTCAAGGAACATCACTGCCATTTTTTGCAATTGGATAAGATCCGAGCTAAATGTCGAAGGTGACCGAGCTAAACGTCGAGTTAGCTCGCTCTCAGGGTGAGGTTGCTCGCTTTCTTCCTCAACTGACATCCGCCCACACCGAGCTTGAGGTATTGGATTCAAGCTCAGGATCAAACAGCTAAGGGAATTCCTACTCACCCATCCCGAGACTGATTTTCACACCTTGGACTGGAAGTCAATCCTAGCAAGTTCCTCTGCTTATCATGTTTTTGATTCCCTTGGACGAGATACAATGCTAGACGCCTTTCCTCCTCCTCAAAGTTCTTGAAAAATCCCTTTTTACTTTTTATGTTTAGACAAGGAATGGGATATTGTGTATGTTCAGGATGATGTGTTTATGTTTTGAATGACTATCTTGATCTTAATGGTGTGTTTTTGTTTCAATGAATATTGTGTTTCTGTTTCTATTTCAAGAATTATTTTCATCCTGGCTGTTATGATGTTGTTACTTGTGTCGGTCATGCCAGTGTGATGCGTTTGTATTTTTTCTGCCCTTTCGTTACTTTTTATTTTCATCCTTTACATTGTTTCCAATTGAAATTATTGGCGATAAGAGTGTAGCGAAAGGATGTCTTGACTGCGTAACCTTGACGATAAAAGTGTAGCGGGAGGATGCCTTGCCTGTGCAACTCTGGCAATGAAAGTGTAACGGGAAGATGCCTCAACCACATAACCTTGGCAATACGAGTGTAGTGGGAGAATGCCTCTATTGCATAACCTTGGTGATAAGAGTGTAGTGGGAGGATACCTTGACCACATAACTCTAGTGATGGGTGTGGTGGGAGGATGTCTCGACCACGTAACCTTGGTGATAAAAGTGTAGCAAGAGGGTGCCTCGACCGTGTAACTCTGACGATTGGTGTAGCGGGAGGATGCATTGACTGTGTAACCTTGGCAATAAGAGTGTAGCAGGAGGGAACCTCGACCGCGTAACTCTAGCAATGGGTGTAGCGAGAGGATGCCTTGATCGCATAACCTTGGCTTTAAGAGTGTAGCAGGAGGATGCCTTGACCATGTAACCTTGTCGATTAGAATGTAGTGAGAGGATGCCTTGACTGCGCAACTCTGGCGATGGGTGTAGTGGGAGGATGCATCGACTGCGTAACCTTGGCAATAAGAGTGCAGCGGGAGAATGTCTCGACTGCATAAGAGGGCATGTGAAAAGTACGTTGGTTGTAGGACAAGATATCTCACAGATGACGCCAACTATTATGGACGTGTTTTACAGCTCTACACACACAATCACCTGCAACCAAAGAGAAATGGGGCTTGAGGGTTATTGGGAATGCCTCCGATGCCTAAGTCAGCATAGGTAGTGGAGATTTCTCTAGTCATGGAAGAAGAGGGGTCTTGTTGTCATACATGGGTGATATAAATAGAGCCCCTAATGTCTTCTGTTTGATACGACAACCAATTGGGGGTTATTTGAAATTCAAGTTGCGAGATATATGAGCTTCACTTGCTAAGGATAAACTGATAACCTCTCTCCCGAGATTCTTGGGTAGTTATACTTTCGATGATAATCGCTTATATCCTCCAGACAATCAAATCCTCAATTCAAGGCTTTTTGGGTTAGGCTAGTATTCAGGCCTATGACATGGCCTAGTAGGCCCCTGATGAGGGAATGGGTTAAATCCCTTCCAGCTTCATTCCTACAATTTTGTAGTGCATGGAGCGCGCTTTTAGGACAAATTTCTAATTTTATTCCAAATGGAATTAATGTTTTAGAGATGATTTTTATTTGGTATCAAATTAAACAATTTCGCCCAAGCTCGGAAATGTTCTAACATGGTAACCATTGGGTGCTTTTTAAAGCAAATAGCTATTACGCATACTCATTAGGTGGGCAGCCTTGTTAGAATGGGTAGCATTTGAGTTCATGTGATGAATTGGTAACATCTCTATCTCAGCTTTTAAATTTAGTAGGGTCAATTTGTTAAAATTAGAAAAATTCTATTTATTATCTTTTTTTTATCATCATGCTCTCAATATCTTTTTATGTAACACTAATAATTGATATATAAATGAAATATAATAAATAGTCTTCAATATTAAGGTCTAGTTTGGTTTCACAA